>JAQNCA010000015.1:10446970-10477445 GCA_029783725.1 Acanthurus tractus
CAATAAACTTCAATACTAGCCAGTGAATGCACCATATTAAAGTGTTCAATGTATTGATGCATGTGTGTTATTGTACCCTCTGATTGTTATGGAGCAACGCCCAAAGTGCAGAAGCTCCCATACAGCGGATTTCCATCTCTTTACTGTCCAGAGAGTTTAGCAACACCTTTATGGCTTTTCCTGGAAGTAAAAGATGAATCAGAGGCTTTCAAGTCTGTAAAACCACAAACCATATTATCTAAAAAAAGGGAGAGTGACAATTTCCTTCAATACAAACTGACGAGACGGACCCTACGTATTAAATCACAGACAGTATGTTAGCTGTAAAACACTGTTCTCAGGACCAAACAAGATACTGATATTTTAATAATTCCATTCATTTATCACAGAAAAACAAGTCTGACAGAATCTCTTTGTCTGGGTCATTTCCTTACACCTCATATCAACTTTGTTTTTTATTGTTTCAATCCCATTCTTGCAGATATTTGACAATGGCAACGTGGTCGTATCACTCATCGGCACTACAAGATCATACTGTAAATGCAACCCACACAGAAAATTTCCACAGGAAATAAAAATATCACAACAATTTCTACCCACCTGGTCCCACAACTCCCACCTGCAGCTTGCAGTGCATCAAAGGGGGATACAACCTGTCTCAAGTCGTCTCTGCAACTTCCTTCCTTTACTTCATCTGCAACCTTAGAATCATTTCTCTTCACACACCTGCTGCACTGTTCCTACGTTCACAACTTTTAATAAAACTTGCTTCAAAATAAAGTTGATGCTAAAACTGTATCTAGAATTTCTAGCATCAATATTTTAATTGTTTTTTTTTAATTAGGAGATGAAAACATAATATACTAATTCTTTTCTTTGGTTTTATGAGACACTTTTGCAGATTTTTTCATCTTTCTATTAAGTTATCACAAATATTTTTAACAGTGTTACATTTTTTTGTGCTCATCCAGCTGACAGAAAGCAAAATGGGCATCACAAAGTGCTCTCCCTTCCGGTCACCTCATGAATTGAAGTCTAGAGCCTGGAAGGTGAGGAGCTTAGCTTAAAGATTGGAACCAGAGATTAACAGGCTGTTGCCCTGCTTACAGTCTTTACCCTCAGCCAAACTAACCTAACCATCTCCTGGTTCCGGCTCCACATTGATTACGCTCTTTTCATACTCACACAAGAATGCAAGTCTTTCCCAAACCGTCAAACTATTTGTTCAGTACTTTTATTTTTTATCTTCTACCTTTAATCTGAGTGGTTGTAAAGAAGCTGGAACACTCAGATGACAAAAAATACCAATTCATGTATGATAAAATAATTTCTTTGGACTTTAAAAAAATTGATAGCCACACACTGTGTTCTGTTGTTTCTGTGTAAGTAAAAGAAAATAAAAATATATTTGGCAAAATTAAACTACACTATATAAAGCAACACCAATTAGCATATACTGTGGACATGTTTTATACTTTGCAATGTGAGATCAAGAAACTCTGGGCTAGAGTTCTGCTCCCATTTCATACCATTGGCAACGACGTGTGGCTTGTTGGCTGGACAGAAGCAGAGGTTGTGAAGGGTGAGCAGTGCATGGCGCCTGTTCTGTGCCAGGTCTGCCAGCAGTTCCAGGGCCCCGGTCACCCTAAGGATACTCTGCTGGCCGTCCTCTGCGAATGAGAGATTGACCAGCAGCCTGAGCCACAGGCCCATCAGGGTCCCGCTTCCACAACTTGCAGAGGAGCCCTTAACACCAACCGCCTTGGGCATTGATACTGAGAGAAAGGCCTGCACGAAATTATTCTGTGAATGACAGTGACAGACGAAGATGATGAGAGATTTACAGTCATGAACACATCATTAAGAGCTTCTCCACAGTTTAGAAAACATTTCCGTAGGCAGAATGGTGTAAGTGTGAAGACGAGATCTTGAACATGCTGAGTGTGAAGGATGGCACATGTCATTATGAGGCAGCACTATGATACTTTTATTTTTAAACTCTGTAACGCAGCATATCTCACTTAGGTTTAATTTATTTGACTTGTGAATTTGTTTTTCACAGCCAGCTGAGCTTAAAGCTGGAGCAGGCCGCTATTTTAAAGTGTCACTGGGTAAAAAATCCATAATAATCATTCAGCATACTGTGATTCAAGGCTCTTTCAGGCCTAAGATAATCTAGTCGGAAACAAAAGACTTTGGCCAATCACAGGTCATTTCAAAGAGAGGGCGTTCCTATTGGCTGCCCTACTAATGCAGATGAGTATGCACGTGTCTTTAGATAGTAAAAACCTGATTCAGTGGTCAAAAAATTCAGCAGAAAATCCTGTAACTTGCAGTGCATAGGGTTAGGGTTAGGGTTCAACAAGAAGTAGGGGATTTTCAGGGGGGGGTTGTTTCTGCACAAAGCAGGGTGTCTTCAGTTTCCTTTTCAGTGTTGTTAGATGTCGGTGTTACAGTCAGACAGTCAATCATGTCCTCAACTATTTCTGGCCCTTCACCACCCAAGCAAAGTGCTGTTGAGGCAGTCTGAAAAGATGTCTGGACCATCCTCTCATCACGCTGTCAGATGTAGTCGCAGCTGCCTTGCGGTCATGAAGTGATGAGAGACATCTCTCTGAAGACGAGTCATGCTTGGCCAGGTTTGTACCAAAAAGAGCGAGCCCTACGAGGCATGAGGTTTTACACTAACCATGCGGCTCTTTCTGCTGCTGCTTTGAGCTCATGAGGTTTGGTGAACAGATCTAAGCGACGTGATTTGAGGCAGCAGAGAAACAAGCAGAAACAGTTTGCGTTTGTGTTTGAAATGCCTCATCCAACCTAAAGACAACCGTCAGAAAGGCTCATCTGAAAAGATTTTTTTCTAAAGCACCCTCATTTAGGCAGCAAATTTAGGCTTATGCATCGTGAAAAAAAATCTGTGAGAAATGTACACTGCGTAAAAGGATTATACCTTTTGCAGGAGGCCTCTGCAGTCACGGGACATGGTGAGGTTAGCCAAAAGAGAGAAGGCCAGCCTCTGGACAGAACTGTTATCTGAGGCGATGCTTGCGGCCAACTTCATGACAGAATGCATCAGGGAGTTGCTAAGAGTGCATTTGGATCCTGGTGCAACACCAGTGCTGCCGCCACAAAGAGAGCTGCAAGCTGAGGGGACCGAAAAGAAAAAAAGAAAAACAAACAAGTACATGTTAACACAGGTGTCATAAATACTGTGGCTGTATGTGTGTTATTCATGCATATACATCTCTTTCTCTCTCTCACTCACAGTCCAAAGCTTTCTCTCTGTGGACATGTTAAAGCTGTTATCAAAAACTATTGAATCTTCTTCTTTCACTAAGGTCATAGCTGTAGTCAGAGCAGTAGTTTGTGGGAGCGGATAATTTGACTTCAACTTAATAATACAGTATACTATTTAAATGTCTTTTGTTGGACAGATGTTTCCCTTTGAAAAAGAAAAGCAATACATGGAAAGGCCCACACCTGCAAATACCAACAACACAAGAATGGATTTAATCTGTCTAGTTGCTCTGTATTGGATTGTAGTTTTGCATACCCTGTGCAGTTACATGCTACCCACTTTCATCACCAAGAAAAATTCAAAACAAACACAGTGAAACACTCAGAGAAATGCCCTCTTTTTCATGCTGGAACTGGTTGCTTCTGTCTGTTTATCTTACAGCTAGCTAGCTTTCCAAAAAGTGGCACCAGGAGGAGCTGCAAAAATAAAGACTGACCCGTCAGGCTGCACGGCTGTCTGCCTACTATACCAAAACACCTCTGCACGGGTTCATGCACACCAAACTACAAAAATGATGAAGAAGACTGAAACTCTTCAAAAGTCAAAACAAACCGCACCTTTGTGGGAATGATGAAGATGTGGCTGCTAAGAGAAGCAGAAAACCTCAACAGAAACCTTTAAAGGGCGTCCACAATAAATACAGAGTTTAAACCCATAATGTCTTACATGCAGAATCAGATTTAACACATCATTTTTGAGTTTGTTATCATTAAACTGACTTTTAATCTTTAGTCAACATGAAAGCTCTCCGTATGATGATTGAAAAAAAAAAACTTCTGACTCTGGGAATGAGGGAAATTATTTAGCCTCAGGCTCTGGCCACAATTTATTCAACAAAAAAGCTTTTCAGACTTATAAACACAAGTAGATAACGAATAATAAGTGATGAAATAAAACTATCTTTACATTCAGATCATTGCAACTGGCATGGGTGATTATTGCAGCTGCAGATTACGTACAAATGCAGAAATTAAGAGGCTTCAGACAGACAGCTTTGACAAGACATAGTCTGACACTGATTGATGTTGCTCATTGGAGAACATGACAGCGTGTTGGTTATACTAATCCTGGAATGTTAACATACAGCAACAGGCTTATACTGATGTTAGCCTGAGGTTATCTCGATACCTGTCAAGGAAGCTGGCCTATCACAGAATTGACACGGGAGCTCTGCTTTATAATGGATCTACTGCACTGATGTGAGTCAAAGGCATTCCCACTGCTGCAACAGATCTCATTGATTTTTTTTTAAACTATATAGGACTGATCATGCTATGAAGTATGGAAAAAAAAATGTTTTTCTTTGCTATGTTTTTTGTTTTTGCACTTTCTGTCTGTCTGCAGGAGACGGTTTTGGGGCTGCAACAAAAATATCTTTGGAAAACTGTGTGGCACAGATGAAAACAACAATCTGACTTGAACTAGCAGTGCAAACAAAGCCTGGGATGAAGGAAGAAGTCTGGAGATGAAACATTCAGTGGAAATGTAGCAGTCTCATGAGACAAAATGGTAGCCTGAGGGTGGATGGTGTAATACTAAGCCTGGCTGCATGCAGCCTGAACGCAACCTGCTGTTCAGTTAACCTTTAGGGAAATACTGTGCCCGACTTCACTGATTTCTGGTACTTTGCAGCTTGAGCATATGAGGGGTCTAAAGCGAGTGAATTTAGATCAGAGCACACCCACCCACAGAGGAACAGGTGCCAATCAAACAGAGAGGCACATAAAGACACACACGCACACACACGCACACCCACACACACACACACATACAGAGAAATGTTCATAAGTGTTGCATATGAAACTTCCTCTCCTTCACTGATGAAACTGATTTCCATTGCACAACCACACAAGTCACTTACACACACATGCTTGCACACACAAACGCATCAGACCACAACCAGGGATCACGAGCCGTTTATCAAAGCAAATTTTCTCACTGTTTCCTCCCCATGAATTCTGTCTTTCCTCTGCTTAAAATGCCTGAGTTATTGCTGATTCCTACATACATAATTCTTGCATTTGCATGATGGAACAGCAATAACTCAGGCAACACAGAGATGCTCTGTCCTTCACCACATCATCTCCTACCAGTCTGAAACCCGCTGCCATACATGCAGTCAAACACCCATGCAGCCTGATCTCTGGACCCTGACACTATGCCCATTGTGACTGGCAAGCTAGCAGGCGCTGGTCTTATACAGTGAGACACGATGTTGTTCAGTGGTCACTAGAGAGGACAATGGGGTCCACAGTGTGAAGTGTGTGTGACTCAGTCAGATTGCTGACCACAGACAGAGGCGATGTGCAGGCACGGGCCAGGCACAGTGCCTACACAAACACACAAGACACACAGACACACACACACATACAGACCTGTAGTGCAGTTGGCCGTGTAGACACACAGAAGCTCCAGCACCGCCTCCATGGTGGGGTCATCTAAAAGGAGCCAAGGCCAAAGAGCATAGAGTGCCAGTGTCAGGCGAGCATCTGTGGCAACCACCTACACGCACATACACAAATGCATTAAAGACACACATTTACACACGCAACACATGCACTTGCATAGGTGTGCGTTCAAGCATGTACATGACTTATACAACAGCACAAACACAGTTGGTTTCAATCAACATTTTCCTAAGTGTGCAGCAGAAACACACAGGGAAGTAAATAATGGCAGAGTAAACACTGTAGAGGAGCCTCCCTCGCTATTTAGTCCAAGGTAACCACCAGTGACAGAAAGGCCACTTAGAAAATGAAAACCAGCTAATATGCTCCATAAGTAATGCCATAACGGGGGTTTAAGAAGCTAAACGTGCTGAGATGTTTGCAGGAACGTGCACATTTAGGTGAATCTCATTTACAGGCACAGCATTGGTACTCTGAGGTTCCATTAAAAACCAATTAGCAGAGGGGAATTAAAAGGCAGACACAGAGGCTCACTTTGCATTCATCGTTTAGGTAAAGGGCACTCCGCAGGATCACCACAGTCGGCTTCACTTCCTTTAAATAGACCTCTTCCTGATAATACGAAAAGACAAAACAAAAACCAACATGTTGAAAACCCCCTAACTGCTTCACAACATCAAAGGGGACCAACTGCTATGAACTACAACATATATTCATCATACTTTTCCAAAAACTCACTCATGGTGAATTCAGATTGTTTTTACATCCAATGAAAAACAAACACAGGGAGAAGAAAAAAGCAGAGACTGGAAATTTCCAGCTAGCCTCTGCTCACCTTTTTGCGGTGAGAAGCCTTGCCGGGCCGGACCGACTCCAGGTGAAGCTGAGTGTGAGTTTGTTTCATTTGCTCCACACAGCTGTCAATTAACCCAGCTAGAAATAAAAGAGTTCAGAGCTAAAACTTCACATTAAATAAAAAGTTTCAATAAGATATTCACCATAATTGAAATAACAGTTAAATGACTGAAAATAAGCATTAACTTCTGGAACTATTAGGAGATTTTTTCAGTCATGTTTGGGGTAAGGTTTAAAATGTTTGTTAATGTGAACAAACAGCCCCCAGACAACAAGTTAGTGACGCATTTTGAATTTTCAAAGGGTAAGTTACAGGTGACAGTCTTAACTCTACCCTGAGGTTTGGTAAACTACCTTTGGCTGCATGGGATTGAGCTGAGGGGCTGCAGGCTAGCAGCGTCGTCAAAGCTCTGGCTGTCAGCTTCTTTAGAGGGTCCTGATGAGTTCTTCTCTCAAAACTCTGTCATCAACAGTCGAAGAAGATCATAAAGTCACACTCCGAAGAAGTTCTTCTACACATATACACATTTATACGCATTCTTGTGTATAAACAGTAATCCTGCAGGTCAATTCTTATTCCCACTGTTCAGCAATGTCCAGACAGACTACCACAAGGCCCCTGCACCACCTCTACGTACCTGCAGTAACAGTTCACACAGCTGGTCTGCCGAGGGGCCGTTCACAATGTCTGACAGAGCAGTAGCATGTTTTGAGTGTGAGGCTGTGACCTCTGCACCCCGGCTCTTTGTCTCCTCTGTGAAAAGTGTAGAGAGAAACTGCAAAGCCACTGGGTGAAGAAGAGGGTCTGTGAACTTCTCACACACACACACTGATAACGTTCCTGCAGACACACAGGGAGAATAAAACGAGCTTTACTTTAATGAATGACGCAGCAATACACACTGAATCATAGCGAGACAAAAAAGGCAAATCCATTGTTCAAATCCCTTGACAGCAAGATATTTGTCTGTGACTGAGACAGTATGCACCGGTGGAGGACCCACTAATCATCTGAATGTGCGCGTGCAGACACCTAGATATCATAAACATATACACCCAGACATAAATATAAGCACAAAGGCTCAGCGTTCATCTTTTACTGGACTCATCAGATTTTTCTGCTGGGCCATTAATCACAGAGTAAGACAAGTAGGAGGAGGAGAGGTGGTGTAAGGACAGGATGCAATTATCTTATCGCAGCATCTGTTGAGGCAAGTTAATACATTTAGCAAAGATGCCATGGAAGTGTTAATAAGACAGAATTTGTTCTTAGTAGCAGAATCAAAGCTGCAAAATTGCACCTAAAGTGCTAATCCTGTTTACCAAGTGAGTTACTGCAATCAGCTTATTTACCAAAATCATGATTATCAGTCTATGTGATTACAGAAAAAAATATTTTACTGCATTAATTTACAATATATCAAGACTCTTAAACTACAGAGCTACTTGATTTAAGTGAAAGACCTTAAAGTTTCCAAAATGGACAATAATCTGCTGTTATTATTTGTAAAAAAATACCCATAATAAATGATTATGGAACTGATTCTGCAGCCTCAACCAGAATAGTTAATTTTGTCACTTTTACTCACTTTAACATACACACACACACACACACACACACACACACACACACATAAGCCGAGCAGAGGATCTGTATACCTGCAAATGTCTGCCAGCGTCTCCCCAGCGCAGCAGAGACAGATGGGTACGCTGCTGAGCTGTCCCTCCTCACCAGAGTAGCCAGGAGCATAAACACGTCTGCCCAGCACACACAAACCGCGTCCCGGGTACCTGCATCTGGAGAGGGAAAGAGTGAGTCACAAATTTTATGACACAAGACAGCCACAAAGCCACACACAGATCACGGAGTAGAACACATTGCAGAGAGAGCTGGATAAATGAAGGTACTTGGAGCATCTGTGCTCAGTTTTATGTTGATAATACATGATAATATATATTTATATAGGTAACCTATGGAAAATAAACTTTTCGAGATGTTTTTTGGACTTTTATTATCAACTGTATTTGCCAAAAATGATGACCTTCAGCTGGATTAACACAAGGTTCTGACCTAATCCTTTGGTATCCAGAGTGAGCACAGCCACCAGAGTGGTCAACAGCTGTTTCAGGAAGTCCATCTGGCCAATCAGCTCCTGGCTCGCTGTGACGCATGACTGCAGCAGTTTGGAGAAGCTGGACAGGAACTGAAGCAGGGCCACACACTGGAAACACACACGCACATTCACACAGGAAGACAGGTTAACCACACATGCATGCAAACAGATAACATAAGGCTATAGGTTAAGAGTAGAGAAAATGTGCACATGTATGCAGAGTACGAACTTTTTGTTTATTAAAAACTAATATTCAAAGCTGCATAAAATAATGCTTTGCTTTGAATATTAGCTCGTTGAGTATTCCACCCACACTGAAAATCTGGAGGTGCCCTCAGACAGCCTAGTGCTGCTCTAAAGCTGCCATTGTGCCGTACCAACCCACTAGCTCTTTTTTCTTTTCTTTTTTTTTTTTTTGGTGTAAGTCATAGTAACAAAGAAACGAGTTGAAAAACTCTTCAGAACTGTCGATCACAGTGTTCCTCACCTGGCCCTTGATGTCCTCCCTCTCTCCTGGTAGGATGTTGGGTGCCTTCAGCTCACTTAGACATTTCTCGATACGCCCAATGTTCACTAGACTGAAGAAATAAAGAAATATGATGGAAAATGTGTGGTTTTACAAGAAACTAGCTGGAGGTGATTAAAGCTACAATTAACATTAATTCTCAACTGAATAAAATGTACACATATTTATTTAGATCATCTTTAATAATGATTGAAAAATGATCTAAATATGCTGATTCAGGGACTTTTATCCATGATGCAAAACCCTTCTGCAACCAGAAATGCTTGATGTATTTTTTTTTTTTAGTCATCAAAATAAAAAATATTTACCTTTCCTTCAATCAACTATTGGCATAATCAACAAAACACTAGAATTTGTGTGTAAGATTTTTTTTTACTGTTATACTATGTGCACATTTTAATATTCTCAAAAGGAAGCTCACGCATTATTCTGAGTTTTTATTTATGATTAACTACAGGGGGGGTTGGGTTCTCATGCAGCATGTGACCTCTTACCCAGCCAGTGCTTGGAGGAGCTGGTTGTGTCGGATGGCAGTGAGGGTGAAGTCTGGTAGGATGGCCAGCAGGTTAGCCAGCAGGCCACAGTGGGCCATCATGAGGTCAGGAGTTACCATGACAACGGGTTCCACTGCTGAGGGCTCGCCCTGTCGGGAGTCTTGGGAGGTAACGGAGTTGCTGGTGTCCGTCTCACTTTGGCCTGTGAGACACATCAATAGACGGCTAATAGAGACGCCTTCCTGACGGTTCGCACACTCTATGAATCATGTCTGTCTAGGACAAGAGATGCTGAGACCACATAATCAAAAAACATCAAACTGAGGGGAAAATACCACACAACAATGTCCTACATCTTAAACTGTTAATATGAGATGGAAACATAAATACACAAATGAGAGGGATGGTTTTAGTTTATAATAATCACTGACCAGTGCGGTTCTAAAGGAAAATAATGTGAGGGTTTACAAGGTATGAAGAACTAGACTCGAAGTTCTGTTGCTGTTACTGTGAATGCATGTGTGCACAGACAGATACACACTCTCTGTTTCTCTATGCAGTACCTTGAGCCATGAGTCTGCTAACAGCTGGATCTTCTGTGATGTTCAGTGGGGAGGGACCCTGAGGGGTGTGCAACCCTGAACCTCTTATCTGAAAATCAAAAACATGAAGATGTGAGGATTTGCTTGACTTCATATTCAGGGCTCCTGCACCTTCTCTGACATTACATTTTAGGCTTTTCTCAACCAAATTCTGTCAAATTCAAGGAGCTCGCATTGCATGGGGATCAAAGTTAATTAATGTTATTATAATAAGACACAATGATTAGAGAGAGAGGCTTGACTGTTACAAAGACTTCTAAAATTTGCTATGTTACAAAGACAGGCTATGTGATATCTTGATACAACTGCAGGAGAAGAACATGCCGAGAGCAGAATGTAGCTCTTTTACTCACATTATATGAAAAAAGAACAAAACAAAGAAACAAAAAAGGTTCTGCAATTTTTATTCAGACACAAAATGTATAAAATTCAAGCATTTTTATAGACAAATGTCTATTCATGTAATTAGAAAACTTTCAAGGGTTTAATTTGTTCTCTGAACTCACAAACTTTCAAGGATTTAAGAAATGCTGTCTTTCCAACATGTTAGTGTGTGCTCATGTCTGAGTGTAAAAGTGCATTGCTGACCACAGTGCTGGATGTGGAGAGGGAGCTGGAGGGTCTGCTAGAGTTGACGGTGGGTGCCGGTGGCTCACTTCTCCAAAACCACAAAGAATTCTCAGAATCTAGACCAGCACACACATAATGACACATAAATTCACTTCCAAAAAAATATGCTTTGTCACATTAAGGAAAAAATAAATTAATCCAAACAAAAATTTACCCAATGAACTGCTTTCCTGAGGCCTTGATCTGCTGGTGGCGTCAGCACGAGGCTGAAGGTGGAAAGTATACCTGCCTTGGTAACAAGTGGAGGCTGAGAGAGCCACGTGTTGGAAGTACTGACAGTGGTAAAGCAGAGCTTGGAGTGCTGGGAGACCCACCAAGGAAACACCAGACACCTCATCGTGAACACATGGGTGCTGAGAGAGAATGGATTTAATGAGCAAAAGATGCAAAGACAAATGCACATTAAAGTCTTATATGGTTTCCACTGAGTTTTTACTGATGAACATGTCCAAAGGATCAGAGCTGAGAAAGAGGACTAAGTATAGATGGGCTGAGGGCAAAATCCTGCTGGGTTTTACTTTGTCTGGACTTCATGATATCGATATTTCTCACAACTAGGAACTAAACTGTTATATACATGCTAAGTTCAGTCATTGCACATCTACAGGGGGACATGTTGCGAGAGCTTTTTCTTAATATGGTATTTATTTAGTATTTTTCTGCTCTGAGTCAGTCTAGACTAAATTTCTTTAGGCCATAACAACTGGACCAGATTTTGAACATAACAAGTTTTGCTTTTTAAGCGATAAGAATAAATAATATGTATCTTTTTCACCCCAACATACAGCTCCCTTCATGAGTCATGACATCCTAAATAAAGATGGTGTTTGTATTTTGACAACAATTTAAACTATCTGGATGTGACTGCTGGAGGCCTGCGCCCCGGTAGTGCTTGAGTTCTAGCACCACCGCTGGTCTGAAGCCTGCAGGGCTCAACAAGAGGGGAGTGAAGGGGGTTAGAAATGTGAGGGGGAAACGAGGAGGGGATAAAAACAAAGAGAAACTGTAAGAGAGGGAGAGAGAAAACAGTTGATGGTCTATAAAAGCGTTTTAACAGGCTGGCAGTGCTGCTGACCTGCCAGTGGGAGTCCTTGGCCTCCTCTGCGTTGGCAGGCATGGGCATCACCAGCAAGTTCTGCAGGATAAATGCAGCCTGGACACATAAACCAGAAAAAAAAGACAGGAACACTTTAGGTCAAGTTAAACTGCATCAGCAACAGTGCCATCTGCCTGTGTTTGACTGGTAATACACAGAAGTCCAGCCAGATTTCCTGACTGCAGATGAAATCTAAGTTTAAATTTCCCTTGCTCTACCTCATGTTGATAAATATGTGGAACTGTTCTAGTTATTTACTTCCAGTGTAGTAATAAAGAAAACATGTTTCTGAGTTGCACAGACAGTTGAGCAGGTTTTTATTGTCTTACCTCTCTGCGGACCATGCTGCTCTCCTGCTGATCCAGGAGGATGTTGAGCAACGTGCCCCACAGACCTCCACTGATGTTCTGACAGCTGGCACACAGAGCCTGGCACCCGCTGGGCACCGAGGACAGAGCTGCGCCTAAGCCCAAACTGGCAAACCTTACCTGACATGATGGGGAAAACACAGATTTAGGTGGACGTTTGAGGACAGAAAGGAACAGGAAAAAAGATGTAGTTGTTCAAACATCCAAAGACTGCATGTACTTAAAACTTGGATTCTTCAATTGTTAAGGGAAGTCTACGTACACTGATATTATATATACATTTAGCTGGTCTGACTAGCATTTAAATTGATGATGACAAAGATAGAGTCAACCTTGTCAAGGGAGCCTCTTGCGCTGACTTGTGTGGGAGCTTATTTTTTGAGACAGACAGTGAATTTGGTGCGACTAGCTGTCATGTGTCTCTTTTTGTCTGCGAGTTCTTGCGCAGCTCTTATGGGCTTCACTTGTCCCAAAAGTCTTGCATCTAGAAACTTCATTTTATGTCAAAGAGTTTATGCGGTGCGAGCTGAAGAATGATGCATGAACAGCTCAATATTAAAGACTTTGTGTTATACTGTAAATAGATTACATGGTGGAATGTTATTTTAAATTATTCTGAATTGAAGAAGATGAGACTACGCATACCTCTTGATCTCTGTCGACCCAGAGTGGGATGAGCCAGGCCAAACCTAGCTGAGAGGCACTAGCCTCCTCAGCAGCAGCCTCATTCCCCAGAGACCACTGGGATATGAAGTCCTGATGCAAACAAAATAGAAAGAAAAACATGATTTTAGTCCCAAATATAAATCCAGGGACCTCACATCGTTATAAACGCTGTCCAGACTTGCCTTATCCTTATTTTCTGCCATCATCTCATGGGACAGATGAAGCAGAGAGATCACAGCATTCTTGGTCACACCTTTCCCCATGAAAGACAAGGAGTTACCTCCCCACTCTACATAAAATGAGGAGATTACCTGAGGAGAGGGGAACAGATTACATTTAGTATTTTTTAAGTTAAAAGCATCTCGGTACAATCCAGAATTTCTCATCCAGCAAAGACGAAGCTGACGGAACTGAACATCACTGAGTAAGTAGTGTTATCACATGTTGCTTCTGGTTTTTATTCAGTCGATCAATTGAACACCAAAAGGCAAAAAAGACTGAACAAAGAGTGCTTGTCATGCAACTCACTGCATGCTAAATACAGCCGAGACTAATTATTTTGCTCTTATGTGCTATCAGGATGTTGGACTGCACTGGAGAAGAGGGGAGATGAGGAGGGAGGAACCGAAGGCCTGCTGAGCATTAGGGTCCTTCAGTGCCAGGAGCACTAGGTGAGGGGTTGAGAAAACAGGAGTGAAAGCGCTAAGTATCGAACTGGTATCTTGACTCGAAAAAGGGAAATAATTTAACCTTCGGTCTTCATCTAATCTTAAATCATGTCCATGAAAGCCGCACATTAAAACGAACTAAATAAAAGAAGGAAAGGTGTTGTATTATTCTCTTCCACTGGGGTTTTCATTCTTGATCCAAAAAAGAAGTTTGGACACCTCTGTGCTGAGGACTGCTGCGCAAGCTGATCCACCCTGTGTTACACTATTGTTTCATGGGCTGTTGAACAACTGAACAGATGGAATAGGCAAGGTTGATTAATCTCATCAGCAGCTTGCCAGTGTGGCATATCTAATCAATGAGATTTTTACCAATTGCAATTCATGTCCCGTAACCATATTCTGCTTAATTTTAATTAATTCCTCAGAAAGTACTGTGCTTTTCCTTTAATTCATTTCTGTAGGCAGTCTCAGCTCTGACGCGAGGGAAGGAGGCTTGTCTATGCTTGTTCAATACACGAACATATGCACACATGTTATGCAAGCACAGAACTTCAGAAACATGCCACATACAAATTCACACACCTCTAACAGCCCACTGAGGTACTTGGAGCAGAGGGGGATGGGCCCCAGGTCAGGGCAGTGGGAGCTCCAGCCTGGCTGGGCAGTCAGGCTGACCATGCCCTGCAGTGTCCTCTCCAGGCTGGGAAGGCCATAGAAACGCGGGGCGTCCGACACCCGCAGGCTCTGAAGCAAACGGACTGCCAGCTGGCTCTTGAAAGGGCCTGCAAATGCCAGACACAGCCTGGACAGACAGGAAAGGACGGAGCGAGAAAGAGCGAGAAACAAGCAGACAGCGGGGTGAGCGAGAGGAAGAAAAGAACATTCATGTATAGGATTGTTTAGTATCTTTTCCCACCAATGGTATCAATTTTCTAACCTGATAGGAAGACTGAATAGGATAACATGAGTGCAGTAACCTTTCCATACACTAACAGAGAGATAACTACACTCCTTTCATTCATTTTTCAAAAAGAATTCATAGAAAATACTGTGGCATATTATTAAGAGACGAATAGTCAAAGACCTCTGTGGCCTTGAGCTGTACGTATAGTGAATGCAGAATTGAGCACTTCACTGCATGTTTGATAACCAGTTTCATATCTATTCTTGCACTATAAGTCAAAAAATGAAATTATCTTTCAAACAACTTCTGTTGAAAACATCTAACATAGACTAAAACAATATTTGAATTGGAATAACAGACGTGTGGACCTGAAAATAAAAAAAAACTGTGTCTGTTGCCTGTGTCGTAAGACTTTTTGTATAAACTCATCCCACCTGTCAGTGCTGTGTGTCAGTTGGAGGAGCAAGAGGTTAAAGAAGCTGGTCAGTTCTCTCTGCAGTCTCTGGCTGACATGGTTCTTCAGTTCCTCCGGCTCCCCTGGGCTCTGAGTTGAGCTCTGGGTCTCCACACCGAGCAGCAAATTAAGGAGGGACTCTGTCTCCTGGATGATTGATGGGAGATAGGACGTCAGCAATGTTTTAACCAGTTTCTTGTTTTCTTTTTGTGAAATTAATTTGTATTTATCCTGTGTTAATGTGATAATACATCTTAGATAGTCTGAAGTCTGAATGTTTTTTTTGCTATCACGCCTCTTGTATGCTGTTAACTGCATATACAGCCTAAAGTGTATTTCCCTGTTTAGAGCGATATGTAGCATTGAAAATCTAACTGCTCAACAAATCTGACCCATGAGGGTAGGATGTAAAAGAGGCTGATGGGAATATTTGAGAAAGCAACTCCATCCCAACCCCACCCACCTTTCCTTACAAAACTCAGATTTAGGAGTGCTAAATGTGCAGAATTTCTTATTAAGCAGAGCACATGGAGTAGATAGTTAATGCAAGTATAGAGAGCGACAGATGTTCCTGAAACAGCTCAGTAATTACAGAAAAGTCAGAGCGGAGCAGAGCTGCTCACCCCTACCAGGCATTCAATCTGAGTCTGCTTTAGCTGCCAGGGGAGGGCTTATTGTTTACACACACATTAATGAGAAAGCCAAGGTGAGACTGATTAAATCCTAAAAGTAGCTCTCCCCGCTAAAACAGTGTGGTTATTCTTCTCCTTGGGCAAAAATATGACTCCAACTTTGTGTAAAGAGCTCAGGAAATAATCTCTGCCGCAGGTCTGAGGAGGTTCGCTGTGATTCTGTTTTTCTGTTGTTATGAGAAAGTAATATGTTTGGCTTGTCTGACGGCGTGTGATTTATTCAGGCTTTGATTACAGGTATACAGCCCTCTGTGTAGGAGAGGAGAGAGTCTCACCAGATTACTAGCTAACAGAGATGCACACACGGAGATTTTACAAGCACATACGCACACGCACACACCCAAGGCAAGTTACAGTATAGCGGTGCAGAATGGTCAGTGCATCTATACCACAACTGCACTAATTTAAACCAATTTGGGTTAAAAACATCTGAACTATCCCTTGAAGCCAGAACTTTACAGGACTGTTGTAGTCAGGTTTTTTTTTTTGCTGCTTGTCCAAAAAGTGTAAATTATTTGTACCTGGTTGAGAAGCAGCTCCAGAATCCAGCGCAGGTCCTTGTCCTCTGGGTCAGATGCAGAGTCAGTGCTCATCTGTTTGAAGTAGGCATTCAAAAATGCAACAATGCCCACAAGCAGCCTCTCATCCTCCACACTGGCTGGACGCACCTGAAGAAACCTGCAGGGAGAAAGAGACAGAGATTGAACAAGAGGAAGAGAATGTGGTTGAAAGGTGAATACTCAGTGATAATTTGGTACTCATTATTTTTCTAATTGATTGAAGTAAGAAAGCATCATCATGGACTGAAAAAATATTGCATAAGGACACTGGCAATTACTTGATGTGCTGGTACAATAGACAAGAAAAAAATCTAGATTTTAGCAAAGAGTAGGTGATCAACTTGAAATGGGATCCACTAAAATAATTGACATACTTGAATGTAATTTGGAGGAGGCTTTTGCTTTGCCAACCATTTGTGAGTCATTTTCACTTTTTAAACTAAGATTTAGGATCGGAGTTGTTAGAGGAAGCAAAGAGAATTTTGAAAGTAAATCTTGTAATAAAGAATAAAGATAACAATCCTCTCCTGAGGATGGGTGGAGGGCTTCTTAAAGAAATCATTAGAGTTTCTAGCATTAAACAAAAAAGTTAAATAAGAATGATCGATGTCAAGCAGAAAAACAAAACTAACTAGCTCAAACTTTTTGTCAAAGATATCATAAGTTTGTCATACTATCTCAGGTAGGCTTTGATACTCGTCAGCCTTAAAAGACATTCAGCGCTGCTAATTCATATCAAATCTTCAAAATAAGACAGAAAAATAAAGCCATACTTTGCTCACTGAGCCACTGAAAATCATATGATTCATTGCATGTACTGTTCAGTTCAACAGCGACAGCAAAACTGATGGCATACTGCATGGAAATTACATAAATCATCCCCTAATTGCTAAATTCATATTTACTGACTTGGTTATTAGCATGTGACCCTGAATTATTAATATTTGTATGCACTGTACCTGGTCACTGCTGCTTGCCAACTAATAGAGTAGAGGGTGTCTCTGCAGCTGTGGTTGGGGACGTGAGGGAGGGCCAGTCTGTCCATTAGTAAATAGAGGTTGAGCCTGGTGAGGGCAGAGGCCACTGAACTGTGTCCTGCTGCCGTGACGATCGCCTGGATGCAGTCCCGCAGCGCGGTGGGAAGGTACACCGCCCGCAGCAACAAAAGCTGAGCCTCTGACAGCTTTAAGTCAGGATGAAATCTGTGGGGAACAAAATGGAAATGCTAAAAAAAAACAAACATACATTTTAAAATCAGATTACATGACTATTGATGTGTTGACAAGTGTGTTGCTTTAGTAGCATCTTCAGAAGCATACTAATGACTGCATTAGCAAACATATTTAATCACCAATCTGGAGGGATGAGGCATTTATGAGTCATCCATTGAGAGATGGTTTCTGAGATTTACTTGCAACTGAATCAAGCAGACACAGGCATCATACCAGCAGTGCTTATGAAAAACTATTTAAATTATGTCAAAACAATGAAAAAAAATGCTTTACTTTGCAGTGAGACACAACAGCATCATCAGAGGTGAAAGACAGGGAATTGAGATACCTCTCAATTTTCACTTGGTAATTCATCTTAAACAAGTACTCTTCTCTCAAGCATAGCACTGTATGAAATTTAGGTTGTGGTGGATTGATCCATTTATGGTGAGCTTTAAACATCCTTGCTGTAAACAAGCTGATTAAAACTGTGTGAGAGGCTTTCTCATTTGTTTGAATTAGGTCCCATTAGAAGTAAATGAAGACAGATGAAACACAGGATGCAAAGCTTCTGAAACTAATTCTATAATGCTATTCTTCACAAGACAGAACATTGTATAGAAGTGTAGCAGGATTTGTCTTTGACTAAAATATCTTGCTATAGACTTTTTGTTCCAGGTCAGTTTCTCTAAAAGTTCATACCTCAAACTAAAGATATATTGCACGTTTATCTGAGAAAAGGGACAGAACACACATATCACAGGTAAATCTGAAGACAGCGTGCTTAGTCCTAAATGTTGTAAATATTATGAAAGACAGACAAGGTCGGCACTCCAATTTGACTTTTTAATACTGCCACATGGACGTTTTGGGCAAAATGCCATTCTTCATCAGGTATTCTGGCTATTTTAGAGCTGCCAAATTGCCATAGTACACACTGAGTACACTGCCCGAAACATCCATGTGTAATATTTAAAAGGCAAACTGGAGCAATATCCTAATCTTTATTTTGTACAAATATCAAAAAACAATTTAAAGGTTCTAATAAAAACACAATACTCAAACAGATAATAGAACATGTTCCATATGAGCAAAAAACAGAGTAAACAGATAAAGAAACTTAGCTGCAACCTTATTTATCACATTTTTACACAACAAAAAAAACACACCAGACTCTATAAGAATTGAAAACCAAACAAACACTCCACTGCGTGCAGGTAACATTAACTTTCTTACTCAGTAACGTCTGTGGAGACACCATGCTGGTCTTCAAGGAGGTTGTCTATCCCAGAATGCCATGCAGTGTTCCAGGCCACCTGCAGGGCCTGGCGGGCAGGTGCCATGGTCAACAGGTCAGAGGATGGGGGCAGAATACAGCAGTACGGGCTGACAGCGTGGTGTGTTGCAGCATTGAACGGAATGCTGTACCTGGGAGAACATTTAGAAGATATTGCTTGTAAAGGGCTGTTAATGAGAGAAAAGGACCCTTAACAAGATGCCGTTAACCGGGTAAGAATGTTTCATGATTTACACAACCGTTTACCTGCGTATTATTGACAGTGGCAGGGAGAAAGGCACAATGGTCACATCTGTGTTGGGTTTGTCCGACCTGAATGACACAAAAATGGGTTGTATGACAAACTACTACGTGGATGGACGTTTATTTTAGAAGCATAGAAAGCTCAAAGAGAGGAAAAGGTAACTCACCATATTTCAATTTTGGCAATTTCATCAAACAGCAGTAAACTCATCAAGACAGCAATCTCACTCCCATTGCCTTTGTTCTCCTTCAGTATCAGAGATGCTACAACGTACACAAAACATGCACAGTTTACACAATAACCACAACCTAAACCGCATCACTCAACGTCATGAATATATTTCTAAGAATATGAAATTTAAAATCTAATTAAAGCAACAGACACTTGAAGACTTTTTTAAAATCTTGGAAACCCTCAATTAGACTGCCCCCCCACCTCAGACTGGGCATTATGACATGTACTAACATTACATTTGCTACGCATAAAACCTGGCATGTATTTTTGCTAAAAACATTTCAACAGCACCCCAAAAAGTTAACTCCTGTCTAAATCAGACTGTGAAATAACAATCTAGTGACCTACAGGTAGCTACGATTGAGATGTTATAATTAATATTAATTATCTCCACACTTAAAATAAGTGAGTGAAAATTGCAACAAAATTTGCAACACGACTGCGTAAGTATTGCAGACAATGCCCTGAACAGTGTACTCGTGTGGAGCTGATTTCCACAGCAACAAGTTGCATCATACTAATGTGCCACTTACTGCAGTGTGACAACATGGTTAAAAGCTATGCATCAACGGCTGACTCGTCTCCTTTTTTGAGAATCTGCCCCCGAGCTACACAACACAACGCATATAGCTCTTACTTAATGAGTTGTCTTGTGAACGTACCCCTGAGCAGTGTGAGGAGCAGGAGGTTGCGCTGTGCCAGGCTGTGCCTCAGAGATGGATCTGCATACACCAGCTTCCTCAGGATACATACACAAGGCTCCAGCAGGCAATCAAAGCTCTGGGGAGAAGAGCAACATACGCACTCAGTGTTTAATTGCAGGGAAAACACAAGCACACTTATTCTTTTTCTGTCTCCTCCTGCTTTCCTGTCTCTCACATACAAATGCACTGGGTCTCTTTACTGTCTCTTCACATGAGCCAAACTGAAATGCTGTGATTGCTCAGGTCAAAGGAAATGCAGGGTTGGGACAGATACAACCTGGGGGCAACCCTCTAATACACACTTGTTAAATGGGACAAGTTATTCTCTTTGGCCGTGTTCCTTCACATCCATGTAGCCAGACATGCTGGACGATTAACCCTGTTAGCAACTCCTGATTCAAGGCTGCGAAATGATCAACAGACTGCAGTAACGAGAGGGCAAAACTCACTGCTGACCAGGGCCTGTCTGACACTATTAACACAGGCAATTTCATCCTTCTATCATGTATGCCTCGGTGGGTTTCCTCCACATCTGCTGGCAACACATGTACTCAAATGAGAACATACAAACCAGGACATGCAGACAAATGGAAGCACATGGAGCTGTGTTTATGAGACTCAGGGTTTGTTTTACTAGGCTTCAACAGCAATTCGTTGAGGACACATCTATTTATCACGTCACCAAAGCAGGTTTGTTTTTACCTTGTTGCCGTTTACACTCTCCATAACGAAAGAAATGACTTTGTCTGTTATTCCGAGACTCTTCAGCACTGGATGCATTGTTGTGTCTGCAGGGAAGTACGAACAATTCAATATACTGACAATAAACATTTGCATAATCCTCAACCAATTTTTTTCTTCAGTCTTGTTTAAAACATATGGTGGTGGGAAGGCACTAACTCTACAGCACTCATTTCAAACCTAAGTTTCACAAACTTTGAAAACTTCTCTTTAAATTTGTATCAGCGCAGACAGTTACATCTCAAACTCTGTATAGGCCTTTTCTCCCTTTTTTAATGCAGTTGATTATTTACACACTCAAAAGCATAACTTTATTATAACTAGCTCCATTACAGATATTTTCCTTGCACATACTTATACACATACATAGATATACACATCATGTAAAACTGTGAGTGTAAGACAAAAGGCAGAAGCAGTGTTGCCTACAAAGCAGATTGTAAATTGCCCTTGAATGGTTGCTTTGAAGGCTGGGCAACACAGCCTTCATTGACTGATATAATTGCCATACTTTCTGGGCCCTGAAAGCCTCAGGCCATGTACCATTTGCATCTTCTACAGTTACACCTTTGATTAAATTAATATCTTCTCAAATTGTTAGCAACTGCATCCTACTTGTACATTTTGCAGTGCATACAATCCCCTTCCTGGGTTTTCACATCTATGTGGAAACAATGAAAAATAGAAAGGATGATTTGAGGGGAAGATTTAGAAATTTAGGAGTCAGTATGGTCCCAAAGCACAGTAGTGTGTTTGCTATTAAATTACGCTTCTTAATCGGCAATTTAATCAAAAAGGACTCAGTCATTAGAAAAGTCCGACATGACAGTAGCATCTTAAAAGCTGCTCTAAAATTAGTGGCCTGCAAGAGCCAGGCTACAGCATGACAGTTTGTAAAACTAATACTTTATACTAATAGTATACTAATGTAATACTTTACAAACAACTCACTTTGTAGCACCACAGACAGTTGCTCTGCTGCCGATCTTCTCAGGAAAATGTCAACTGTGACTGAACACAGGATGCTGAACAGCTTCTCCACAGACTCCACCTTGCCAGCATTAAACACACTGAATCAGCACGTATATTATTAAGTGTCTCTATGTGTGTTTTTCTTTCTTTCTACATGACTTCATACCTTCAGGACAGACTTGTTCTTCGTGTCCAGCGTGACATCTAAAGGGTCTCTGACGCAGAAGAGATTCGGGAGGAAGGAGATCACTGGTTGATCAAGGTGTGGTCTGGCTGTGTTAGCACCATCAACATTGTTGTTTAGGTGGGGAAGGATTTGTTGCACTGCTGCTATTCTAACACTGAAAAACAAGCGAAAGACATGCAAAACTTAGTTTAAAAAATTAATTTAAAAAATTTAAAGTTGCACAGTTTTAAACTAAGATTTAAAAACGACGTAAAACAGTACAATTCCCATTTTCAAGCAAGTCCTCTGCCTGTATTACAAAACTCATAAAGGAGATGGTGATTGGTTTGTCAAAAAATGGCTGACATAACAGAGAAATCTATTGCTGTTGCCAACATTTACCAGCGCTTGTCTTCTGGCCAGTTTCTGGTGTTAATTTTCATCTCTATCAATATTCATAGACTGGGACTGGGTTGCTGTTTTATACAGGACTGACAGAGCATTTAGATGACTTGATGAGCACATTGGCTGACAGCTACAGACACTAGTAATATGTCCATCACGTCACACGGTTTAGAGCAGAATGTTTTAGACTAAGGAATTTGTCTGGTTCACAAAAAACCCTGAAACCCGACATCTGACAAGTGTGCACAAGCAGAGACAAACAAGAGATATCACAAACACATACGCACATCTCTGATATGTGCACACATCTGGTCAACCACATAACAACCAAACGAGACACTCATACAAACATTGACAAAGGGGAAGACCCTGAACACAGACTCACGTGGGCTGTTTAGTGAAAAGGAGTCGCAGTGCTGCTTTTAGCTTGGCTGTGCTTGAAAACACGTTGTCTCTTGCCGCGTCCGACATGTCACTTATCAACAGGACACAGTTTCCCAGTGACTCCTCAGTGCTGGTGTAACCCTGCCACAAACACACACACACACACAGTCAAACACACACAATTCTCAGACTGCCATGGCTGACAATGGAACAAACAATAGGGAATTCTAGCAAAGCAACAACAACAGTAAATAAAATATGCATCGCTTTGATTAAGGGTGGTTTCATTCCATCTCTTGTTGACATGGCGGGCCCATCTCAGAATGGCCTCCTTGAATTAAATCCCACTTGACAGCCTAGTCAAAATCTCATGTAAATTCATGAAGAATTTCCAGGCTTTCTGTTGCCTGAAACCGAACAATTAATAAAAGCTTGTTTTTTTCCAGTCATAAAGGAGACAATATAGCAGAGAACATGTAAATGAGAGAATAACTACATTTCTCTCACTGGCAGCTCAATATTCAGTCTTTTGTGGTCCAAGAGCGCTAAAATTGCACTTTTGATCACAGTTGTTTTGATTGTGAGGAACATAAACCACTTCCCCCCGCTCCACAAATACAACAGAATAAGTTCCAAACATGATTCTACTTTATGAGCTTGCAGTGCACACACAACACAGCTTCTACAGAGAGCACTACACCTGTAATATTGGCATGACTGGGTAAAGTGCCTCGTTGAATCTGTCCCAGGTTGATTCTGTCATCATCAATCGTCCCTTGAGCAGGAATAGCAGAATATCCTTGGCAGCAGCATTCACCTATAGATCACAGGTAAACTGCTGAGTTCACAAAGGCACTGCTGATAAAACATTTAGAAGAAGTACTATAAGTGACAGACTTTCAAGTGTATAAATTACATCACATAAACGACCCTCTGCCAGTTTAGAATGACCTTTAAGTAATTTACAATAACTTTAAAAGCACTGATAACAAAAAGAACTCCCTGTGTCCTGTGTTGATGACATTTATCTCTTTAAACCCTGACCTAAGACAACATATTAAAGAAGTGGGCAAAATGACCTTGCTCCAAATACAGGAAGCATACGTTTGCCTACCTTCTCCGCAGAATCCTGGAGGCCAAAAGCACTTATTTCATAGAGCACCCTGTGGTGAAGAAGAAAGTTGACTCCACCGCAGGCTCCTGGTTCCTGTCGTGATACGTTCTGGATGCCAAGGCAATCCTGAGGGTGCATGTAATCACACAGAAACACATCATAAATTATCGCTATCCTCTCACTTGTGCTCGCACACAAGACTTCTAATTCTACTTTAAATGTAGACACATACTCTGTGGTAGTTGGAGAAGATGAAAAGAAGGACTGAATTTAAATGTCAAGTGGGTTTTTAATAGCACAGTGTCAAAAATGTGTGATTCATCCATCTTCATCCTCCTTATTTACATAAGAGTGCTGCACTAAACAGACGAGCTTTAGATAGACTTTAGTAGCTATAATTCTGGCCATGAACCTGTGCACTCTCATTTACACAGAGAGTATATATATAAGATGGCATGCACCGACCTTGACCAGGTTTAAAGAGCGTTCGTATGTTTCCGTTTTGACAGGCTGTAAAGGATGAGACAGCAGCTTGAGGAGAAGTTTCTGGCTCTCTGTTTGAAGGAAGGGACTGGGCTGATCAAACTTCCACCTGGTGAAGAACAACAGAAAGGAATTTAAACTTGCATTAATAAAAAAAAATTCCATATACAAATGAACCTGACCTAAAAATAATAGAAACTAGGATTTTTATCGTACAGATAGGAGCAGATGTTCACACATTCCTTGATGACAGATGAGTGCTGGTGAAATGGAAGGCCGTCGATGGCGTGGTTTGCCAGCTCCAGTAACTCCAACCAGTTCTTTTCTCCCTTGATGAAGAAATAAATCAATACACAGACACAAAAAAATGCATATATGAGTAAAGGGCTAAACTTGTTTTGCTATAGACTGTCCCCACAATTAGTGACACTTAAAACACTTACACTTTTAATTGAATACATTTTATTCTCACTGCAGACTGCAGAGCTACTATTAGCTTACTGTAATTACCTGACATGCAGCTCATACCTCAGCGTGGGCTTCCTTGAGGAAGTTGCAAGTGGATTCCATCCAGAAGGCAGCACGGGTCACCCTCCTGTAGAGATGATGGCTGTCTGAGTTTACCTGCTCCAAGTAGGCCACTGCAGTCTCTTGCATGCTGGGTAATAAAACCCCAAATGACGTGTCCAAGCATAAGTGGAAAAGAGCTGTTGCTGTGTTTTCTGGGAGATTGTCACTGGCCTGTGTGAAGTAAGGAGGCATGAATTTTCTAGGGTTTTTTTGGGAGCTATATTTATCAAAGAAAATCATCAAGAAAGAAACACACAAGCGCACACACACAAACCTTCTCAGCAGGGAGGATGGTCTGCAGGAGTTTAATAGTGAATATAGCAGTGCCTGTGTAAGCCATTCTGTGATGAACCCGAGAGCTGAGGGGAATGTCTGCTGAATAGCTCTCATGGTAGCTCAGGATATCCCCCAGCAGCTCCATGCAGGCTTGCAGCTTCTCCCTCTGAAATACAAACACACACAGATGTAGACAAAAGCGCACATGCTGCACAAACACAGCAACACACCAGCATGTTCACACACACTCGCATATACACACGCACACAGAGAGCTACGCGCAGCTACTGGCTTTGAGCCAAGAGAAAAATTGTTCGTTCCAGGGGTTAGGAATTGAATGTAATCAGATTTCAGGGTTATTTTGGGACGAGATACAGATCCACCCTATCTCAGTATGAATAAATTGGAACAATCTATTCTCAGCCACTTTGTTCTGGAAGTAAAAATTGAACAATAGAAAATAAACACCAGCAGGGGGCAGTAGATGCCCTGTGCATTGCTATGGCTGGCATGAACAGTTCGGCCCATTCCCATAGGAAAAACCTAGAGGTCTGGCACACAAAAGCTGCTCTCCACATAAAGATGACAAAACAGTTCTCAGGCTGCAAGGCTCTGGGCATGTATTAAACAGCAGAGGGCCAGAGGGGCCTGGGCTTGACAAGTGTATAAGTCCCTTTGCACAGGAACATACCCTTTAAACAGTCAGGAGGATAACAAATGATTCTGCATGGAAAAACCAAACTGGTTTAACACCATTCATCGTAAGGACTTTATACACATAATAAATGAAGACATTTACTAACCCAACATTTCTGTGCTAGGATAAACCCAGGGGTACAGACGAGAGCTGTGCATTTATCTCTCAGAAGCTCTTTGTTACCAGCAGAAAGCCTTTGTAACCTTTTATAATTCATTCAGCTCAATCACATGCCTACAGTTCTCCTTGACAGTTGAGTACCGTATGCCTGTGTGTCTGTGGCAAATTGTCTGGTGGCCAACCCAGTTCCCCCTTTTCAGTGAAGTGTATCCATTCATCTACATAAGAGGCTGTCATGAGTTGTGTTTCCACTTGCCAGCTCCATCCCCACCAGGCTGCGATCGTCCCAGACCAGCTCACAAACACTGTCTCCGAGCAGGAGGACGGCTTCACACAGCAGCTCCAGAACACGGTGGAACACGTGCGAACCCTCTGAGAAAGAGGAGAGGAGGAGAGGAAGAGCGGGAGCAAGGGCAGATTTTTTTGACAAGATCAAACTGAGGTATGACACAGTGAATGTAATTAAACAGGTCAGGGGATATTTTCAAAAGCTGATCTCTACTCAAGCAATAAATAGACAGTGATGTATCATTAATATAATGTAGAAAACCTTTTTTTTCCCATTTTGATTTATTAAAAGGCTGGAATGACTCCTACCTGTCTTCAGCAGTGGTATGGCATGTTCCAAGGTGGCAACAGTAAACTGAGCCAATGTTAGCTGCTGTAACTGCAACTCCAGGACATCTTCTGCACCCATGTCAGGAAGTGCCAAATGGGTCACATCTGCGGGCGACTGGGGCGTCTGCCTGGGGGCCTGGACTGCTGCTCCACCTCTGTGTGAGCTGCCACTGGATGAATGACAAAGAGAGGAACACAAATGTAAATTCATGATCTGTACGTAGACTGCTCAGATACAAGGAGTGACGTACAAGCTATAAAGGGACGGATCACGGAGACGGAATATGCTATCACAGGAATCAAAAACTAATTTTTTAAACAGTGTAGACGAGCCGCCAGAGGGCTCCTGTTGTTATTCATATTTATGGAAAAGAAGGAAAATCCTCCGCAGTCTTTCTCATGTCGTTTTATCTTAAAGTGCGGGTTGCGGGTGTCACTTGCAATTTTATTATCAAAGCCACAAACTATCCTATTGTGCATAAATGTCTAAAAAGTATAAGACTGATGAAGAGAATTGACAACAACACTGAATCATATCAAAAAGTTATTTCTACAAGCCAAGCAGACAGACTGACATAACATCATGTCTCAGAAGTATGACAGAAGCCACACTGAGTAAATCTCTGCTCTTACTGCCACTATGATTTCTAAAGACAGGAAAAGAAACAAAAGCTTAGACAGCGGGAACTGTTATACTGCAAGTGATGTCGATTTTAAACCAGAATTTTTCCCCGCCTTTGTTTGGCATGCACAGTTTTACTCATGAATGTAGAGTACAAGCTCACACCTGTTGGAAGCTACATCTCCATCCTGGCCATCTCCCCTGGCTCTCTGGCCTGTGTGTCCAACCACAGAGGGCCGAGGAGAGCACTCTGCCCCTGGGGATGAGGCCTGGGAACGCTGGGTTCGCACCTCCTGGGAATAGGAAAAGGACGAGTTCTGCGAAACTGGATCTGCACAACCAGGAAAAGAAAACAAAATGGCATGCTTTAGGAATTTGTTATTATTAGGTTTAATTCAAAATGTATTGCCTAATTGCATTCAGGTAAAAAAATACACTGGTTAAAGAAATGTATTTATAATGAAGCATGTATATGTACATGTAAACTAAAGGAATAGGCATGTATATACTTTAAATCATCACACGACACCTCTTATCAGCACTGTAAAAACATCTGTACATCATGCTAACCAATAAGGCATGCTACCTTGCTTTGTAGAGTAGAAGCTTGGATCCTTATGAAAACGTAGTCTCCTCCTCAATCCCACACAAAGCTGCCGCAGGCAGGAAACAGCCTGCAAGTGGAGGTATCTCGCTTCACCTTCACTCGAACACAGCCTCAACAGGGACAGAAGGCTCTGAAAACAGAAGGGGATATCAGAGTGACATTGTTACTGTGAAAGACATAATTAACAACAAGCAATATCCAATTAGAATAATCTCTTAATTTGGCAATATTTTGGTTAATTGGTCAATTTAAAGGCAAAACAAAGTTGTTTTGACAAGACAAACAATGTTCAAAGGCCTGCAAAAACAAGACATAAACTCTGACAGTGATAGAAAAGTTGTAATAAAGTTTTCTAAATAAAAAGGGCAAGTGGAATTGAATTATTGAAGCAGCAATTTGTTCCAAGTTCAGATTTGCTGCCCTCTGTAGCTAATGATGTCATGTTTCTAAATCCAAGTCTTTTAATTAAGCTTAATAGCTCTAGTAATTCAAAGGAGGGCCAAGTAAAGCCACAAGAAGAAAAGTACTTCCCCATAATGATTTCTTTTTGATGATGAGACTGCTGGGTGACAGTATGCTAATACTGCCTTGAGACCAATGCAATGTAATGCGCCACTTTATTAACTAAATAGTAATGTTCACTCACAGTTGCTCATCAGGGCAAAATGATGTCTGCTGCAACACCGTGTCTATGCCAATTAAAGAAGAGCTCAGATAACAGATGCACTTTGTTGCTGACATGATACTAGTGCATTAAAGAGTTCAGTCCATTTTTATTTTACAGAGATGAGGAGAGAACACATCTGTTGAATGTTAAAAAGGGGAGATCAGATTGCATGGTTATGACTCACTCTAATATAAACTGTGACACATTGTACATTTACTTGACACATGCACATTCTCATTTGCTACACAGTAGAGGTTCCTCCAAAGACCAGCACCAGTTTTAAAAAACTCTGATGTTCAAGGAGGCTTTTTGAAGAAAGAAGCACAATATTCCACCAAGGACTTTCAACCCCTGTAAGAGGTACATCATGAACAAAACTACATCCTCACAGCAATCTAGTGCCTGCTCAAGCAAAGTAAGCCTCCAGAGGCCTCCACAACCACCTACAAGACCAGGGCCACCGAATTATAAATTGCACTTTTGTTCAAGGACAGTCTTTGACAGGTTATTATTTTGACTGTAGCTTGAGTGATCATCCCATAAATTCCATTATGACTTGGTCACACAAGCCAGTCAAAACAATACGTGTCACCAAACTGATGTGAATAAACAAGAAAAGTAAGTGAAATAGACAAAAGTTTGATGAAGATCCAGTAGAGAAAAAATTGGCCTGGAACTCCTTCAATGATATCTTTAATTTGGACATCCGCACTGAATCAACCAAAGAGTTTTACAGTCAACATCAAACCACCAATTCTAAGATAGCGCAAACTTTTTATTAAATACAGACTTTTGTTTTGAACACCGAGATCCATGTTTTTAAGTACAAATTACTGCACTGACACAGGCTGTTGTTCCAATCTCTGTTTTGAAGAGTGAAAAATATAAAACAAGTCACTAACAATAAACTAACAATCTGCATTTTTCTGAAACAGTGCACTCTCACATTTGAAGCTGAAACATTCAGAGATATCCCACTGTAATTAAAGACAACAAGAAACGGCAGCTATTCTACAATTGTTTGTTATAGCATGTGTTCATGGTTGTTAAACATTACCTTCACAATGCTGGGCCTTTGGATAAAGATCTCAGCAGGAAAGTCTTGCATGATGACATCACACAGAAGCTCACATGTGGTCCGCACCAAGTTGGGGTTGCTGCTCCTTAGAGAACTGTTTAGAATTAAGGCAGATTTAATTAGTCCTTGGTAAATAAGGATTTGTCAGATTCTTAGTCCGGCAAACTTATTGGTGAATCCTGGTTTTGTGCAATTTAATTATAATTTTGTTAATTTTACACTGCACGTCAATTAGGTATATCTGTTTGTTAAATACATACGTTTTCTCTCACCTCTCATTAGATGAAAGTATGTGTCTGTCTGTGTTTGTCAAAGTCAGCCATGGAAACACAGAAAACTTCAGACATCTCACAGACTCATGCACTGTGCAGCACAAGAGGAAAAAACATGTAAAACAAGCCACTTACAGAAACATTCCAGTACATGAAGTCCTTTAAATACTGGTACCTGCTATCTTCTGAGGTGGTGCATCCGTTTGGCTCTGCATGCTCTGTTGGAAATAGCCCATTGTAGGAAAATGCTCTACAGGTGGAACAACTGTAGGTGCTACAACAGAAAAAACAGATATTATTTCACATACTGCAGGTATTCAATTAAACTTGACATGGATTTGATCCGTGTAAAGTAATCAGGTAAGCCAAACCATCCTCTCCCATGTCTTTCCCACACAAGGCTATAAACATTTCAAAGTTTTCTGAAGACAAATTCAACAAACTATTACTTGGCTTTTACTAATAACACCTGTTGGAGTTGGAGTGCGCAGTCCATGCGAGTAGACCATTGCATGACTAGGGAGTAGCTCAGGTAGCTGGAACAGCTGGTCCAGGGTCCCATCGATGACAGCTCGCAGTCTGGGTTCCACATTAGGAGACAGTTGAGTGAGGAAGTCCACCGCCCCAACGTCTCTTAGCATCTGGGCTGCACTAG
>JAQNCA010000015.1:10483916-10510962 GCA_029783725.1 Acanthurus tractus
CCTTAATTTATTTACATTTAATTCATACTTCCAACCACATTATTAAGATGTTCAAGTTAAATGCAATTTAAAATAACTACAAAAATAACAAAAAAAAACATGCCACAGGTCTGGTTTTTTTTCTGGTAAAATATGCCCATGATGTCCGGGCGTTTGGGTTACCTCTGCCTCTGGGATGTGAAAACTTGCTGGAGCTGCTGCGTGTGTCTGATTCGCTGCATCTGAAGCTGCTCGCACAATTCAACAGGCAACAAAGGAAGAAAGGAAGAGGCCGAGGCTACAAAGTGTTAGCCAACCTAGACAGAAAGATGTCACCTTATTGTGTCACTCCGGTCAGCATAGCAAGCCCGCACATTTAGAGAAGAAGGGAATCCGGCCACATAGGTGCTTTACACATTGTTTTGGGCACAGAAGCTGACTAAAGGGAAGCTAACGGTAATGTTTTCGATAGCAAGCGTTAACAAAGCTAGCTGATTGGTGTAGGTATTAAGCTAACATTTACCAAGCTAACATTAGCCAACAATCGTTTAAGGAGCGAACCTTTGATGAACGTGTTGTACAAGACAAATGCCATCACCTCTGGGTTAGTCCGTCAAATAAGGCAAGCAGAAAAAAAACAGGTAAGAGACAAAATTATTTGCATTTATTTTAAAATACTCGCAAATTACAGGTATACTTTAAAAGTAACGTTAACTGATATGCTAACAAACTGGTTGTTAGCTCGCAGTTAGATGTTAGCATACAAGCAAGCCAACATCTACTAAATTAGCTGATTTTGTGGGAGAACCTTCATTTTTTCCCATAGATTTATTATATAAAATTTACGAGCTGTATCATAGTGGGTGCAAACAGTTAAAGAATATGGTAAACAAAGTCACACACATACATCGTAGTAAAGCTAAAGGCATGCTGTTGTGTCCGTAGGCCTGACCAGGTCAGAACAAACTATGCTACCGCTGGCTTTATTAAACCGCTTTGTTTATGTGATTGTAGAGGTGCACGGTATTGGTTGATGCTTTATAAAGTCATGCAAATTGAATGTGTGAGAATTTTCATATGTGTTGGTTTTGTCTTATATAGCATCAAATGAAAGGTGGAAGTGGAACTTGACCCATCCAACTGAGTCACCATTTTACTGCACATAATGGTGAGTAATTAGATTGCAGCTGCTTTGATTATCAAGCAGCTTTATTTAGGTGCTTAAAGTAGCACATGTCTCTAGATGCTATTAAAGTCTTGGTTTACCTAAGCTGTCATTGCTGTATTTATTATTTATTTTTAGCACAGATAAAAACGCTGTGATTATGTTTTCATTTTTTTTAAAACATGACTTTAATATAGTGTGGACTTTAAATATTTGTACAGTGACACATTTTCTTTTATTTGGCAAATTGTAGTTAAAATTATAGAGTGGCTGTTTGCTTTAAGGGGGAGCTTGGAATTGTAAGGATGTGTGAAGGTGTTCATGTGTAGTTTAGGGAAGTGGTGTAAGAACTGTAGCCATTTTATGCATAGTCCAAAATAAACAATGCAGCAGGGGAGTGATCCCAAAAAACACAGGCAAATTGACCAAAGAGTGAAAGACAGTGGCAACAGCACAGAGCAAGCAGAACAGAGGAATAGCATGCATGTGTTGATGTTTGTGAAAATTATAAATGTGATAAGATGTTTGGTTTTAGGACAATACATGTAGCAAGCCTTGATCATTCATAACATTCCATAGAACAAATTTAAGAAATATTTTTTATCAATCATATCTGCAGTACTTGTTAGTTGCAGCCTTAACCAGTTTACGACAACAGTGCTCTTTTATCCCTTTTAGTGAGATGTGTGTTACATTCAAAACCATGAGAAGACCAAATGTAGAATATTTATGATCTTGTTTTCTTCTGCAGGGTTTGAGGACTCCATTGTATGCATGACTTGTTTGGTGTGGCCTGATGGGAGGACACTGTGGATAGTACTTTCATCAGGTTACCAGAAGAGCCATCTCATGCCCCCACTTTGGAGGGCCTGTCAGAATGAAGAAGATAAGCCTTAAGACCATCCGCAAGTCCCTGAGCATAAAGGGCAAAGAGGAGGGTGACTTTGTCATGCTTCAGCAGCCCTCAGTGGCCACAGAGTTTTCTAAAGAAGAGCCACTTTTTGGGGGCTGCTACACCAAAGAGCTATCTGGCTGTGACCTTGGTGGTGAAGAAGACAAAGGGGGCCAGAATAAGGGCCGCACAAAGAGTGAGAGCCTGATGGGGTCACTAAAGAGAAGGCTGTCTGCCAAGCAGAAGGTAAAAGTGAAAGGCAGCTCTTCTGCCATAAGCTCAGTGGATGATGATGACACCTTCTCGTCCTCATCTGTGCCCATCAGCTTCACTGAGGTGAAAGCCCAGAGACCCCTCAGATCCGCATCCCTACGAAGTCACCATTACAGCCCCTCACCATGGCCTCTGCGCTCAGTCAACTCTGATGAGGCGTGCATCAAGATGGAGGTAAAAGTTAAAGCCATGGTTCACTCTCCCAGCCCAAGTCCCAACTTAAATGGTGTCCGGAAAGAATTTCATGATTTCCAGATGGAAGGGCTTTTTCAGGACCAAGCAGAATCCTTAAAGAATCTCCAGCAGCCACAGAATGGTGAGCTGCATCTAAATATTGATGAAAATGACGTGCCTGTGGTGCTGGGGTTGACTCCCCAGGACTACATCCATTACACAATGCCTTTAGATGAGGGAATGTACCCGGAAGGGTCCCACTCCTGCCAGGATGGCTCCTCTCCTATGGAGGTTGTAACTGAAGCAGACAATGGATCCCTCCATACAGACCAGGGACAGGAGGAACATGAACTGGATAGTGGGATGCCTCCGGATATCTTCATGGAAACCTCAGTAAATAGTCTTCTCATCAGTTCTGCTGGTGTGATGCTCCAAAGTTCTAGAGTAGAGGTCCCACCTCCCCTCTCTCCACTCCTGCCACCCATTACAAGTAATGGACATATTCCCAGGACTTTTTCAGGCTTCAACTCTTCAGACAGCCAGGTCGCAGAGAGAGTAAGACACCACCTCAACTTTGACCCAAATTCAGCTCCTGGGGTCGGTCGGGTGTATGACTCAGTACAGAGCAGCGGGCCCATGGTTGTTACCAGTCTGACAGAGGAGCTGAAGAAGCTGGCAAGGCAGGGCTGGTACTGGGGCCCCATCACACGCTGGGAGGCAGAGGAAAAGTTGGTCAACTTGGCCGATGGCTCATTCTTGGTCAGAGACAGCTCAGACGACAGGTACCTGCTCAGCCTGAGTTTCAGGTCACAGGGCAAAACCCTCCACACCCGCATTGAACACTCCAATGGACGCTTCAGCTTCTATGAACAGCCTGATGTGGAGGGACACACATCCATTGTTGACTTAATTGAACACTCTATCAAAGACTCAGAGAATGGAGCTTTTTGCTACTCCAGGTCTCGCTTACCAGGGTCTGCAACCTACCCTGTCAGACTAACCAACCCAGTATCTCGGTTTATGCAAGTGCGCTCCCTGCAGTACCTTTGTCGCTTTGTTATTAGACAATACACAAGGATAGACCTGATCCAGAAACTGCCCTTACCTAACAAGATGAAAGATTATCTGCAGGAGAAGCACTACTGAGGACACAGAGATAGGACAGTGGTAGCAATTTGCACTTTTGTGTTCAGTTAAGAGATTTAAACAAGGTTTACAGACAACTACAGTTTTGGGACATTTGGTTCTGGTGGCTCTTGATTCATGTCCTTGTGACTTTGTCACTGTTAAGTCCTCCATTCCACTGTTCTGTTTTTTTTTCCCTCAGCTGGTCTTAGGAGGCTCAACTTTGAGAAACCAAGGCCAGCATATAATCTACTGCAAAAATATACAGTTATACAGCCAGGTTATCCTTGTTGCATACATTAAGTGCAGAAACTAGAGATGCATTGTGATGTATGGTTAAGTGAAACATCTAGCTGTGCAAGTAAAGCAGATTTTATAAGTTTGCCATCTGCGTTTAAGAAGAATACAATTCCACTCTGACTTTGAAGGTGATTTTAATTTTTATTCACAATTAGTATATTTAGGATTAAAAAGTATTGCTACAGAAAGTTTTTGGATCATTTTCTAGGCTTTTCAAAGACTGGCCAATTTTGATTATCTTTTGCACTTCAGTACCTGTCAAATTGTGCAGTTTTGCCATCCTTTCATGATCACACTGCAGATGAGTCATTCAGAATTTATACTATGCAATTAGAAAAAAAGCAAGGCAGCATTGCATAACAAGTGACAATGGCCAACCTGTGCTTTCCATACAAATCAGATTTTCAATTATTTACAAATTTAGCTGCTTATCCAGTGAATGTGGCTCTTCCTAAAGTATTATTTGACTCTGTCATAGCATGGCACTAGCGGACATGCTACAAGAACATTTAATATGTGCTTCGGTATGCTTAGAGTGGTGCAGGCTTTATATTTGAGCTTTTCATGTTTTTAACTTGTAGTTGTACTGGTGATTAATGAAAAACATGAAAATGCCTCTCAGAGTCACATAGTTTTACAAGGTCCACAACATTAACAACATTTAGCTGCAAAAGATGTCTAAAATTTGCCAGTCTGCGAGAGCCTAGGAGCGATTTGGTCAGAGAAGTAGCCTTAAGTTATATGGCTGCATGTAGCCATTATATAATGTGCAAGCCTAAAGGTACTGATGATGCTGGATTTTAATGTGCTGTTTGTAGAAACAGCATCAAGTTGATGTATAAACCTTTTAGAAGTATGTTAACATTAAAAGTGAAATCTTTCTGCATAAGGAATGTTACAAAAACTGCACCACAGCTCAGGCCTAACAACTTTGTCATTATCTTTAATGCTTGTATCTGCATGTAGTAAAGGCTTTAAGACTGTCAGGTTATGGCACTGTAGTGTTACTCTTAATAGGAGATGTCACGATAAAAGGTTGGACGGTTTTGGCTGTGTTGTTTAAGCGCATCTCTGAGTAAAAGGCTGTTTAATGCACAATTGCATTTACCTTAAACTGTTTATAAGTGATGAAAATTGCCCTCAATTAACCTACAATTGAAAAACAGACATCTAGTCGGTTGACCTGAATCTATCTGTATGTAGGAACAGCTGTTTCTTAGTCTCTTCAACACCAGCAAAGAGCTGGACCCAGATCAAAGCAATCCCAGAAATAGTGTGAGCTTAGGTAAAAGGAGTTGGGAAAGCCAGGGTTAATTCCTCCTCTCTGTCTTGGAGCGATGCCAGGTTTTCAGCATATGACAAGAAGTTCCCTCACAGCTGCATGGCTGCATCATTGATGTCATATGGGTTTCAAGGACATTTAAAATAAAGGCAGTCAGTCTTTGCCATTGCTTATTCACATTGTCCCCACAGGGCTGCACTACCCCACAGATTGTCTGGAGTTGGCTGTTTGTGCCAGAGTAAAGGGAAGAGCACACAGTATGCTACGCAAGTGCTTTATACGGAAACTTTGACAGGGAATTGTGTTTTCACATTATGAATGAGCATCTATTTTGACATCAGTGTCCTTAAAAGTATTTGGCAAATGGTCTCTTGGACAACTTTGGTAGATCGTTAGCGCATAGTGCTAGTTTTAGTTAGCTGGAAATGTTGGTGTCTGAGGAAGTAACAGTGAGTCTAGCACAGCAGAAATTAGATAGGAACTTTGGACGGTGTTGCATGTTTAAAGTCTTAGCATTTTAAAGCTCTGAGTTGTATAGGAATGAAGGCTGTAGGTTGTGTGTTTGGCTGTGTAGAGGGATGTTTTTTTTTGTCACAAACATTGGCTGGACATTCTGTGTACAAGAAATGTATTTTTTTTCTTTTAAAATTCCTCATTTGAGGTTTTTTGTTTTGTGACATTTGGCATCTGGGAGATGAGGTGTTAGAAAAGGAATGTACCCTGTTTTGAGGTATCCATTTTATTTGCCAGCGGACCAGTTTCAGCAAGCATTAAATCATAAAAAAAACCTACAATGACACATTTTTGCACTTGAACATTCTCCATTGTCATGCTTGGATCCTCTCCTGCCTAGAGTTGTACTTTAGGTGGCATTTAAAAAAAGAAATATACTCAGACATTTGTCTTTCTGTGTTCATATAACTGTTTAGAGTAAATTGAGATTGTTTTTGTTTATGTCATATTTTTGGGATTTAAAGGGTAAGGCACCAGCACCATATCAAGCCTGCTAATGCTCGTAGGCTGTCAAGAAATGGGATCATGGCAAGAATGTGGATTTAAATTAGACTTTACTTTTGGGAGGGGGGGTGTGTATGTAATTCAGTTGAAATGTGAAAGTAAAATGTCATTCTCGTTCAATACAATGTTCTTTTTAATTGTATTTAAAATTTATTTTAATTTGTCCTCAAACTTTGACAAGCAGAAACCATTTTCACATGGATTTGCTGCTGTGAGTTTTCGAAATACTTCTATCATTAAGCATTACTGCCTTCAGTGTTTGATTCCAGAGGTTGATGCTTGTTCAGACTGCATTAGCATTTTGAATTAATAACAGCTGTTCAGCACTTCACAAGCTCCACTTTTTGTGCATCTCGGTGAGTGAAGGTGATTGTTTACAACATTATGTTTGGAATTCCTCCCCCTTTCGTCTTTTTTTTGTTTGTTTACCCTCTCTCATGAACATCTTGGTACAATTTGAAAACTCTTTTATTTCATTTTAATGTGTTATACACATTTGTGCTGCTTATGATTATGATTGCCTTTCTTGTATTTAACAATGGGGAAATAGAATGTCACCAATGTAGATGTATGTACGCATAATGACTTTGGTTATCATCATGGGAGAGCAAAGCAGATTTGCAATTTGTTAACAAACTGTAGTCAGTTAAAAGAGCATTAGTAGCGATTAGAAAATCCTCTGTAGAATTACCAGTTCACTCCAGTTTACATTGGTTGTCAGCTGTCAACTTTCCAAAGTAGATGGTCTTTTTGTATTTTTCTTTTGGAAAAAAATCAACAGTGATTTTATTGCACACTTTGGATACAGTTCAAGAGTTTTTTGTATCTGCCAATTATAAATTATAAATAAAAAAACTATATTCTAAAAATGTTTCTTTTTTTTTCATTGCATTCTTATGTGGGATTACATTGTAATAGTATTCTCTTTGTCACTTATTAGATTTGTGCCTTAATTTGAGCCTTGCATGCAGATTTTAAATCATAAGATAGTTTGGAGTGAATGATGCACTCTGCAAGTGCCTGATTGTGCTTGAAGTTGTTTTAATAGATAAAATCATAGAGGTCTGAAGGAGTTTTATTTCCACTGTGGGTACAAATTGGCAGCTAATCCCAGAGCCCTGGTTGCCTAATCCACAAAGGCAACCCAGGCGGTCTTTAAATTCAGCCGAGTGAGGCAGAGACTCTTGGGATAGATTAGTAGCATTGCTACCATCCTCGCTTTAACTTAACTTTAAGTCGACTCTGGAGAAACACTGAGCGAGTTCCTGCGTTGTAGAGGAGGGGAGAAAGATGGTGGTGGTGGTGGGGTAATGGTGTCAGGTTTGGGCTTGGATCTGCCGCAACTCTACCCGCATGATGATGAGGAGGCAGGCTTTGTTAACTGCTGTGTCTGACAGGCCTCTCCAGGCATCTGAGGTGAAGATACACAACTGTTTACTCTCTCAGCCCGGTTCAGGATGATTTATTCATTGCACACACTGGTGGTCACGTCATATGGAGATACTTCCATCATAAAAGGACTCATCTCTGCCTCTAACTGTTACTTTTTTTTTTGAATTTGCAGCTTTTTCTATTCAAAATTTAGCAGGCGAGGGTTTACTTTGGAGAGTGCAACTTGTCATGATGTGACACGCCATTTCAGCGATTTTAGATTTGTCTGCAAACTTTGTGATGTTCAGCCTGCTCACTTTGCCACCTCATACCCAGAATGTTGCCAACTTACCCCAGAATGCTTCTCTCTTTGAAGGGAAGCTGTCAGTTGACAAAATATCAAATGTGTTGCTGTTTCAGCAAACATTAAAATGATAAAACAAAAAAAAAACTTGACAAAATCAGCAGAAATTTCAGCATATTTTTCCCTTCAGTATAAGTCTTATTAACAGTTCATGTGCGTGAATTTTGATACGCATGGTTCAGTCTGACATAAATCTGTAATCTGGACCCGAGGCAAGGTTTTTCACAAGAACCCTTTTGCTAATTGCAAAGTAATCAACAACTACTGTGTATAAACATGGCATTTAGGAGACTGCATTTTAACTTTAAGTAATAAATCAACATTTTGTGGTATATGCTTATAGATTTTGTTGATTTTGTTGCATAGAGTGAGATAGACAAGATAAGATATGAAGCTGCAGCCTACAGCCAGTTAGTTAAACACAAAGACTGGACACAGGGGAAAACCAGCCAGCCTTGCTCTATTCTAAAGTGGCAAAATCCGGCCGTCAGCTTTTCTAAAGCTCACTAATTAACACTTAATGTCTTGTTTGTTTAATCCATAGTAAAAAAAGAACACAAAGTGAACAGGGTTATAGCAGGACTTCAGGAAGTTACTGCACCCATCTAAGAAATAGTCTGGCACATAACTCCTGTGAAAAACATCCTCTTTACACTTAGTTTTTAAATTAATTAAACGCACACAAAATACTGTTTTAATGAGCTTATTTTGATTGGACAAAGCCTGGTTACCTCTTTTCCTGTTGCAGTCTTTTTGCCAAGCTAAACTAACAAGCTTCTTGCTTCTGCTTTATTTTTACAATGCAGATATGAGTTCAACTATACACTTAAACATGCAACAGGCTAACTGATTTATTTTTTAAAATTCTTGGCATCAGTGTAGACAGATTTTAACAAAAGTTGACAAATCCTCCTTTTTTAAGTTAATATGAGGAACTTTTTCACACACTGTCCCTTAGTTAAACATCCAGAGGTTAGAAAAAAAAAGATGATCATTCATTTGGAGTCACGTTGTGTCCATCTGGCAGATGTTATTCCTGTATCACTCTCCTTTAGCTCTCTCCTCTTAATTCTCTTGCTGGAAATTTGTGCCCCTTTAGCTGCTTAATGCTCCTCTGTGTTCACCAGCCAGTGGCTGACTGTGTCTGTCTGCCATTTGGTGCTTAGCAGGTAGTGGAGTGGATTTTGTGAGTTTTTTGACCTGCCTGTTACACTTTAAAAAGACTGATAATTATAAGTTCATCACTGCTAGTTATCTCTTTCAAGTGGTTTCAACATTATCGTTTGATACATTTTTATTATATGGATTACAGCCACCTAAAGGCTTTGCTGAAGGGGACATTTGATCTGCTTGTTAAATAGTGTTAATCCCTACATTTACACAGTCAAATTGGGAGCGTTATAGCAGATTTTTCTGGCTTTGGGACTTGTTTCATGTTTCTATTCTGAGCATGTATTGTGTCTGTAAATTTTAAGGCACAAGCATGAATAAAAATAGATTGCATTTGTATTTCATTCAGTGCATAATGCCGACACAAAAGTGCTCATTTGTGAGCAAATTTCTTCTCAGTGTGGTTCTTAGTTTGAAACTGTTTACTCTGGAGAATCCATCCATCACATGTCTGCTGTCTCGGATTGATGATCCATTCCTGCCATCTGGTGCGCTGCGTGGTGCACTCATTTTTCACCTACAAACAGGGATGATGTTGACAGCTTGAATTAACCAGCAAACATATATATCGCTTTAAATTGTCATGCCAGGAAAACATCGGTGGGTCTAGCTGGTAATGATAAAGCCGAGGTTACCTGCTGGCAACAGATGTCTTTCAGCCCAGAGTGAAAGGTTCAGCTCTATTAACGCTTGTGATCTCGTGCCAGCAGTGCCATACACCACTGAGACCCTCTCCTTCTCCATCTATCATGCATTAGATGCCTCTGAACACCAATTAGCCCTGTTAGAGCAGGGACTGCCTTCATCATTACCAGGTCCCGACTGAAACGACAGGTCATCGCGGTATTCATTTTGATCATTTCTCAGTTTCCTGCGTATCCTTGGAGTGCATGTTTGTTGAAGTTCAGCTTGGTAGCTACCACTTTGTGTGTCTCACACTGTTGTGCTGTATGCCTCCAGATCAAAACGCCTTTCATCATGCTCCCCATCCAAAAGCAGTATCTCTGCCGCACCAAGCAAAGACAGAATTTAGCAAACAAAGTGGCTCAAACTGTGAACACAGAGTTGCCAGCCTCAGTCGCTCTTTTAAGCAAGAGCGAGCACTTCAAGATTCTTGAGAAGCGAGCATGGTTAATGACCAGAAAATGGCCGAACCAGATGGCCTCAGCTCCGGGGCATCAGCAGAGAAAAAGCTGGCCAGTTTGATATTTGATTGATAATCTGTCAAGGAAATCATTCCTTTTGTGAGAACATTCATGCTTCACGTTACATGAATAATATATGACTTTGTTGCAATTATTATGCTGTTCCATGTTGGTGCATTACCTGGCAAAGCTGGCTATAAGCTATTTTTTCAGAAATACATATTTAGAATTACAAATAGCATGGGCATGCACACTACAGCTGCTTATAATATGCAGCTATGATGTGTGCATATGTGCATGTGTGTGTGTGTCACGTGCATATCTACCAGTGCAGACTAAAGGCCAAGGGAAGTCATAAGGCGGTCATAATTATGCCATTAAAGAGAGTGACATCTGGAACCTGGGGGCCATCAAGCAGAGTACCCGCCTCCTTTCCTCCTTTGCCCCCTGTGACAGTGACAATATACTCTCATCCCCCAACAATCTGCCCATCCCTCGCCCCCTGAGCGAGCAGTGCATGTGTGTGTAGCTGTGCCCATGATGGGGGGATGAACAGGTGGCGGCCATCAGAAAATGGATGGGGAATGTTTTGAATGGGAAACTTGCCTCCATTCCTCACGGAGTACCTGGGTGTCTGCCCTTCACCAGTGGTCCAAGAGGCACAGCGAGGACGGGCGAGATGAAATGAGAACAGGTGGTGGTTTGTCGTTTAGGAAAGGAATTCCCCTGTAGATCACGCCTAAGCACAGCCAATAGAGCAGTATGGACTACGCCTTCGCAACAGGAACCCCACCCTACTGCTAGCAGCCCTCAGTTGGTTTCACACTGTATCCAAAACAAGAAAGCTTTACACATAAAGCCCACACAACACAGTGCTGTTTCAACTCATTTTGACGATTTTAAATGAAAAATTTCCATCCACGTTTCCCAAGAACAAAAAGTGTCTTAACAGTAGAGGGATGTCTAATTAATGATCTACCTGCCTCCAGTCTGTTTTTGGTCAAGGGGGAAACTACCGTCATTTTGTACTTTGATTGAACTGCAGTCACACTCACTGCACTTTGAACTGCCACTGTCCCACAAGTCCCTCAGCTGAGATTTTGGTTTGCAATTAACTGCTTCCCCCATCTTCTGAATGTGCATTACTCAGCAGGGCCCCACCCCCTCCTCTGCCAATATTCTTCCTCTATCCTTTCTCTTGCAGCCCTAAAGCTCCAGTTACAGAGGCCTGGGGCCCTTTGAGCCTCTGCTGCAATGATGAGCTCAATCTTTCAGTCCAACACACCTCTGGTACATGGCACCTGTCTGCCACACAGCAAGCTTTCAAATTGATCCTCAGTCCATTGTAGCTATAAAAAAGGCCCCCTTATTCCCTTTGAATGCCTCCATCCATTCCTTATTTGATAACATTTACCAGACAATTTAGCCTGAGTTGTAAGTTTTCCTCCTCAATATGACATTTGCTCAAGTAAAACAGGAATCTATCACCTTTATTATTCAGTTTTAGGCTTCATAGTCAGTCCTAAGGACTGCTGCATTGAAACTAATTACTGAGATGTATGCTAATTGTGCTGCTTCACATCAGTGGTTGATATTCATCAAAATATCAAAAGCAAAATAAAGCGTGGTAAAAAATATTTTTTGTTGTCTCCTTTTAATTAGATCATTCTCACTCTATTGAACACTATTGGGTGGCACTGAGGTGTTCATAATCTATGTAAATATACCACGCTCTTATTTTTTTTCCTCCTACTATTCCATGTAATAGTGGTAAAAAACAAATGTACTTTCCCCTGTAATAAAAAAATGATTTAGTCTGATACTATTTCTTTTGAAGATCATTTATATCTACAACTGACCTGTAAATGTACATACAGTATGTTAAAGAACTGGTTTTCTTGTCTTTATAGTGAAATTATCTTGTGTCTTATTAACACAAACTCAAGGCACACACAGCTCTTCTTACCTATTGCTAAAACCAAAGGTGTGAAATTTCTGCAAGCCATTTTCTTTACTGAGAACAGTGATTGCATTATGTCCCCCTGCATAGCAACATCCTTGTAGGAGTGCATTAAAAGCAACATCTCTGGAAAAAGTGAACAATTGAATTGGGTGAGAAACTGATTTGTTGCAGCAGCCTTGGCTCCCTCCTCAGTTCTACAATCTATTAATGTAGAAAGATTTAGCCTGTGATGCCTGTGACTCTGACGCAGGTAATTTGCAGTTTCCTACAAGATATTTTGGTGCACCAACCTTGCTTTTATAGGGGTGATACTGAAAACTTGCTTGATGCATATCTTCAAGGGCATAGTCTAGCTCTCATTGCTTAAACTGTTTACTCAAAATAATGTTTCATGTCCCTGAGGTTTTTCAGTCGTGTTTCCAGCGTGGCTTGTGGGATGGCAGTGCTGATCTGTTGGTCAGTCAAAAGATCCACCACTTTGGTCCAGACTGACGCATTTAAACAACTAGTTGGTCGTTGGAATGCCATGATATTTTATACAGATAATTAAAGTACCCAGAGGATTAATCAAAAGACTTTGGTTCCTCTTATTACCCTCTAATGGTACCATGAGGATTACATTTGTGATTCAGAGTGAAACATCTTGACAATTAAGAAAACCTTCATCTAACGTCCAAGGACTTTTAAGATATCTGAAGCAAATTTAGTGCTTACCCACCAAAGTGTTTTTCCACACAAAGTCCTTGAAGGATAAATTATCATCATTATTTTTGTTGATCCCATTTTTTGATACTCTAGATCCCCCGACAGGTTAAAATTTTCATTAACTCCATAAAATTCCTTAAGTCAATTGGATGGATTGGCACAAATTTCATTGTTCAAATATGATTTATTTAATTGACTTGAGTGATCCTCAGACTTGCCACCATGTGCTTGAAATGTCTGCTTTTAACTGAAATATTTTAATAAAGTACTTGATGGATTACTGATGACTCTGGTTAACACATTCATGATCCTCAGAGGTTGAATTCTAATCAAGTTAATCACCTGACTTTTATTGAAAATCATCAGCAGGTCAAACTGTATTTTTTTATGCTTTGATTTTTTTCTCATTAAATAAAGAAAAAGCCAACCATCACCTTCAACTGTATTTGAGCTCATTAACAAATATTAGCATGCTAACATGCTAAACAAAGATGGTGAAAATCTTAAACATTGTGCCTGCATAATATCAGCATGTAAGCATTGTCCTTATTAGCATGTTAGCATGCTGTTGTGAACATTTCACTCAAAGAGGCACTAGAACGGTTATAGACTTACACACCCTTTTGTAATAAAGAAAACTGTCCACAGCGATATCTATTGTTCCCTAGATACCACTCGAGTTAAGAGAGAAAAATATGTTGTTTTTTTTTATTTGGTGCACCACACCTAAATTTTTTTTTTCACTGTTTACACAGTTTTCTCCCTTCTGATGGAGGAGATCAGAGGAGCAGTCTCTATCTCTAACACTGATGTAAATCTGAACCAGCACACACGGGTAGCTGGCTTGAAAGTGGGCCTGGAGGGAAGTCTTTTAAAACTAGATCCAAACTGAAGGAATTGTGAGGAGTATTGGCCAGCGCCTGCCATATGTAGATATGCAGCATGAGAGCATCTCTTCACCAGCTGATTTCCTGTTATTTTCATCACATGTTCGGTAATTAATTAGCACCTTGACGCCAGATACCAGCGTGATGCGGAGTCAAACAAAAGCTCATCAGGGATAAAGAGGTGTAATGTGATCGTTCTTTATGGTACAGTATCATTTTGTGGAGGACGACTCGTTTACTACTTGAGTGCCATTCATGTCTTAGGTCATCTGAGTTGGGTTAACTCAATCTATTCACTGGTTATATCGGCTAATCTGACTGACATTGTCTCCAGCCAGCCATTATTGAGTCCGTCTGTCAGCCCATCCCTGCTTCTCTGGACTCCCTGCAGCCATGTAGACTCTTGCTTCAAATCCTTCAATCCCATTAAGCTTTGTAAGTATTCCTTTGCCTGATGTCTGCCCAGAACAAGTCAAATAGAGAATTCTTGTCCTGAATATGTCCTCTTGTCTTCTCCCAAAAACAAACAGCAGCCCAAGAGAAGGCCAAGTCCCTTTAATGCACCTTCACCAAATATAGGTGCTTAATATGACATGGCACACTAAATGAAATACTCATTCATAATTCAGGATAAGGTTTTTAATGGGTGACTCCCTGTCCTGCAGTACTGTGCTCCTTCAATTGTTTCCAGTTTGTAAATAATGTAATGCCGTTTTGATGAGTAAAAGTGGCCATGGGCCATGCAATAGTAATGAAGACTGGGAGCAGGCTCAAGCAAAACTGAGATAATTCTGTTTGAGGAGGACGGTTAAATATCCACAGCTGTCATTAGACAGATCTACGGGGATGTGCTTGGATAAAAGAATGTGTTCCTTTATTTATTCATCTCACAAACTGTCATGTGCTCTAAAGACTTTGTAGTTTGTTTAACGTCAGTGTGCAAATTAAGAGAAAATGCTTTGAGTGAGGTTTGATAGGAAGCATAATTTGCTAATGGCAAGCACAAAGACAATTTTAATCATACAAAACAGGAAAAAAGTTGAACGTGTGTTTTCTTATATTTTGGCATTAATCACTCAGAACTTACTGTATATAATTCTTTTAATTAAAATACAGATAAAGCTACAGTTTAAAAATAGAGAGTAACTTATTTCTATGGCACAACAGCTAATCCTTGGACCTTTTTCTACAATATTAAATTTTGCTTTAGAAGCCCCTCATCTTTCTTTGCTCAGGTCTCAAAGGTCAAAGCAGCCTCTTGAATCAAAATCAAAACCATTAAACGTTGTACTGATTGAGCATGATGAGGGGCATAAGTGTGTTCCTGAAAAGGGTGCCTCAGTGTTTCCTGTTTGAGTAAAACCTTAAGAGACATGAAGTGGTTTTTGTGGTGTGTAATGTAATTCATAAACAGAAAAGGGTAAAAAAAACAAACAAACAAATAAAGAAAAGCACTTTCATAACCGTTTGGCTCTTTATGCGACTTAACTCCGTGAAAGACATCAAAAACCATGTTTCAGTTTAGTGTGTCAGCTTGACTAAGTAGCTTTTGCCCATGCATGTCCGCTCCTCCTACTGAAGTGTGCCATTCAATTTTAAGTAATAAAATCCTTCCAAATCCCCTCGAGAAAAACAGCAGCTTAAGTAAGGTTAATGTTCACTATCCTTGCTTCCTCCACTCTGTGCAAGATTATACTGAAGGCTGTGAATCACTTCTATCATACAAGCTGTGTGCCATGAGGACATGAGTGGATGAGACAGCTGGACGTGACCAACATCATGTAAGCTTTTATTCTGTCCAATGCAATTTTTACAGATCAAGAACATGCATCTGCATTGTCAGGGGAACACAGCAAGTATAATATGGTGATAATAATATGGTAATTAGTAGTGCAATTTTGTATTGATTATGAAAAAGAACTGTATATTATCATATACTGATATGGTTTGAATTGTCTCCCTCCTTTACTGTAGTTTATAAAGCACAATAAGGTAAAATGAGCCTCTCTTAGTTTTTTGCATTTTCCTGTATGACCCATAGATGTCCTTGTTCAGCAATTCATTAAGATCCGATCTTGTTCTATAAATAAATTATCTCTGATTCAGAGGATAAAATGAAAATAAGTGACTATACTGACATAATAACACATAATGCCTGAAATAATGTCTGTAAGGTTCTTTTATCAGCATGTCTCTCTCTTTTTCTCAATGCTTATGTCTCTTTTTTCCTTCTTTAACTCTAAATATTTTTTTGTAAATCTGGATGAATGTGATGTGTGATCCTTTATTTAGTAGTCAGGTCTTATTTGAAATGTATAGCTTCTTCGCTCCTTGTTATGTGTCTTTCTTACATTTCTAAATAAGACTGAGTTGCAGAGGGAAGCCTTTCTGGAAGCTGCAGTGCAGACTCATCCCCTCTGTAGCCGCTACAGAGGTTTCTGTGGTTCAGCATCTGAGACACAAGCTGATCCAAAGGAAGCACAGGCAACGTCTCACTCTGATTCACACATTATAAAAACAAAAAAAAATGTTTTATCATAATCCCTGGCTTCTGTGCTTTAGATATATCAAGCCAGAATTAACTTGCAGGTATGAATAACTATCAGGTTTTTCATTAATTTCATTGCAGCTCTGCATAGTGTTGTTAAAGTCTCTTTTTAATAGAACAATCTCAACTGTTTCAAACTTTCTGTAGGTATTGTGTGTAATTAAATGGAAACGTCTCACTAAATGTTAAAGCCTCCTATAGTCATTATGAAGAGACAAGAAACTAATGGAAAAAGCCAAATGACCGACTAGAGATGTAATCTCTCTCCGCTTGGCACTGATAACGATATTACAACACAACCTGTGGCACGCTTGTTTGTCATTGTGAGGAGACATAATTCCAGTCTCAAAAACACACACAAGCACACAAATATATACATATGTGCCTGTGTGTGTGGGTGTGTGCATGTATACTGGCTGGACTGAAAATGTCTATAAACCCCCATTTAAAGGAGTAAACAGGCGGTATGTGAGGATTTTTGGGTCTTTGAATCACAAAGGTAAAACACTGTCAGCTCCTGTGCTGCAGAGCCTAGATCTTAACGAGCGAGGAGACAAGAGGAATGTGGAGCAGACGTGGGTGGTATTTAAAACTACATATAAATAAATAAAAGGTGAAAATAAATAAATAAACCCTACCTACATCAGTGAGCTGATAGCTATCTCTTGCAAGATGAATCCAAATGGAGGACAAGCTGCTTAATTTTCTTGGTCTAGCCTTGAATCTGTATATGCTTTTACTCAGCACTGATGGATTGTTATTCCACGCATGTTTATGTGTTTTTAACCTGGTGGAATTATCACTGCATTCAGTGCGATTGCACCTGTGACTCATTCAGGGATATAATGATGTACAGTGTGTCTCATTCAAGCAAAGACGAGTGGTTTTAAGTGGTATTACCTTCATAGCCATTTAAGGTTCCTTTCCTTCATCGTTTTAGAAAGAATGGATACTATGAATGTGAGCCTTAAAAGAACACTTTTTAAGCTCATTATTCAAATGGAGCTTTCAAAAACATAAAAGAACCCCAAAAGTATGGATTTGCAAAATGGCTATTGCCTGTCACTCCGACAAGGACAGGAAAGAGCCTTTCCATTGTTCATTTTGCAGCAGTTACTTTCTTTCTCAAAAGTGTCTTAAATAACTGAGCATTCATCTGTGCTTTTCAAGTGAATGTGCAGCCCTGAAAGGCAGCAGTTACCAACACAGGTGAAAGAATAACATCCTCATCATCACTGAGCAGACAGAAAGGGTTTCATATGAATACCTTCACATTGACACAAAACAGCAAAAAATCATCATTTAATGACTTAATACTCCTCAACTCTTGTCTGAGCAAGAAAATTCTGCGAAGCTGTGAAGAAAATTCTGTGAAACTCCTGTGAAGCTGCTTTGTGAATAAAATTAATAGGATAAAGGATGAAATGTGTAACACATGAGAGTAGGTCAGAAGTCCAAGTTAAAGTTCTCTGTGTGTGTTTCATCCCGATTTCGCTCCCCTCCTCCTCCTCCTTCCTTCCATCCTCACTATGAAACCATGGTGGACATGGAGGAGCAGCTAAGGCCCACTCCACAGATGTTGCATCTCTCCAGCTCTGGGTTTTTAGATCATCATTCATTCAATATCCTCCCCCAACCCCCCCTTGTTGCTTCAGCTATCCACCTTGTGTGCTATTGTGCCTCTCAATTTCACCCATATCTTTCACTGACCACCAATAAATCATTTACTCTACTCCACGAGGTGTATGGAGAAGCAGAAATAGGTGAAATGGGTGCAAGTTTGACTTTGACGTTCAGACATTTAAAGTTTGACTCAAGCTATTACCTTAAGTCCATCACAATTAATCACTTTTTAAAACCGCTGTAATAAATATATTACGAAGAGATCACATGACAACTTGTACGTGTCAGTCGTAGTGATGAACTCCCAGAAAATCATCCAACTATACAGTTCCCATTAGCTCTACCAGAACATTACTACTTTGGTTCACTCTCACTGCTCTCATCAGCATAGTTTTTGGTCACAGCAGGAAGCTGTTTCTGAGGTTAAGAAACTCTAAAAGCACCTCTGCAGACCCACTTTTCACCAATTAGCAGACAGAATCAATTAGCTACTAGCTGCTGCAGGTTTTAGCAGAGTTGTAGGACTGTCTGCTTGTTTGAAAATGCAAATTAATGTTTTTGCTCTCCATCAGGGCGGACTTTTTCAACTCGGCTTAGACTCATCGACTGATCAGCTGATCAACCATGGTGTGACGTGAGACTTTTGCCAAAAAGTTGACCCTGCTTCAATTTTCCACTGCAGGGTCACCACTCTTTTTTCTAACTGCCCAGAAACCCCCATCTCTGCAGCCCAAACCAACAATCCACATTAAAGTGAATGGGAGAACTTGTGTTTTCTGCTGAAATGCCTGATTTAGTCTGAAAGAGACCATACAGTGCCTACAGCTTTCTGCTGCCTCTAGTTATTGTAGTTTTTGAGATTTAATATATATGACATACATACACATACACACCAGAGCCACAGCTAAATACAGTATTTACAATCAAAACATAAACTTTTACCGGAGAGATTTCTGACAGCTAACAAAGTTTTTTGGCATTAGAAAACATGCTCTGAAATCACAGCCAGATTCAACCCTCACAGTTATTGATTGAAATAATATAAAGATAATAAAAAGATAAACCATTTATGACAATACATTTTATTTATGTATATGTGTATTTATTTTTTTACCCCCAAATGTGTACTTGTTTATCTTTTTTCCAGCCTACTTACTTTTTTGTCTCTGTGTGGCTCACAGAGACGTGAAACTTTGCCTGTGAGCTTCAGAAGAAAGCAGCCGTGTAAAATATTGATCACACCACCATCGTTCATTCATGACTGGTCAAACTGACAGCACTACAACCATCCGCGGTCTCCTCCACATCCCCCGTAGGGAGCTTCTCTTTTTGGTTGCCCACTTCCTCACAGCAGGGCAGAGTGCAAAACAACAGCGCCCATGGAGCTGGCAGAGATTGGGAGTCTTGCTCAGGGACACTTCAGCAGCCCCTGGGTTACAGTGGGGCATGAACCATGTTTCTCAGGCCTCAGGACATTTCTCTGTTCACTGTCATCCTGCGGGTTGCACAGGTTCAAAAGGCGCCTGGTGGTGCACTCCATACTTATATAACCGAAACGTGATCATTCGGCTACAAGATTTTGTATAAACAAATCAGTGCTGCTCCTCTGACTGGTACTAAAAGGTCAGGGTGCTCATTCAGACTCAGGCTGAAACTTTCAAATAGGTTATTTCATCAGAGATATTGTGAATTAAAATGTTATATGCAAACTGAATTCACCATTAGTTACTATGCTAGACAGATAGCTCATTAACGGTGATTAAAAACTAATGTTAATGTTTGCATGCACAGAAGACAATCCAGATTCACAACTGAATGTTTGGCTCTCAGTTAGCTCCGCCCCCCTGCTTTGGCTCTACCACGTAAGACCTGAACGTACATTAACATTATAACAAGTACCTAAAATGACAGATACAATATTTGGGGAAAATGTCTACATATTTACTTTGATTATTAAGTTTTCCTTGATTTTGTTGAATATCATAGTATTCTGGTTGCACCCATAACCCGTCTGCTAATATGGAGGATTTGGATTTGATACTGTGACTGCAGGCAGACACCAGGGGGAGAATGAAAGGTTCTAGCTTCACTTTTGAAGGAGGTGTCATGCTTCTTATTACAGTCAGTAGTCATCATGTATATGAGCACGACAGAAACCTTTGAAACATATGATGATGACATCTTAATGACGCAGACATTTTTTTTGTTGCACATAGAATTCCTGTTTGGACCAGTTCGGGTGACACATGATATTTTTACAATTTTAATGGATTTTTCCTACAAGCTTCAAATTTTAAATTGGGGCTTAAGGAGAATCGCAGCCAACTGACTTTGTCTTTGTGCCAGTAAGGTTCCCAGGCAGGAGTGATAAGCACAGAGCTGTGCTCTTATTTGTTCAGGTGTGGTGTTAGACATCCAGTGAGAGGAGAGAAGAAGTGGGAAATAATATCCATATTCATCCAACTGACACTGAGCTTGTCGTGTACAGGAAATCATAACCTTAGCAGAGAAGATTAAGCATGTTTTGCTGTTTTTATATGTAGGCTTACTGAATCATGACTCAACCATGAGGATGCTTAGTAATTACTGAGATATTCTGACATGTCTATAATCAATTCGTATTGCTACTATCCTTTTGATTTTGGTAAAAAAAACAAAAACAAACCTTCCTTAGTTACATAATTCTCATTCAAGAAAGCAGCAAAAAATAAGTTGATGCATTCAAGTTGGATATTTCATTTGTTTGCAGCTCCAACTTCAAGTAAGAAAGCAGGTAAAGGCACTTCAGACAAAAGCAAATGCTTTCTACCTTTCCCTTCCTTCCTGTTACTCATCTTTGTCACTAACAAACCTGCTAATCCTTTGACCTGTGCAGAGCTGCGTCAGTCACTGTGCCGCAGGAATCCAAGGTATTCTCCACGGTACCAGCTGGTGCACCACTTGTGCCTGTTTGATCCCTTGGCAGACTCCCCATTCTGTTTAAAGTGTATTTTTAGGATATTAGAAAAATGTAGAAGTGATGTTGCCCACAGTAATGTTGGTTAGATGTGTCATCCTGCCTCTGCTGTTTGTCATGTCACCTCTCATTAGTTTCTTCTGACATTTTTGCAGAGTCAAGCACATACTTTTGGGTCAAGGAAAGGATTTGCCTGGTCAAGCTGTGATCTTTATTTGTGTGTGGCATGCTCAGAGTTACACCTTAATGGGTGGCCAATACTAATAAGCTGCAAGATGAGGTAGTTTGTCCCCAACAAATGCAAGAATTTTCTCTCTCTTGATAACAGATTAGGGTTAATGATGTACTTCAACACCAGATGAGAGAAATTATTTTAGCCATTCAGGCAGCATCATCACTGTCAAAAGAAGTCATTAGCCTGAAATTTGGTGCAGATAAATATAACTACTGTAATGCCCAAACATTTAGACTCAGGTCCAAAATCTAATTTGTCCAACACTTTTGCTCAAGACTAAAACTGTTCCTAAATGTTGGTTGGCAACCGTTATCATCAAACAACATGTTAACACAAGAGGATAAACATGATGCACAACTCTTAACAAAAGCAACCATGCTATGTCACATTAGCACATTAGCATGCTGATGTTAGCATTTAAGTTAGTGATCCAATGTGCCTAAATAAACCTTCAAACACCTGCTTGCAAAGCTGTAGACTCTAGGTTTCATAAGGATTAAAAACCACAAATGATTTAGTTGAAAAAAGCAGAAACTAACTAAGGACTCCCAGCTTCCTTGTCAGACTAACTAGCATGCACGTCAATTTAACAAGTGTGATATTATTTCCTTGATCCAATCAGTGGGCTTTCATGTTAATAGATCCTCATAGAGAATACAGCCGTGAGCAGAAGCATATTCAGGACTGGCTGACAAAACCAGCTTCTCTAATTCAAATTTAAGGGTGTTTCAGGTGAAATGCATCAAACTTTGACAAAGGTTTGTCACATAATGCAGCTGTGATGCACCAAATGACGATGAAATGAATTGAATAGAGGATACAGATTGGCTTTTGAAATCGATGAATGTTAAATTATTGCAAGCGAGCTACCTTGAAACCTGACACAATGGCTTTGCTCTCGACCTGACATTTCTCCAAGGTCAAACTGCAACTACTTTCCAACACACTGGATCTGATCTGGATTGAACCATTCCTGCAGAATACCTGCAGTCTGGTCTTTTTCTATCAGCTTATTTTGTACAGTACAGAAGAATGCATGGAATCGAGTGCGCTTTTTGTATTCTTTTAGAAAGGATTTGGAGATGAAGATTGATAGCGAGGTATGTCACTGCCTCTGTCTTTTTCTGCTTTCTCTTTCTCTCCCTCCCTCTCAATATTTCTTTCTCTTTGTCTTCCTCTCCCCCTCTGCGTCCTGCTCTTTCTCTCTCTCTCTCAGACGTGCTACTTTGGAATTCTTCCTGTGTTTCCTGCTGTGGTATTGTGGCACCTCATTCACGTTACCTGGTGTCACAGTCTTGACTTCCCTTCCCTTTGTTAATCGGCAGTAAACAACATGGCTGTCTGGGGACTCTGCATGGCGTATACGACATATTTTTAACTCACCCCTCCCAAAAAAAGGATTTAAAAAAAAAACAACACAAAAAAACAACAGCACATGATTAAAGATGATGCCTCTCACACTCCACACTGTGCACAATGATAAAAGGTGCTCAGATATCCTGGTGACAGGTCAAAGCAATGCACACAACTAATTGATGCTGCCTCACAATCTTACCGCAGAATCAGAAACATTTGGCAGTTTCACACCATTAGCGTGCAGATCTATTCTCTTGGGTGTAACGTGGGGTTCATTTGTGTTACAATACTTTTAGTCAAGCAATTGTTTCTATTTACTGCCTGCCTTAAAAACAATGACAAAAGGGTTTGGTATTTTGTTAATTTCCAGTTGATATTGTGGTGTCTGATAACCTTTCAGTTTAGCAAATATTTTGTTTTGCTTGAGGCAAGTTGTGCTGTCTAAATGTGCCCTTCCTCTGTTTAGATATCCACCTCATTTGAAAAGCGTAATTTCTAATTTCATGAGATTTTGACATTTTTTAAAATCTTGAACCGAGTTAATTCAAGGGCAACATTTTTTATCCGTTGCAGACAAATAACTTAAGAGAAAAAGGTATTTGTAATAGGAATGCAAACAGTCTTTAATATGACCGGCAAGGTTATTTAGTGCTGAGGAAACACAACTAATGGGGAAACGATCTGCATTGCCTTGCCACTGTAAAGATGAGCCTGTTTCAGGATAAATTAGAAAACATCCATCAGTCACAATCCTGCCAAATATGCTTTCAGCCTAGAGCAAAATGCAGAAAAAATGTATTTACATGAAGTAATGAAAAGCTGCTCAGACCATGATCAACAAAACTCTAATAGTTAACAAAATCTCATAAATTGCTCAATCAGAAACCATAATCACAATATAAATATTTTTTCTTGTAAGCAAACCCTGCAGCACATCCTTCCCAAGAAGCTGACTTACTAGTGTCTGTGTGTGTATTTTTATTTATTTATTTATTTTTGCACTGTGTATGTGTGTCGGCTGTGAGAGCCCTTTCAGCTGATTAAATATGTGAATATTTAAAAATGACAATTCTCTGCACAGCTGCAGATAGTCGGCAGGTCTGTTCCTAAGGGACCCGCCAAGCTGTTCCTCCTGCATTCAGCACCACGCACTGTGCTGCATGAGGAGGCTCCAGCGCCATTGGAGGGGACTCCATGTCATTTGTAGAATCGGATATTTCCCAATAAATACAGAGCACTCAGCATGTACCATGTACTATGTACCAAAAAGACGCTCCCAGAGGGCTGTTGAGTGTTTGGCTTTCAATTAGCTGTGCCCTCCCTCCTCTGGCTCCACTATTTGCCTCTGTTTGATGGTGGCGATCGTGGTGAAGCGGCCTTGGCTTTGCTCTGCTGTGATCATCTGCGGAGGACGGTGACACAGTTAGTCTTCATGCAAACATGTAGTTCTTATCAGGTCTGTTCGAGTGGGTTGGAAGAGATGGTTTGTAGAGGAAATGAAGAGGGTGCAATACATCAACATGAGGGGTCAAGGACATCCTCTTTCTTCTCATAGTACATTCACAACATGTAGTAGGCAATTTAAGGATGGGTCTTTCTATGCTTTTGGAAACAATTTCTGTTTTTTTTCTGAAACAGAATTGAGCTTTCATGACTTCAGTTTTTGCTCCTGTCTTGCTCTTTTTGCTGTTTATTTTCTTGAGCTTTTGCAGATTGGAGTCATCATGCTAAGCCTACCTTTGCTGTCTCTTATTATTACCAGTAGAAAAGATGAGGGTTTTGCTCAGAGCACTTCATTTGTGACTCAAAAGGAAGGAAACAGACAGATGTCATTTACATTATAGCGAATATGGCCTGGATGTTTTGCTGGTTGAGGATGGCATGGAGAAAGGCTAACCATGTCAAAGAAAAACATTTCCCACTTCTCCACACTGACATCATCTTCATGCATACTGTTAGCAAAATGGTACAAACACACGGTGATGCACACAAACAGAAAATATGTGCACAATGAGAGCAATAGATTAGCCAAATGATACTGCAAACATAGAAGCATTATGTAATGTAACTTAGCTTCTTTTAAAAAAAAATCCTAACCTTTGAGAAACTACAGAAGAGGCTTGTTTTCTTATTTGATTTTTAATTTTTTTCCCCTTGTTTATTCATTTATCATTTTCTTCTTTACTGAATTGGCCAATTATTGGGTAACTAGTCTTGTTACGTGTCTCAATAGCTCCTTGAGGTGTCTTTGTGAAATAAAGAAGTCTAAAGACTCAGCACATACAAATCTGCACACACAAGTAGGCTACATTCTGAAATAAAATGGATGTCTTGAAAGTTAAAATCTTATTTGTATTAATTCATTGTATTTCACCAGGGGCAGTGCATGCTCACAACAGCGTAAATGTGTGTGTTTAAATCAATAACTGCATTCTGATGCCCTTCCTCTGAAACATTGTTGTAAGTCCTTCCTATCAATGCTGCTGTAAAACAAATGATCTCAATAAATTATGTTGATTTTTTAATAAACATAAATGAACTTTGAAAGAGAGATAAAATCAGAAACATTTGGCAGGAAGAATATGCCAACATTTGGAAAATAAGCTGGCCTGATTCTGTTTAAAGGTAACAATCTGACCCTACCAGTGCCTTTGGAGCTAATTGCTAACACATTATATCTTATTTGTTTAAAAAAAAACAAAAAAAAGCAGCTCTAGGGTTATTGTGCTGAAATTTCATGCAGTAACGTCATTTCCTGTAAAACAACAAAGTGTCACTTTTACATTTTGGCTTCTGTACAGATCTGTGCAAGACTCCTTGCTGGCTGTGGCTGGTAGACTTACTTACTTAAGCTGTCTCCCCCACTTCCAGCCTTTATGCTAAGCTAAGCTAATGACTGCAGGCTGAAGCCTCATATTCAACTGGAAGAAATTTTTCAATCCTTTCATATAACTCAAGAATGTAAATTAACTGGACACCGAAAATGTCACACTATTGCTTTAAAACTATGATGAAAGTTATTTTCCATGACGTTGGCCTGATACCCAACACCTCCTGCTTCCTTAAGCTTATTTGCACATTGAGTGGGCCCCCTACCTTTGAGGCACACTGGAGCCGTGCTTCAGAGCGCTCAGCTTTTCCACCGCTCACACACACACACACACACACACAAACACACACTCCCCTGTTGAGCCCATCTACATGCTGACCTGCTCCCCCCTCCCCTCACCCCCTTCACTCGCATCAGGCGTGCCCCTGAATCGCCCCACTCACTCTCTCCTTGAGTGTATCTCAGAGCTCTGCCAACCCCCTGAATCACACTTCAGACACACACGTCCATGCTGCTATATCCACACATACACATCCACACACACACACACACATAGAGGAGACAAGGGAGAGGAAGGAGGTCAGTGGGTCTCCTCAAACACAAAGAATCTCTTGAGGAGCACTGACTAGTTTACACTGCACTCAATTACCTGTATTTGATTATTGGTGTCTCTGACGATCAGCTTGTGGAGGTGCTGTCACAGTGAAGACTCTGTACTCTCAGACTTTTTTCTCCCAGCTAGCCATCCTTTTCTCCTCATGTTTTTGCCACTATCCATTCCATATCAGCCTTGGTTTGTCTTCATCTTTCAGTGTTTCATTATTACCTTGCAGCTACCATCCATTTTTTCCCCCTCTCTCCGGCTTGACTTCCTTTTATCCACGTCTTCCTGTTACTGTCTATTTTTCCTCCTCCCTTGCCACCTCTAATATCTGGCACATAATCTGGCTCACACTCAAAGAACTGGTTCTGCACAGAAATATGAAAAGAAAATACATCATAGCAAACACGTAAGCAGCCTTTAAAATATTCCCTGCACTTTCCCACATATACCTCTTTGTGGGATAGTAGAGTGACACACTGGAGCTATTAATAAAACACAGTATTATGTAGAATAAGTAAGCCCTTCTTAAACCACACTCATGCAAGGGGCTGAATGCACTGACGAACCTTTTAGTTTTAGAGTTTCATCATCCAGCAACATAAATTCGTGTAATGAGCAGGCTGAGCAATGTTTAGTTCACAGCTAAGTGCTATTCTCAAGAGTTTACCCAGGAGCTCCGTGGCTGACTGACTTGTGGTTGTCAGCCCAGGAATGAGTAGAGAAAAAGGTAAAAAAAATAGTGCAACAAAATTTACAGTGAGAAAAACACTATGGTGCTGTAACTTAAAGAAAGCTCTGAATACTTCACCAGTGACCAGTGGTCTTTAAATCCTGCCTGACACACACAGCCTGACTTTGTGACTTAAATAAACTTTAAATCTGCACTGGGAGGCTGCTTTGTTTGATTTTTAATTTAGAAGTGACATTTCAAAGAGAGTTTTCTCTTTTAAGTAAACACTTGTTCCAAGTTTACCTTGTTCAGGAAAAAAAACACATTGCAAATTGTTAATATCTATCTATCTATCTATCTATCTATCTATCTATCTATCTATCTATCTATCTATCTATCTATCTATCTATCT
>JAQNCA010000015.1:10514849-10524849 GCA_029783725.1 Acanthurus tractus
CCCCCCCCCCCCCCCCCCCCCCCCCCCCCCCCCCCCCCCCCCCCCCCCCCCCCCCCCCCCCCCCCAGAAGACAAAGGTGATTGTGCTTTTTATTTTTGTGTTAGGATGGTGAAAGCAATCATGGACGAGTCATGAAAAGAAAACGGACAGGGCGATACAGTAGGAGCTGTGTCCGACATCAGTTAGACGTGAGGAAAAACTCATAACAGCAGCTATGATTCTGTTAATGGGGGTGATAAAATTGAACGGACACAGCAATCTGTGCTTGGGCAGGGCGGCGTTGCATTGTGAAACCCCCAAAGGCTCGTGTCATAACAAACATTGCGAGGACAAACACTTGTAAAGAGTCACTCAGATTGTATCGCTAATGCTTCCTCTGCGGAGGGTTCGCTCCCTTTGTTCCAGGTCTGGTGTCGTGGGGAAGGTAAATTTACCCACAAACCCTCAGTGGTGAACAAGTGAACTTTCATTATTGCCGATTCTGTCAACCCACAAATAACTTCACACAAGAGACAGAATGATTGATACTCTTCATCATCTCTGCCTCCCTCCCCAACCCCTCTAATTCAATTCCAAATAACTGCAAAGCTGTGTCACCCATACTAAGGAACTCAACAATGGAGCAACACTATTGATCCACAAGCACCTTGCACATTTTTTTCAAGTCAAATGAAAGTATAGAAAAAATCCCCAAACCTTCATCCTTGCAATCTTTGCACAAAGTTAAAAAAAAAAAAAAAAAGCAGAAAGTGATTGGAAGTAAAGTGCAACTCCTGAGAGGGGGATTGGTACATGTGCTGCTTGCAGTTCATATTTCATGCAGGAAACATCATCCTAGATAAATGTTATTAATTTTAGCCTCTCATTATGAATATGACCCCCACTCTACACAGCACAAACACACAAACACACACACACACACACACACACACCCACACACACACAGTTTTACAGCCTTCATTTCACTGTCCTTTTCCTGAGGTTGTACCAGTCAGCATCCTTCTTTACTCCTGAATAGTCATCATTTTTGGAGCCACAGAGGTATAATCGGCCCCGATCAGGAAGCCCCCGGACTCTGAACGAAGCACTTTTATGCAGAAAAGCCCAACAGCTACAGACTCATCTTTCTGTTTTCAGGACAGGAGGGGGGGCTACACTTCTACCACTTCTACAGCACAACAGTATTGATGGTTGCTTGCAGACCCCTCTAGTCTGTGTACATTTCAGTAGGGTTTCAAATTTATCACATCAAAGACGCAGCAAATTGCTACATAATTCAGTTTAGAAAGATTCTGCCGAGGCTGCACAAAAAAAGGTGAGGAGAAAAAAAAAAACAGCCTTAATTTTGCAAGAAAATGAAGCATTTATTGCACAAGACTATTCAAGGCATTTTTTTGTTCATGGGAATAAAAGTTTTTAGTGTTTAGTGCAAATTCTGGTTCAGTTGGGCCTCCCCTCTGTGCGGTGACCACCTGATTTCATCTGCTGCTCATCGGAGATGACAGTTCCCACGATGCTTTGCTTAAACAGCTTAGCTCAGCAACCAGGAACAACTGAGCTCAGACTCCAAAGACACCCAGGAATACAACATCTGGCTTAGTCTCCTTTCCTTATCTGTCCCATTGTATTCAGCCACATAGACATTCACCCTGCAATTTAGACTTTGTTTTTGAATCCAATCCTCCCTGACATTTGGGTACAAACTCAGTTTATGATGGAGCCGTATGTGATTTAATATTACCGGATGACATAATGCATTTAACAATGCACCCGGGTAAATATTATCAGTGAGGAATGGTTCATAAAGTGTCATCAGTCTGCGGCAGGGACGCACAAGTGTGAGATTAGGTGACGTCAGAGATGAGTAACTGACCTGATTAGACCACTTTGATAAACACTGAGAGGATTGTCTCTCATACTCACCTCCTCTCTCTACCTTGCGTTGTCTCGCTCGTTAACTGCCTGAATGGCACTGCATTAGAACATTTGCTTACATTTGAAATCATCCCCACCTTCACACACACATTAAATTAGTGCCAGAAGGAGAAAATAGCCTGAAAGAGATAACAGATGCATTGAATTTTTCACACAGTTCCTCTCGAATCATCTAATTTCTAACCTCTGTGTTTGTGCACATACCACCTTCTCCTAATGCCCCTAACATACTGTAGGATGAGGGTGAATGTTAATAAAAAATGCATTATTCATATTCCCACAAAGCCCCATATGAATGTGGTTGCTGTGCAAGGATGCTTCACCCGTGCACGGAAAAGACAAAGAAAGACAAAGCAGGCCTTCACAATTTATTATCAGTTTTATTGATTTTCTCTTTTTTTGGGTTGGGTGAGGATGTCTGCAACTATATTGTACCCAGAATCTATTTTTTCCGCTCCCAAAATAAGTTATGTGTAGCAAGTCGAAAGCCTGACTTAGGCAGCCGGTGTTTTTCCGCCTTTTCTTTTAAGAGGATGCACTTGAATAACAATGAGAAAGAAACGACGATAGCAAGGAGTCAAATTTAAAAAATGTAGTGCAGAGAAACAAAAGAAAAAAAAAACGTATCTCTTCCTACCATCCCAGCATGATTTATGACTCAGCTGGAGAATTACATGTAATTATTTGGCATGTTGATCAAGGGTTTGTACAACGGTATGTGATCCAGAAATATTGCAGTAATGCAGAGAATAGACAGCAATGCAGATCAATTACCCCACAGCTCCACATTCTGCATTCTGGCATTCTACCTGCGGCTACGGACTTTACCCACAGTACATCACGGCAAAATCACCCCCTCACTCTGTGCAACAAAAAATAATGCATTCCAGTCAGATACACTTTTACTCACTCTTATTGTCTTAAAAACCAAAAAAAAAAGAAAGAAAATCAATTCATCTCATTTTCAAAGAAAACTCAGAGGGGGAAGGATGGAGTTTTTTTGAACCTCTCTGTCATACTTCAGTACCACTGTACGACTCGTAGGGAAGGCCCAACAGGAAGACATATAAATAATTAAGCAGCGACTTGGTCACAAGGTGCTGTATCTACAAAATGAGCAATTACTTTCTTCCTCCTGGGACGAGGAGCCTTTTATGGCATTTGGTCAAAGGGTAAGAGAAACTCCACAGGGCAAACTAGCATCAGATCCCTCCATTACTGATTTATCATATACAGCTTGGGCCGATATGAGATGGGGAAACCTCTGTATGGACAGTGTGATGTTATTACACATAGCCATGGGCATCCATCAAAAGACTATACAGAGAAGTCCGCAGAGAGCTAATGTTCTTCATGATATATCCAAGAACTGTTTCCCGGTTATGGACCTAAAACATTATTGACCCTGATGTCAAGTAATCTTTAATTTTTCCTTTTGTCTTTTGGAAGCAGTTACTCTTTTAAAATGGGACTGGTCAACAAGGGGGAACACAGGATTGGTTTCCTCTCTTTTTGTCTTTAATCCTTCTTTTATTTTGACACTTAACTCAGCTGATTACCGGCAGGATCGAGAAAAGGTCATCTGTTTGTCTCTGGTGAGCAAAGTCAATAGAGAAAAACGAGATTTACTTCTGGACAGGACAAAAGGATGAGGGTGAGCTGACTTTAGATCTTCAAAACCCTCATCAACTCAAGAACAACAAATGTTTTAAAGGTCCATTGTGTGGACTTTAGGGAGATTACAGGGGGTAAATATGGCAAAAACTGATTTTTATGTTCACAAATATGTTTTCATCAGTGTATTATCATCTGAAGATAAGAATTGACATGATTTTTTAATCTTAAAATGAGTCTTTTATACCTCTGGAGTGAGTGGGTCCTTTTTCACTGAGTCAGCCATGTTGCACATCCATGTTTCTACAGTAGCTCATAAGGGACAAAACAAATATGGCTTCTACAGAGGGCCTGTTGATGTTTTCTTTAGTTGTGCAGCCTTTTCATGTTCTCCTACATACTTGAAACAGGAGCGATTTTCAGCCAGTTGCACTTTGCAACTTTCTAGCTACATGTCACTAAATCCCGCACACTAAATCTATACGTTTTTCGGTTGGTAATTCTAAATTCCTGATCTTTCAAGCAAACATTAAAGAGTTATGGTGTTGGTATTGTTTTGTGTGTTGTATGCAGCGAGCGAAAAGATGAAAAGTAAAAGCAGTTCTTACTCCATTCCTAGTTTTTTCTAAACAAGTCCGTAGAGCAAAGATAACCTCATTGTCAGTGAAAACGCAAACACAGCCATAATGTTACATTCAGTATCTAAAATGGGAGACAAGTAATCCAGACATATGGTGCTATTTAATCCATCTTGTTATAGCAAACCTTGTAAAATCTGGCATCTGTTTCTTTAATAGGCTTAAGCAGGAAAGACCTTGCCCCAACCATATCCACCCACCTCCCTCCACTAACCTCAGGTGTTTTGTGCATGTCAATGTGTCTGCAGCGACAACGATCTGCTTCCTTAATCAGAAGCAAATCTTGTTTTCAATAATTAGCTGACAGACAAAAAGGAGAGAAACCTCATTTCCCTACGAGACTCGACGCTGCTGCATGATCAATATAATGAATGTCTAATGGCAAGCCTGTTTGGCTCCACCAGGAAAACGTTAATGTGGAATTAAAAACATGTCAGACCTATCGCGTGTAGTGGTTCCCCCCTCCCTTTGAATCCATATCGACTGTCAGGATTCGCACTAATAAACATGCTCGGCTTTGATATGCTGTAAACTATTCAAAGGGGAGTTTATAAATCTTTTTTCTTGTAAATATTTTGTTCATCTTACATGTAAAATCATACAAATGTCTACTGAGGAGAGATCAAACCACAGCAGGATAAATGGTGGAACCATTTTTCTGAACAAAACAATTTATTTAAAACATGATGCTTCCTGACGGTCATCAAAAACCTTTTACTGTGTTTAACTGATATTCAGTTCTTCTGTTATTCATCGCTCGTTCTCACTGCTGTTGTCTGTTTCTTTATTTCATTCAACTCCACTATATCTCCTGCACTTTCTGGACTGTGATGACAATGCTGAGCGTAGATAACCCACAGTGACAGAAAACCCTGGAATCCAGTGTGTGAGACCCATTGTAAATGCTTATGCATCTTTTGGGGATATCAGCTTCTGATTAATGCAGTCGTCTCGCAGCATGAGTATATTGGGCCCTGAGTCGACATCCAAGAAAAGCAGTAGTGATAAAGAACTAATTAAAGGTGGTAAAAGGTGAATATGATTTTGGGGATCTGTCAGTAATTGGGCACATGAAAGATACTGGCAGGGTGCAGAAGCCGGCGCTGCTCTCCCTTATTAGGCTCTAATGTGAAAGTTAATGTATTTCAAGCTGGTGCCCAGACGCCTGGAGGAGGGCTGTGGCATGGCCTCCAATGCCCCTCACAGGGTGGGAGCCCCACAGGGCCGTTTGAAAGTGGTACGAACATTGCTTTCTCTCCTTAGTTTTAATTCAGAGCAACAGCTCAGAGAGACAAAGACCAAGTTCACAGGAAATCGATTGGAGTGAAGTAGGCCTATATTGCAACAAAGAGCTGGAAAGACTCAGAATATTTTTTTAAGAAATTTGCTTTTTTCACTTTCTTGTTGGATGAAAACAAGGTTACAAATGTTTAGAGGCTTAATATTAAGGCAGATTAGATTTGGCATGCATCTAGCTTAGTATATGCAATCAGAGGAAACAGTATTGTTGCCTTTTACCAGAGGTAAAATAATCAACCTGCTGGCATCTCTAACAAACAGTATTGTAATAATATATGAAAAAATATAATAAAATAATGATGTTTTTTACAATATCTTTAAAAACAATGTAAATGCAGCATTTTCTTGTTTTATTAGGAAGTACATGTTGGTTAGCAACTTCCCCTAAAACCATAAATTGTTATACTGTAGCAAGGCTTATTCTCCCTTGTTCCACCTCCTTGCTATATTGTTAACATAGTTACCTCTAACTCGAACAAACCTGTAAAGTGATGGGCAGGCTGCTAAACTTAAGGCCTTAAAACTGCACTCAACAAACCAATTATGATGTCCCATTGGTTCTGTCCACTGTTTAGTTACAATGAATTAATCTATCAGACTTTTTCATATCCCAGCTGTTTCAGTTCAACCTGATAAATTTATTTGTTGGAGTTTACTTATTACTTATGTATATGGCTCAGCTTTTTTTTTATGCATAACTTTATCATACAGTATATTACATAAAGATGACATTAGTCGTAATATTAGCTTCTATGTGATGTGTGATTTTATGACACATAGCCAGTAGAAAGATGACTGGAAAAGTTTGTGGGAGAAATGAAACACAGGTCCCCAGACGGTCTCAAATCGGGGGATGTTGTTTTTAATAGTTGGTGTCCCTGCAGAAGCAACCCATGACTGCTTTATTTTACTGAAAATTTTCTTATAACACATAATCAGCCACAACTAATTGGAAGTAGTGGGAACAAAGTGACTCCATAAGCATCATGTATACCACCCAGCACTGGCTGCCACGCTAACATCTTCCATCCATTGGCTTCATGGTTCCACTGGGAGAATCTCTATGTGGCAGTGCCATGAAGTTTAAAGGAAACATTTGAAGAGGGACAGTTTGTCAGTTGTAGTAAAACAGCAACTTTGTAGCTGATTAAAATTCACCCGTGATGGTGGAGTATTTGTGCATCATGCTGCAGCAGCATGAAAGTCTCTAATATAAAATCTATTGCTTAATTAACTGTCGTGCTTGAATTAATGAAGTAAGCTGAAAAATATCTTTAAAGAGGCATTGCACCATTCAGACTTGAAGGGGTTGGTAACCTTTTCTCAGACAGACTCTGTACCTGTTTACCAATTTTCTATTGGGCCTTAGAGCTGTCAATCAAGGAAACAAATCTTAGTGGCTTTGTTAAATCTTAAAGAGTGCACTGTTATGCTCTGCTGAGTTTTATAATATTCTCTCTTAATAGTATGTACTGCAGTGACTATCTTTCCCTGCTAAAAACTGCAGGATTGTAGCCTGGGTTAATGCTGGATACAATTTTTTTTTCTCCAAACAGGACTGTTTTTGCCTTAATTGAGGCTCACACTATTGAGGCTAATGGCAGCTTTTATGTGTTCTTGAAATGCCCTCTAGTCTTATTACCTTTCAGTCTTTTCCCCTCCCATCCTATGGCTTATTTTACTCTTCACCTACAAAGACACACATAGTAAGTTTACAAAGTTTCAGAGGATTCATTTATTGTTTAATCGGCCCCTGAGGAGACAGGTGTCACCCTGGATCTTATCGGCTCTTGCATAATGAGTAAAAATGATGGAGCTGGGTTGCATCCTGCAAAGGTCACACAATCACACGCTTTTACAGAAACAAATGGATTAATGAAAGCAGTTTGTCTGGACCCCCTCGACTCCCTCTCCCCTTCTCAATGTTGCACTCCTTTAGCCCTCATTATTCTCTGCCCCTCTCTTTCTTTGTGCTGCATTCACTGTCAGTGTCTCTCTTAACCAGATTTTCTAACTGTGCAACTTTAAGATCGCAGGGAGCACATTGCCATATTTATAAGCTGTTTCAGCAGAGTTTCTGTCCCTTTTTCCCAGCTTCGTTTCATAAAATCATTTCATAAAGCCCGACATTATCTTGGATGAAAAAAAAAATCAAATTAATGGGTTTTGTATACAAGGAAACAAAAGATAACAATAAAATGTACCACGGAAATGGAACATGATTGAATTATTTCCTGCAAATGTATTCTCAGAGTGGGGTAAAATATTGCAGCCTCTAATATAAACAAGACTTTAGCAAAGTTTGAACAACTTGATGTTTCACTGCAGATAGGAAAGAACAAAGGTAACAAACAGCTTTGAGGCAGTGAGGAGGGCATGACAGCTCAAACATTGTCTTTCCTGCCCAAAGTTTTTCATCTGATGCACAGAACTCTTAAAGGTGTAGAGAACAGGGCTCAGAGAGGTGTCTGACATGGATAGTGAGCACATCAGGGTCGCACTGAGACTCACAATTCAGTGCTTATCAAATTTTCCTGTGGCCCGGCATGAAAGGAATGTACACCTAGCCATAGCGTGAGTCATTCTTAGCATGTGGTAGCCTTTCCCAGCAGATCAAAAGACTGTCTCCAAACCCGGACGGAGGGACAGAGGGAAGCCTCCAGGCCATGCCACCCTCAAGCTGTTTGCTAGATGGGAATCAGATACCGAGGTTTTCTCAATGGATTCTGCACTGTTATCATCCATGCACAATGAATATGAGCTGTCATAGAGAGGATTATTTCAACTGAGAAAGGAAGGATATCTGAGAGAGAGGGTTTTTCACTGGGTGTTTACAAAGGATGTGAAAAAAAGGAAAAGCCTAACGACTCTAAAGAGTTGAATCATCCAGTCGATATTCTGGGATTTCACCTGGGGGGTCTTCTGCCGTTGTGTTTTGCACTACTGACTCACAGTATGTGTATGGAACACTGCTAAGTTTAGACTTGTGTATGTTTTCTCCACAAACGAGCCTAGTTCGTAATTGGCAGATGCAAGGGGTGAAATATTGACTGCGTTTTCGTGAGCACGTGTGTGTGTGAGAGTGTGTGTGTGCGTGTGTGCAAATGTATTTTATTTTATGCGGGTGTCTGTACAAGTGTGCCCCTGTGTGTTTAGTTTTGGCTGCCGTTCTGGATTCATCTCAGTGTGCTACCAAGGAGACATAAGCCACTTCCATCTGCCTCGTGTTCCAAGTTTCTTTGTGTTCCTAATAAAAGACAGGAAGCTGAATTTAAATCAAATTTTTAATACCACACCGGTCTCTGATTAAAGGATAAAGAAGATAACTTTTTCTCAACTTTACTGACAGTCTTGCTAGAACAGAACAGAACACAGCATAGAATGACCACATTACAGATGTGATTTAAATAAGACACATCATGAATTTCATGTTCGCTTTGTATGTTGTGCAGTTTTTTCTTCATTTGATTTCTTCTCTTGTGTTTTACATTACTTTCATAGGCTCGGTGTTTTAGTTAAGTTACATGTGGTCCAACTGTGAGTAAAGTCAGCGGCCCAATAAAGAGGGTCCATAAACCTGAGGGCAGGAGAGCATGGGAATGTCAGAATAGAGTGGCATGAGATTGGATGGACATTTGAACTAGTCTTAATAGTCTTAATACAACAAATCTAACATTCAATATTCTGAAAAAAGGCACCATGTGCAGCAACCACTGCATACCCATCCAGCTGATCACAATCTACACATATCTTGGGCTTAAGGCAACACAACACTCTTTAACAAACTGAACCCCACTCACTTCAGACCAGTTACCAAAACAAGAAGAAAAACTCAAATACAAAACGTGAAATTAACTAAGATTATACATTTTGCTGAAGTCTTTGTGTTAATGTATGATTCAAATGCTCGAAACCAGACAGAGAAAATTCATTGTTTACAACAAACAGGGCAGCCATTAGATCTGTTAATACTGTGAGTGTGGAGGCATGAATTTCCGGTGGTGATGGTTTGTTCCCTCAAATGGCTTCACTTCTGCAGTTGCTGTAAAATAATTTATCCACTTAAAGCTGCTTGAGCGGCTGTAGGTTGAGCTGTCTCTCAGTAGCTTTGTAATTGTTTAGTCAAAATATGCAATCACCAATCTGTGTTTTTTTTCCCCTCTCAAAGCTTTGAGGAAACAGAATGGGTCACTGATCAGATAAACAAGCGCAAAACAAACAGATAAGGTCAGGGTTTATGCCTGTGTCAGGGTCTGTCTAATTAAGATCCTCGTGGGCGTGATGAATTACAACAAAATATGAAAAAGAAAGTGCACTTAAGTTTGGTTCTGTTGTTACTTGATGAAAAAGAAACTTGGTATGTTTTAAAATTTGTGCTATTAAATCTGAGGAAACACAACTTTTCTCCCCACTTTCTGATCAGAAAAAAAAAGTCACACAAAGAGGAATGTTTAGTGCAGAAGAGTCAGATATTAGTTTCCATACTAAAAGTCTCAGAGGCTAAAAAGTCAAAT
>JAQNCA010000015.1:10528451-10549454 GCA_029783725.1 Acanthurus tractus
TAGATAGATAGATAGATAGATAGATAGATAGATAGATAGATAGATAGATAGATAGATAGATAGATAGATAGAAAAAGTTCCATTAAAAGATTAATTGAAAATTAATTTCGGCAGAGTATGGAACAGAATGTTTATTTACCACTTGCAGCTTTTATATAATACTGTACACGTTTAAATAAATAAATAAATAAATAAAATATCAAAATAACTTGGTATTTTCCTTCAGTGATGTCTCTGTTTCATGGTCTTGTCTTTTCAGCATGTTGCAACAGATAATTGTGCAGTTCCCGGATAACCTTTGCTAAACAGCAATGTGTTCAGTAATGATGATGTCGACACAATAACCTCTGCTGATATGCAGGCCAGATGGCCAGCCAAGTTGCCCTTTCAGAACCCTGCTATGCTCAGTGAGGGATGGTGACAGCCTGTTTGTGTGTGTGTGCGTATTTGCATGTGTGTACCCTACTTAAACAAATTTAATATTTGTTCCATCTATAGTAGCATAATCCAATGCCACATGAGAAAATATTATTCAGATGTTATTGTATGATTTATTTTTTTTCCACAGGAAAAAAAAAAGAGACCAAAACAATCAGTACATAACATTTTTCCTTTCTACTTACTACTTCAATGTATGTCTGTAACACTCATTCCTAAGTCTTTACATATTGGTTGCAAACATTTTGTTATATGGTTTACAAAGCATCTTAACTCCAATTGCAGCACAAATCCTCAATGTTCTCATTAATATGTTCATGTATATATTAAAAATAGTGTTTTAATCTGCCTTTTATCATTTCACCCACTTTTAATTGATGGGTCATAATGTAAAGTGCAGTTCAGGTCCCAGTATGGAGGTTTAATGTCTTCCATTAAACATTTATTATGCTGCATTTCACTTTTGTTCCTCCAAATTACAGTTTAATTTAACATCAACACTGTACAAACGGCACACAGGACTAATTTTACCTCTATGGATGAGTTATACAACATCCAAAGTCATATATTACACCCTCAAAAAGGTTTGATAATTTTGCAAAACACATAATATTATGTAGTTTTTCAGCAGCTCAATTGTGATTAAATTAATGTAAGGAACTATTTTTGGATTGATGGCATAGAAAAACCTTGATTTCTTAATTTATTCTTCTACACATTATAGGCAATTTTTGCAATTAAACAAAATGACTGGCACTGCCATGACTTTTAAATGCTGAAAAATCCTATCTAATAGTGCTATTAATGTTCTCACAGGTTTTTAGTCTTCAGAGCAATTGATCCTGCGCTTAGTCTGGATTGTATTTCATTTCTCACTTGCACTTGAAACAGCACACCCCCATGACCTTTGCTGATTTTTCACAGAGTTGTTTTTATCCATTAATACACACTTGGTTCACTAGTGAAGACTGTTTATGGAGGATTGACTCACTATAAACTACAGTGCCAATATTCATCATGATGAAAGTTTGGCTCATTAATGTGTTTTTAGTCCACTGCAACGGGGGAGCTATAAGGCACAGAGGAATAAACTACAGTACATCAGCCTTTGGCTACAAACGCAATACTTGACAGAAGAATCAATTCATCTCTCTCATTTAAATTGGATGTAATGGAATTATCCATTTCTGTGGTGAACACACAATATACGGCATTTAAAGACCGACGAAATGAGACAGAGGAAGAAATCCTCAATTTCTGCGGGATTCAGTGGAAATATCCAAGCTGTGTGAGCAGGTGAGGGGAGCTCTGCAAAGCTCATTGGATTCTTAACTTGTCAGAGTAATCCAGGTCCACCCCAAGGGGGAGCTGGCTACTGGCATTTTCCCTGCAATTTGTTATAAGACTGAGTTTACATTTTGATTTAATAAGGCCCATAGGCATGGCCCCAAACAAGAATCAATCATCAAGCAGGAGCGAACCAGGCTCTGGCCAGCGGAGAACAAGTTGACTGGCTGGAATAAGCACGGTCACAACCTTCTCACTCTTCTCACTCTTCTTTTATGCGCAATCGTTCCAGTCCATATGGGTCATCAAAGGAAGGATTTTCATCTAACCGACAATCAAAGGCTTTGTCTACCCGATGATTGTTTGAGGCGCATGAAGGAAGGCGTTCCACTTTAATAAAATATGGCCTTCTTGCAAATCGAATGAATGCAAATGTATTTAAACCACTGAATCACATGCTGCCCGGAGACATCAGAGCCTGCAGGGCCATACTTCTCTGTGTTCCATTTCTCATTACTGCCTAATACCTGGCTCCCATGATATGGCCCCAGAGCGTCTTGATGGAACATTCATAATTGATTCTGATTTGAGTCCCTCATTACTAACAAGTGACTCTGTATTGGTGTGTGCACATTCAGCTCCAGAGGGCAAGTCCTTTGGAGTGGGAGTTTTAACTTCACTTTTACCATTGTCTGTGTGTGTGTGTGTGTGAATGTGTGTCTACCTACCTGAACACACACAAGGAAAGAGAGTCTGTGAAAGCGAGGGAGGCTTGACATCCTTTGGAGTGTGTATTTTAGTTTCCTTTTTATCCTCAACCTGCTCTCATTTCCTTTGCTGCGCACACTCACACATACACACACACACACACACATACACACATGCACAGGCACACTCATGAGCACCTGTCATATACACCGCTCTTTCTGTGCACGTCTTTTTTCTGCATCTCACACAAAACAGAAGCAGCAGGATGGTCCGTTTTGCAGATGGTGGCAAAACGGTAATGATATCAAAACTGCCAGGGTGACACTTACAGAGGCAAGTATTTGCACTCCTTTGAAAAAAAAATACAACTAATAAGCAACCGAGAAAAGGTGCCAGTGGTGAAATAAACAGTGTTTACTCCATCTATGCATTTCTGTGAGGATGTAATGAATAAGACACAACATCTCCTCAGAAGTGGTGCATCTTGAAAATCCTTTAGCAGGTGAAGGGGCCAGGGACCGGTGTGCTCGACACCGAAAACAATACACCCATGCGATAAGATAACAAGCTTAGCGGCCCTGACCTTGTCTAATGGCACCTCCGTCATATTTACCAAATGGTATTTGGAGCAATCACTGTTGCAGCGAGATGGATAGATAACAAAGATGACAACAAAGCAATCAGATCCACAAGGGTGTGTGCTCCCACAGCAGCTTATCCCGACTACAACCTGTTCATAATGCAGGGCAAACTAGAAGGATTTCATCACTGACACCCCGAGCTCCCCCTCTCCTTTGTCAGGGCAAGGGCACCATCGGCGCTTTGTTCTACACTCTGATTCACCATACGCGATCAAGTCAGAGAGTGAATGTTTAAACAACAGGTTGCACCCTCTCCACCTCTTTCTCTTTCCTCTTCCTCCTCGCTCCCCCTCCCTTTCCATGCTTCTGTTAAATGCATGAATGCCTGAATGTGAATGAAGTCTTTGGGCAACATTTTAATCTCCATCTCTGATGTTTCCCCCCTCCCACACCGCAGAGGGGAGAGGGGAGGTGGCAGCAGCAGCAAGGAGAGGCCATCAAAATTCTGCAGGAATAATCCATGCCTGTCTCTCATGGACTGCCCTCCTTGGAGGCCTGATAATGGCTCCTGGTCTTGTCAGCCATGGTAATACAGTACAAGACACTGCAGGGATAAATACCTGGGTGACAAATAAATGTGCTGTAAAAGGGGCATTAATCGCCAGCTTTGTGAGACGTGTGTCCTTATGACAAAGGAGGGAGACATTTGTCAGTCTGTTCCACAGATGGCCCCACAGAGCCTTTGATGGATCACCGCCACCTTGCTTTAACTGGCCACAGAGGCAGCGGCACCACAGCCGCTCAATCTGCAGCCGCCTGGCACCCAATATACCACAAGGGTAGTAAGCAAAGATGTAAAAGCAAGTTTTTTTTCAGTCTTTGTCTGCCTTTGTTTTAAAAGTATAGTTTGACATTTTGTACAAAAAACCCCTCAAATTATTGTCCGAAAACACACCCAAAGGCTCCTCTAAAGCTCACTGGTTAACTAGTTGTATCATGCTTGTTTAATCTGCAAACCAAAACCATATATGTAAAAAAAACCTTTCATGCACTAGATGTTAATTAGCATAGCCATTTCTTGGTTTACAGTGGCCAGATGCAGTGACTTTATGAGCAGTTGTGTTTTCACATCATGTTTTTAAAATAAGTTCTGATGTGTTGGTGAAATTTAGAGGTATTGGTGCATTAGGCGTTTATTTTTTTTTTTTTAAAGTATTGAACCATATCAGCTGCTTGCTCCTTCTTCCAACCCTTTTGGTGAGCTAATAACCCCATAACTTTAGCTTTATTTTTGCACACAGAATTGGTGTGGTCAGATCATATAATGTTATGTTCAGCATGAAAGTGTATTTCCGATAATGTCAAATATATATTTTTTTATGTTTAATTCTAGGTCATTACAAATAGGAACATTCTTTGTCATTTTTGCTTAAAATTGTATAGTGAATGCACACATTTTTTTTTAACTTATGCTATTAAACATGGTGGTATAAAAACAATTGATGAAATGACAATGTTAAACATCATGACAATGTGAAATGGGTCGCTCACAGCAATGATCCCGGCACCAAACACAGACAGAGACGTTTATCTGTTAGCTGGTGAGCGTAATGGTTCATATTTCCCTCAGGAGTTGACGGAGACCCAAAGCTGAGCTAAAAGAAGGTAATTATTGAACTCACATTCATCAGGTGGCCTGAGACAAGACACCGTATGAATGATAATGTAGCTCTGAGATTGCTGGATATGTAAATAATAATCTGTTTGCTAACAAATTCACTGGATTTACTGGATTTGGTTAATTAAGAGTTTTGTTTGTGTTTTTGATCATCTAAATCCACTTCTTTCTGGCTCTGTCAAACTTCTTTTTTACAACATCCCCACATTCATAGAAACTCAGCCATTAAACTTGGTCTGTACAAAGTTACTATTAAAGGCTAAATTAATGATCAAAACTAGAAAAATAAGATTCAAGTTGTAACTTATCAAACCAAGCATTAATGACCTTAAGAAAATATTGTCTTTTATTTATATTCAGTTCTTTGGGAAATGTTTTGACACTAATAACTAGCCTTAAGCCTCAAATCGCTACTTATTGGTTTGCCTGTGTGTGAATATTTCGTCCAAAGCAAGTCTCTGACATTGCTTAAAGTCCTCTTCAACTTACTGTGGCGTGGCCTTAATGGTGCTGTTCCATCCCAGTAAGCCTGCATTTCTCAAGTCACAAGCACAATTTCTAAGACAAGACGAGCCACAGTCTGACAAAAGTCCCCCTGATGTTTCTTTTTTTTTTTTTTTATGTGGTCTAAGATATTTAGTTGATGGACCCAGGAAGTTAACCACACTTCGGAGCAGAGTGTCCCCGGCTCCCTTAATTGGTCATGCAGAGGATGCGATTAATCACTGGCCAATTAGCCACTGGCACCTATGCACGGTGCACACTGGACGAGGCTGGGAGTGCAGCTCAAGTGAAAGTCAGTACCACTCTGCTCACGATACTTCTTTGAAACTGTTTTAATGACTTTCCCACTTCATGTTTTATTTTTATGTCTTCAGTGCTCAGCGTAAACCGCAGAAGACTCCCTGCGAGCAAAAACGATCAATTATGCATGCCATTAAATATGTATATCTGTGCCTTTGTTTATTCGATTGGACTACACTGATATTTCTTTTTCTCCTCCTTATGATTTACAAAGAAAATTAAAGCAGCCCCTCTTCTTTACATGCCACTGACGCCACTGAGCTTTGACAATGAAGATGAATATGACCCACAGATGACATCCTGTGTGACATCACTGCAAATCCCCTCTCTTCCCCCACCTGTCAGCCAATCAATACGTGTGCCTCCTCCTACCAGGCCTACAGGGACACTTCCTTTGGCACCTCAGAGGATCTAAATCCTTTTACAGTGAAGCCTTCTGGCCGCCGCACAGCTGACTGATGATCCTGCATTACACGTCGAACTGACACGGAGAAAAGGTACTTGGTGGATATCCTCCATCCTGAGAGAGAGGGAGTAGGAGAGAGAGAGAGAGAGAGAGAGAAAGAGAGGGGGAGTCTAAATGCTGGCATGGGACAGACGCCTAGTCTACTCATGACTCAAAGACATGTGTTGGGGCTGGAGGTTGGAGGGATTAGAGTGCATAATAGATTTTAGAGCAAGGGAGCACTGATGCAGCCCCAATTCAAACACTGCCTGGGGCCTGTAAGCTTTCTGCACCGAAGACTTCAGGAGAAATAATGGTAAGTTCTTTTTTTGCGGGTGGGGAGGCACTAATAGGCTGTTAAGAAAATCCCAGACTTGTGTCAGACGGCCCAGCTTCGTTTCAGTGGCAAAGCTGCACTGAAACGTTCAAAAGGCTCTCCTTAACCATCTTGGTCTCCCCAGCATCTTGTTTTTCAGATCTCCTAGATCTCCCTCTTGAAGACGACTGTGAGAGAACGTCAAGTGTTTCTCTGCTGCCTTAGAAGAGACACCCATCTGTTCTGAGCTGGTATCCGAACTAAAAGTAAAGTCATAGATAGTGGGGCCGACTGTTACTTTTTTAATGACGCAAATTAAAGTGATACGATGTTGTTCTTGCTCTTGTTGTTTAAAAGACTTTTTGTTTATCTCAATGTTGAGGATCCGCGGTGTGTTAATGTGATCTGAGCCGAAAGATTAGGCCCTGACCACTGACCCTAAACACCACCAAGCCACATGGAGACAGATAGGGCTATTAAAGTACCATAATGGAGGGAGAAAAGTGACACCAATTAGATTAAATGTGCTAGATATTCACCAGGCCTTTTTTCCCTTCTAATTTCTCTTGGCAGAGAACCAGAGAGCAACTCAGACTGGATAACAGAAGATAATGATCTCATTACAGTGCACACTTCTCCTAGTCCGTTAGGAACCTGAGAGAGGGGGGGGGCATCGGCCATGACTGACACACAAACACACACGTTAGTCAAACAGTGCGCTTAGCCGAGGAAACAAAAAAAGTGCTTCTCTGCAGCCTACGCGAAATCTGAGTGAATATGCAATCCGAGGCCAGACAGACTGTCTGAAGAAAACCAGAACATGCTACAGCTTGTGCGCCTTGAATTATTAAGCATTTTAAAATCTCCTCCATCCCCAAAAGTTCCCACTGCATTAATTAAAGTGGTTCAGCTCGAGACGCTATGTAACATCCCCCCTGATGAAGGTAGACAAGGTACAACCATTACATTGTTCTCTGGAGAACATTTAATGCTTGCCAGAGCTCTGCACGGGTGTGTTTCCTTTTCTATATACTTGAATATTAGGGAAAAGAGAATATAAGCAGGAATAAAGTAAAGAATATCAACCTGTTTTTGAAGTCACAAACTCATGTTGTAGCTATTTCTGTGTTTTTACAACTTTTTTAGAAGGGTGTTTTAGATCCAGACTTTTAATATTACAAGCTTTTTATATGTTGTAAAAACTTGTTTGTATTTTTTAATAATCATGAAAAATTGTGTTGCTCTGCTTAGCTTAGTGTAAAGACTAAAAGCGAGTGGAGCTCATGCAGGCAGTGGAATAAAAAGTGCATTAAAATATGGTGGGATAAACTCACTCTTATATAGAAAAAGGAAACTTTAATACACATGTTAAATCATGACTGTACCAAAAGAAGTGGCTTCCCTCAACAAACAAATGAGGATTAGTGATTAATCATTAGGTGTTTGTTTTCAAAGCTCATTCACATTTTTGTCTGACTGATGTTTCAGTCCACTGGATGTGCTGCTGCTCTCTTCTGCTCAGTCCAGAGAGACACATGAGTGCACATTTAAGAAATACTGGTGTTTGTCTTCAAAGATGGAACATTCAGGTTGGTTAAAAATGGTTATAAAAGGGCTAAAATGGTCATAATATGTTCAATATGCAACATTTCCACATGAAATGTTTTAGCCATGAGTGGGGTTAGCCAAAGAATCCATAATTTTATTCCCGGTAAGGGTGTGTTTCATTTTGTCACTAACTTCCACTGTAACACCAGTCAGAGAGTGAGAGAGGAGTTGAGCAAACAAGATTACATGAACAACATGAAACTAACTGTAAATCATTATTTCATCTGTGAACATTTCTTCCCTAGTCAGTTGATTTTTACCTGCAATGGTGGCTGTTTAACAATGAAAAAAACAAATCCCATGATTCCACACTTTTTCACCACGTTATCAAACTATGTCTTTTGTTGTCATTGTTTTAATTAAGAAACACACAGGGACAGCAATTACATATCATGCATTTAATTTTTTTGCTGTTTTGCTGTTTCCAGTCTTTAAACTAAACTAAGCTGAGCAGCATCCGTCTTTTTATACAGCTCTAAGAAACAACTGTCATCTTTTCCAAATGTTGTGCTTCCTATTAAAACAGAAAAAAACAGAAAACATAAATAAGAAAGACACCCTCTGTTTTGACTTGCAGCCATTTATTTTGACATAATGTGTAAACTACTCAGATCCAGGCCTTTTAGGAAAGTTCCATCTTGAAAAACAAATGTTTAACTCTGCTGGTCAGATGCTGTCGTGGGACCATTGTGTTCACAGCCTGCCAAAGTTTGAATAGTTCAGACTTTGTAGCAGATGCCACAAGTTAAAAGGCAGAAGTCATGAGTCACATTTGGTCTGATGAGTTGCTGGGGTACTGGTCCATCTGCTCTCCTAAGACACTGGCACTGTGGCTGCCAGCCTCCCACCAGTCCGACTACTCTGTATTGTAGTGTTGTTTAGAGTGCACTCATTAGGGTTGAGAGGAGCACACAAAAACAATTAAAGACTGACAGTAAAATTCACCCTTTCATTTCCAGTGAAACCAATATGGACATTGCAATTGTAATAGGGCAAGCCCATCTTTTAGGAAACATGCTGCAAATCTTTCACTGAAATTGAGTAGAGGGCAAGGTATAATTTTCCATCCTGATAGGAATTTGATGCAGTGATATAAACCATATCATGCAGCAGCAAAGCTTAATAGATTCATAGATGGATATAGAATCCTGTGTTAGCATTGTTTTCTTTCTTGCTGAATATAAGTGCAAATAAAAAATGTTTGCTTTAAGTCTTCTCTGTATGACCTGTGATGATCATAAGTGAGGCTGAGTTTGAATGACACCTCTTGATGAAACAGATGGAATTGATGGATCAAAAAAACAAAAACAAAACTTGAATGTACTTTGGTTTTAGTGATACCGCTTTAACATCCTGCCTCTTAACGAGTTTGTAGTTTCTGTTCTGTTTTCTGCCCGACTTTAACTTAATTATGCCCATAGTTCAAGGAGTGAAGATGGCACTGACTATATTATGGCTGAACAAGAATTTAAAGTTAACTCTCAGTCCAATTTAAGGTTTCACTTGGCCTTTACTTTTTAAGCTAAATAACAGTATTAGACAGCATTTTTTTCCCCAAAGTTTTTTCAATTAGTTTTTAAGTAAGTTTGTAATGATCATTGGAATGCTGTGGCAGATTAAATTGTGTGTTTCATAATCACTAACACTGTGTCAGCCACTGCCAATTATAAGATAACAAGCTAAAAAAAAAACTAGCATTAACACATGAAAGATGCTAACTTCACTAACCAGTATTTCACGTCTGCTGGTCACTGGTCTTGGAGCACAACAGACTTCTCATCTGACTCTGGATCAGGGGCAGACATGTATGGCTGCATTTCTCCTACAGTTCCTTCTAATGTAAGCTGTTAGCCATCTTTATGCACACTGCATTTTACCGGTCAATCATAGGTGAGTAGCTGTGGTTGGCTGAGCACGAGGCTTGTGATTGATGGATCTAGAATTTCTCAACGAGATAGAGGAAATAAATGTGTTTTTTTCAGAGATTTGTAACAATTTTTTTTGCAGGAAGACCATTTTAAACTAAATATTAATCAAACTGAGAATCAAAACATGTAAAAGCTGACTTATACAACTGACAGGTTTAAAATTCTGCATATTGAAGACATTGAAGTTGGTGAGAAGATATGGATTTGACTCAACTATAGGAGTAAAAATACTGTAGAACATTCAAATTTTTATATATATATATTATATATTTGACTCTGCCAGATATCTAGATAAGCACAGCCATTCACAGAAAACACAAAGGCATGACTTTGATTGGCACAAAGTCGGACACAAAGTGCTGATACTAAGTTCTCATATCTTTCAATGGCTCAATTGTTGGAAATGTTGCTATCAATTTTTCTTTCTTTCCTCCAATCACATAAAGTGGTCCTATCATTAGGAAGTCAGTGCTTTACTCATTTGCTGTAGACTTTCTCCCTCCCTCTGCCTTTTTCCTTTCTTCTGCGCTCACTCGCTTCTTTTCTCTCTCTCTCGCTCTGCCTTCAGATTGGCAGTGTGAAAGGGGATAAGTGCAAGGCTGCAGTTGCATGGCTTCAGTGCTCCAACATCATGCTAATCATGGCAGGGGAAAAATGATGGTAGGGGGAAAAAAAATATGATTCAGACCTAATCTTGCGACTTGCTGTGGCAGCTTACTGGTGAGTTATTGTGCCCCAAGGGCGGATTTGGCTTCCAGTTCTTTCTGTCTCCTTCATCTTCATCACAGTCCACACTGTATGTGTAAGTGTGTGTGTTTGGGCACATGTGGGACTCGCCCTTGTGTGATCATATTAACACTGATGTCAGTGTTTCAGTCACAGCTTTTCACTCGCATGTCGTATGGTTGCGCCTGTTTGCCCACACAAAGAGATGATTACAAGATTCATGCGATTTCGGTCCAGATTTGTGTTTACACTGGAGATCAGCTGCAAACTGTGGCCCCCGTCCCAATAAAAGCACTTTTCTACAACGAGAGACGATTTTATTCCTCATGAGATTTGATAAAAGGTGACACATACCCTCAAGAATGGTTGAGCTGCTGAATGAAAATAATTTTTTACACATTTAAGAAAAATAAACAGAAACCTCTTTCATTGGTCGGCTCAATGGAAAAAAATTTTCAGACCGAATCATCCAAATTTTGAAGATATTGAATGATAAACCCCAGGTAATCGGAGCACTTCATCTGTCGCTGTCCTTGCCACGGGGAATGAAGTGAATGAAATTGCTACAGATAATAATGACTTTCTCTAACAATGACTGAAAGAGGCACAGAGAAAAAAAGAAGCCATGGCTTTGCCAGGCTATAATCAGAGGACAAAAAATAACCTCTGTGTTTCACTGAACTGTTGGGTCTCCACATTGAGTCCGATGGGAAGGGGGGCAGAAGGAGCATCTCCTTGATAGCCGTTCTCGGGGTTTGTTTCTTGGCGAGGCCAGATGGCATCAACCTCCTCCGCTCTCGTCTGTGTGTAAACAAGTGTTCACAGTTTGGTCCTGTTAACCAAAACTCAATTCCGTCAGGCAATGGTGAGTGTGCAACGATTCCTGTAATCACAAGTCTTTTTCCTGCAATTGAAACACACAGGACAAAGGGCAATGGATCAAAAAGGTGGCATAAAGAGGAGGATTGTGGTGGAGTGTGTGTGTGCAATATGGTTTAGGCTCTTTTTTTACATTTAAATTCTTCCTCAATTGTATTGATTTTTAGAGAGCTTATAGTCCCAAAGACATGGGACCCATCAACACGCACAGAGGTCACACAGTAGGTCAAAAGTCAGTCTAGTCAGTCAAAACCATCAGCATCCTGTCTCCTCCTTTTTTTTTTGTTTTCTGTTTCTTTATCTCCAGACGCCAGCTCTCCAAATGGAAAAAGAGGCCTTAGTCTCCGAGTTGAAGCCAAATACCAAGGGAAGGTAGAATAGAAGTGAGTGCATATTACTGTGAAATGTTCCATGGATACATAAAAAAGGAAAAAAAAATCATCCATCTCATTTCCCTGTTGAGGGCCTCTATGAATTTTCTGAATGATGCTGGAAGCAGATTCACTCGCCTCAATCGTCCCACTGTGAATGTGCTCAGAGGATGACCATAATAAGAGGGGCGGGATCTGAAAGCCATCAAATCCTCTGGAGTGCATTGATAAGGAGCTGAGTGTGTGTGCACGTGTTGTGTGTATGGGTGTGTGTGTGTGTGTGTGTGTATTAAGGACTTGGTCAGTGCATGAACTCATAAGTGTGTAGGAGATGATATGGGCCGACTGGGGTTGAGGTTGCTGGCAGGGAATAATCAAACGTTCTCACCATTTATTTTTTCCACTTCAATGTATTTCTTAATTTTATTAGGCCCATCACAAACCTCAGTAGCTATTAGATGAATTTGGAAAATTTGTGCAGACCTTCATAGTTTCTAGAAGATGGCCTCAACTGTCATTTGGGACCTTTTGAACTTTCCTCTTATCTGTGTACTGAGGTCTATTCAATGCATGAACTCATAACAATGTATGTTCAGTTGCTTGTCATTAATTTCATGGTAATTTTTTGCTAAATTATTTGGTTTATGTTTGAATACCTGCAAAGCTGTACTTGCATTTAGTGCTTATTAGTAAATGTTAGCATGCTAACATGCTAAACGAAGATGGGAAGGATTATTCCTCATAAAATCAAGGTTTTAGTAATGTCATTGTGAGAATAATAATAGCATGGTGACATAACCATTGACTCAGAGCACCACTGTACATAAATAGAGCCTTACTGTGCCACTAGCCATGACTTTAGATTTGTTTTCTTTTTGTCTTCCTCATTTCATTCATTCCCTCACACAGCCTTCACCTCACTAAAGTTGTGCCACTGTGCAATTAAAGTGTTTTGCCATCGGCCAATCGCAAATTAGAAGATTGCCACACAAAAACTTAATTTAATTATGACTACTCTCCCACAGGAAGTGCGTGCCTCGGTTCAGATTCTTAGTTTAGGATACATGCTGCTCGTCCTTCTTCTACGACACAACATCAACACAAAGAATCACTGCACACAAAAACAATTTTCAACCCTTCACTGCCAGAAAAGCTGGAAGTGCATTTTGTGATATGCAGCTCAGGCCCATATTTCAAAATGATGACTATCAGTTTGAGTCTACAGTAATCAGACAAGAACATTGTAAATCTTATAAAACCAAAACACAATTAATCACTTCAGACTGTGAATATCTGGAGGAAGTTTTACCTCCATATTGACAAACTTTGCATTATTACTAACCCTGAAATCTTCTGGATCATTACTGAACTCCTAGTTCATCTGTTTTGTATGTTGATATGAGACTTTACTCCTTGTTCTCTTCACCTTTTAGTCCTTTTCACACATACTTCCACAATATTGTGCCATGAAGGAAAACTGCAGTACAGTTCAGCTGAATTCAGCTATAATTCAGAAGGAAAGCTTAAGACACATGTTTGCAAAATAAATTGTTTTTACCATAATATATTAGCTGACTTCTTATTCCTCTCCTCCTCAATAATTATTAATAAGGCTGTGATTTTAATATTTCCCTCACAAATCATTCATACCCATTAGATGTGTCGAGAATAATTAATGGTTTTTAATAAAGAAAGAGAGATTCCTCATAAGGCAGCAGAGGCAGGAAAAGGTGCAGTGCAACACTGTATTAAAACATATTGCAATGCTGAGAAAGGGGAAAACAGCCATTCATCACGCCATCGTAATGTCCATGCTTCAGTATCCACAAATTCACAGCTATTGTCTGTGTGTGTGTGTGTGTGTGTGCGTGGTTATGTATGTATGCACGTGCACATAGACATGTTCACTTGCTTTTGTGCTTTCTGAGTCACTGGTGTGTGGTTATCCATGATGTAGCTCCTCATTACCACGTAATTGGCCTGGTGATAAAATGATCATGGTTGGACTAAATCACTCTGTCCACACACACCGTGATAGACTCTGCTGTATGAAGCCATTACTGTCAGCGGCTGCAGGCTCTTCATGCAGAAACACGCCAACTGAAGAACTGCATGCGAAGCTCACTCCTGAGAAGAGACTGAATCCAGGATGGAGAGCTGTCACTTCCATTTTCAGACCTTTGGCTGGATCTTTTTCATTAAAGTGTTGATTAAAAAATCCGATCTTCAGATCGTTTTTTTTTTTTCCATGTTCATTTAGAAAGTTCTGGTGCCATCTGGCAACTGAAGAATATCCAACTAGAATTAGATGAAGAGTTTCCTAAATCTATACAACTTCACTGAAGCAGCAATATAAAACATTTTTGCTCTGACACAGAAAGTATAATTCTAGTTTTAGCATCTGTTGTTAAGTTTTCCAACCTCGACACTTTACACTTGTCTTTATGAGCTGCAAAGAAGTGAATCAAAAGGAGACTGAATAGAGATATTCTGTGGTAAAAAAACTGTCTCTGTTTATTGTTTTTCACTGTCTTTTGACTGCACTACACTATTTTGTTGCTGACACATCACGATGATGACTGGTTTCTCTTAACTCAAGTTGCAGATTGCACCCGACTGAATATTCCTCTGTTCAACCATTCCTTCCAAGTCTGCAGGAGAGCCTATGGTGGTCATGAAGCTAGTGAAAAATGTAGAAAGCTCCTTTTACAGTCGGTGTTTGTTTTATCTGCTCTGGGCTGCTGTAGAAACATGGCGGACTCTGTGGAAGAGGACCTGCTCCCTCTCTAGATGTAAAAATCTCATTCTCAGGTAGTAAAAAGACAAGGAATTTCATTTTCAGGTGTTACACACTGATAAAAACGCCTTTTTATGAATATCATGTCACTTCTTCTCAGAGATTGCTCTAAATCTTACACACTGGACATTTATAGCATAGATGTGCAGTATAAAATGAACTGAACTTAGGTTACAAGATACAAAAATGTAATGATACATGCTAAAACAAAAATAACAGCAGTAAAAATAGAAAAGAATCAAGCATCCATCAGGTTTATTTGGCCCTAATTCCTATTTGACTTGATATCCAGCCACAATAGCCACCATAAACTTTTGATTATACCAGACCAAGTAAAACTCAAACAATGAAATGTTGTGTTCTGATCATTATGAATTCAGTTTCTCATTGGCCTTGGTAAGTTGCCATTTCTGTATGTGTATGCGCATGGAGTAAAGATGAAACAGATGAAATGATTTTGTAACATAAAAAAAAAAAAAAAAAAAAATCTAAGACCCACTCTTTGACTTGCTTTCTGGTTAAGTCTGACGGATCCTCAAATATGGAAGAATCATAAATGAACACTTTTAACATCACAGGTGCTCTTGGTGCTTTGCAGTGGGCTGTTGCGTGACCTTGCAGACATGTGTGTCATTAACCCTAATGACGACCACAAGGTAAAAACCCTAATGAACCCCCCACCCCACTTTACCAGTAGGCAACAGACCCTATGGAGTTAAACTGTGGCTGATCACAAGCAAAGTGGTCATGAAATAGGAAATACAAACCAACAGAAATGCAAAAACACTAGACATTATAATTTTGATCTGTTTTTTTTTCTCCTTAAACTCATTTGGCATCTCTGTGTGCTTTGCATAATGGAGTCCTTAAAAGGCAGCCACACAATTAACATGAATTCCAGCTCTGTGAAGTTCGCAACCCCCAATTAAGTTTATGATTGGGTGACAGAGGTGCTAATTAAAGTCTGTGACATTTTTTAAGCTTTTACATTTATATAATTTACAGACTATCCTGTTAAATGTTTATTTCTGTCACTGATCTGATGTTTTTTTTTTTGTAGCAGTATGTCGCATACTGTCATAATATTATGAGTACAAACAAAGCAACCCCCGGGATAATTATTTTTTTTTTAAAAATGTCATTTAATTTTTGTGAATGTGAAATTGCTGTAATCAGGGTACATTACTGTTTTAAACTAAAATACCCTTTTAAGAAATTAGACATCATAGTTTGAAAATATGCTGAGGAAGTGATACTTTAATGGCCCAACTGAGCCTGAAATGTCTGTCAGAACTAAGTGTAAGAATACATCAGAAGTATCTGTTTTTCTTATTCATTTATGTGTCATGACTCAATTTTGTAGGCCTGTTTCACCACAAAGGGGTTGAACGATAAGGAAAAAGATCAACGTTCCTTTTTTTCCCAATAAGTCAGCAGCTTACGAACACCATTACTGTAACTTAGTTAAATTATGTTTAATGCACCAGTAATTCTGAGATCAACATCATGATGAATTAAATAATGAAAAACATGTATGAAGGCTGTCTACACATGGTGACGTGTCCTTCTTGAGATCTTCGGCGATACGATGAGGTCGACTGTGATTCAGACACAACGGGCGTGTGTTACTGGTCATCTTATCTTTGCCTTTGCCTCAATGAGCCCCCCCTCGGTGCTGAACCCCTTGTGAAAGAGCAGACTCCATCTGCAGCAGGTGCGGGTCTAATGATGCTTTGATGCCATATGTCAAATCTCATCACTTGCTGAGTCGACTGACATTTTCATACACGGCTCACATAGCAACAGCATTACAAGCGGTTGACGCTCAACTCGCATGCTAGAGACAAAACTGCTAAGTGTTAAGGCAATAAAAAAAGCAGAACTTTACACATTGCAGTGTTTACACATTTTTATTTGCACCTTTTGAGAAATGCGCAAAATCGAGGAGTCTGTTGGCACATTATGTATTTTTTTTCTCATCATTTATACTTGTGAATATATAAATATGTGAATGTGCGTGCATGCTAGCTGCTTTCAGCAACGTCTGTCGTCTCATGTCCTCAGCAGACAACTCCTGATTATTGCATCAACAGCAGTCACGTCTTTAATGTCCCCCCTAAATTGTGCTTTTTTTTGTTAAATCATAGCTCCACAGCCTACACTTGGCTGGCTGAATAACTAGCAATCATTCCACTTCTGTTTGATGTGTGGGGCGCTGTCTAGTCACAGGCAGCCCATCAGAGTCAAGTGGTATGGAGTGATTGCCTGCATTGTGTCAGTGATGGAGATAGAAGACACTGTTTGTCCTTGTGTGTATAAAAAAGAACAACAACAACAAAGGCAATAAAAAACTCAGCGGAGCCATGTGGATGTGTATGTTCGGGAGTATTCAAGGCCATCTGTGTCCTGTGCGGAGAAATGGTTGCCAGAAAATACATGACCCTACTAGCTGAAATGTGAAGCCACTGACCAAGTCAGAGCAGCAGGAAAGATGCTCTTCTTTTACCCTTTTTATAACATCACAACAGCCACTTTAACAGCCTATAGACTGAGCTCGCAAATAATGTGCTATACCTTATTTTGGATTGAATTAAGTAAAGGAGCCACTGACTTTTTTTCCCCCTCACAGTGTTTAATCCCACATGGATTTAATTAGACAAACTCATCCTTTATAACTCAGTTTATTTATATAAATATTTTAGATTCAGTTCAAGCATGAAAAGCAGTGTTTCCTCCCCTGTTTGAAAAGTCAAAGTCTGTCACTCAGAAACAGTGTTGTGTGATTTGTTGCAGTCAGAAGCTCTTTTGCACCTTTAATTACAGTGAGGTCAGAGTGTAGCGACACACCATGGAATACACACTTACATCATCGTTGCAAAGTGAGAAGTCAAACAACGGGTGTGTAGAGATTCTTAGCACGGTGTTGCCTCTTTAATTTTTTATTCAGAAACACTTTTGTCTTATTTGCGAAGTTCCCGCCTCACACCTTCTTTTACCTAATACCTTTTCGTGCACAGTTTAGCTACAATTTGAGAAGGTTACAACAAGGAACCTCCCACTTTGTATAACTTGTGTTATGTCACATGTTTTATTGCTCTGATTGGTTGTGGGTTGGGCGGCATTTTGGTCGGTGCCTTTTGATAATACCCCCTAGAAATCAATAACAAACTGAGAGATCCTGGACCAACTTGTGTTTGTGAATTGGTTCTGCACTTAAAGCTCTCTAACAAATAGTTGCTTTTTGGCGCCAAATCTGCTTAGTTAGATTTACAAAAAAATATGTGCTGCCAACAGATCCTGACCAAGCGTGAAATGTGATGAGTTGGAGGGTGATCAAGTAATGGATACTTGATTACCACTTGAAGTAACTTGCCAAGCACTGATCAAGGGCTTTAATAGTGTTAAAAAGTGAGACACTTGTTAGCTAAATCTTATTTCAACAGTTTGCTTTGCTCATTTTCTACATTTCTGTCTAATTAATTTCACATTGGCATAACTAATGAATATGTTGAACCTACATCTACTCCTGTGGTTCAGTTAACTTGAAAAAAAAAAAGGCTTCTGAGATATTCAGTTTTAGTGTTGCTGTTTTTTTTACAGTGCAGACACTTTTAATCTGCCACAAGTGTTGCAGTGGTCGTCTTTGTTTATCCGCTTGTAATTCATAATTGGGGCTGTCAAGGTGAGGTGCCATTTATCAAAGGAAGGAGGAATTTGTGATATCAAAGGAGCAAGAGAGTAACAATATTTTCCTGACTGCTGCCGTATAATTGACTGCTAAACTGTTCCCCCTCAAACAACTACAGTGATCTACATGGCCCATAGCTTAGATGTATGCTAATAAAGCTTCTCTCTCTTAGCAGCGGCGTCAGTGTTGTTGAAGGTGTATTCTCTCCTCTTATTGCCTCTAATCAGCTCCACTCAGCCAAGCTTACTCCACCTGGAGGACTGGCTACTGATTTTCTGTCAAAAGGAAAAGCACACCATAATTATGCTGCCATTTGAAATTCCATCACTCTCCTATTGCAACAGAAATAAGATGCATCTCATTGAAATGTATGTGGAATGCTGGGGGGGGATATATTCTCCGGTAAACCTTGTCTTTTTAATTAAACACACGGTGGCCTCGGTGAATTGCTTGTGACACTGGGAATGATCGGGGCACTTAGAGGGCTGCAGTTCAGGTAAATATGCCTTTTATGTCCCAGAGGGCAGCAGGAGGGGCATGACTTGGCATGTTTATGGGGCTTTGGAGTTTGGAGACACACAGAGTACAATAAAACACTAACCTTTTCACCCTGGAGTTAAACTTCACAACGCAACTAGATGAAAAATACAGTACTGTTAAAAGCTTGTGTGGATATATATTTACATATATATATATATATATATATATATATATTTCTTTTTTTTCCTTCTGGATTCATATCTTCACCTGGAGAATCATATCTTAAAAAAAAAAAAGTGGACTGCATGAAGCTGCTCACACATATCCATCACATATTAAACCTGTGGGTAGATGAGAAGAGACCCATTCTTTATGATATATGCAGATTATGAAGAATGATACAAGATCACGTTCTCCCAGGTCCCATTACTGGCATCCCACTAGCGTTTACAAATCCCAAACAAAGCCCGCTCCTAACAAGCTCCGCTGCCAGACATGACTCTGCTGTTTCTCTGGCTGTCTGAAGAGCACACACACACACACACACACATCCATCTGGATTATCTCATTAATCTTTTCTTTTCATGATAAAAAAAGAAGAGAACACGGGGGGGGCCCAGTTTCTCACATACACAGAGAAGAGATGACACCCAGATCAGTAATTCTTAAGAGATAAAAGTCAAATGACCTTGACATTTCACTTCGTCGAAAATGCCAGTAGATTATTCAGTCAACTGAAGAATGAGAGAGACAGGCAGGAGGAGAGAGGGAAAACAAAAATAGAATTATTCTGAGGGGAAACAAACATCTGAATTCCCGCTGATATGCCAAATATATCTCGAGCTGCATTTACTGACAAGTTTCTGTTGCCTGAGCTGGGAGAAACTACCGAATGCGCTTCACTTTACAAATACTCCGCATTATAAATCTCAGTGAGCAATGGACAGCAGTTCTGGGTCATCTTTTAAAATGTACTGTTTTCATATATATATGTGTGAATACAATATGTGTGTGTTCGCCAGAGGGATGTGTGTGTCGGGGGGTTGCCATGGGGTCTCTGAGTCAGCCCTTGCCCCCTCGCTCTCCTCTCGCTTGGCTGCCTCTCACCTCTCACCTGCCCCATGGCCTGCCGCCTGCAGACAGGCGCTGGCTAATCTTACCCTCCTTCCTCTTCTCTCCCCTCTTTTTTTTTTCCTTTTCTCCTTCACTTTCTCCTCAATAGCCTCTCGCAAACAGGACAACAAGGTCTGACTACTCACCTCACAGTCTGATCACATTATTCGCCTTATAGAGCCTCAGAAAAACCGGTTCGTTCCACTTTTATAGTGTCATTTGATGGGATTAAACAGCCTTGAACAGTCTGCGGGGTAAAAACATTGTAGTAAAATATAGATATCAGCTATTTTTACTATTGATGAGGAAGGAAATAAGATGAGTGCTTAACGGTGATTTCACACTGCACAGACAGGGTTTCAACAACATTACACGCTGTGTGTTGAGTGTCAGCGTCATGGATGCCGCGTCGCCATGTTAAACTGATCTCTGCTCCTTGTGGTCCGTGTCCCTGTCTTGTTTAATAAATGCAGCATGCGGCCCCGCTTCCCTCCTGTCCGCATTGTTTTGCCAGCAGTGCTGTGTCGCTCCGGCTCGACTCTCTCAAATGTGCATCTGCATCACCTGTCACTCACAGGGAGGCATGCCATGTGCTGTTTGATTGACGTCTGGATCTGCTTGAGGAAAAGGGTGGAGGGGGGGGGACTGTCTCTCACACGGTTCAGTGCGCCAGGATATGTGTGAACAGAAATGAGGACATTTAGAGAGAATGAGAAACTGTGTAGAAGTAAAAAAAAAAAAGAAAAAAAAGAAAAAAAAAGAAAACCAAATAGAGGGGAAAAATAATGATAGAACGATATGATCGTGTTTTAGGCGAATTTTGGTCCCCTGTGTGTGTTGTGTGTGTTTATTTAACAGAGCGTGAGTGGTTGCTTGTGTGTGTCTTTTGCGTGTATTCCTGAGCGTATTCCTGTATGCATAGCCGTGTGTGAAGGCGAGACTGTGAGATCTTTTTCTTTTGTGCCTCATCTGATGTTTCCCAGCCTCGGCAGAAAGTGACAGGTACACAGGTGTGGTTTGACAGGGCTCATCTGCAGGCCGTGTATGCTGTACGAGACCATAGGGTGCATTTACACCCTGAGGTCAGACTGAGGAGCACCGAGACACACACTCGTCCTCCTCTCACTCTCTCTCTCTCTCTCTCTCTCTCTCTCTC
>JAQNCA010000015.1:10549554-10561492 GCA_029783725.1 Acanthurus tractus
GAGGTCAGACTGAGGAGCACCGAGACACACACTCGTCCTCCTCTCACTCTCTCTCTCTCTCTCTCTCTCTCTCTCTCTCTCTCCAGAAGGCCAGTGTGTGTAGGTGCTTTGATGTTCTTCAATCCTTCACTGTTCTCTTTGGTCACATTTAACTCCTTGCAGGGCAATGGCTTTTAAACCGAAGCACAAATCAAAGCAATGTGTGCCCTACTGATGTCAGCGAAGGTCGATGCAGCAATTTCTTTTTAAAAATTATATTTTGGGGAAGGTTATAGTGTAGGAGATGCTCTATTGCATCAAGGATGAATTAGAAAATTATGTTTTTTTGTAATCCAATGCTTTGAAGAGATGTTTCACCTAATTTCAGAATATTCTATCCCTTATTTTTTAGTTGCCGAAGCCACAGTTTACTCCCAAATTACTTTATCGACGTTGTGACTCTTTGCGTCACATTCTGCAGAGAGTGTCGTAGAAAGCTTTGCAGAGTGGAACCAACAAGTTAACTCCGGCTCAGCTGCTTATGGGTTTTATTTATTCAACAATGGGGTGCGTTGGCATTCTTCGACACTGTGAGGCTGTGTGTGTTTTGATAAAAGGATCCACAAAACTGGCTGAATTCACCAAAAATGAAAGGTTCACCTTTGAAAGGAGCGATGTGCCGTTTGAAAATGTGTCTCTGACAGTTGCAGAACACCCCCCACAAGATTTTTGAAAGAGTGGAAACTTGACAGTTTTGAGACTGTCTCCATGGAAACGGTGAGAGGGTCTCATTAGAGTAGTACCAGAAAAAATCTGTTTAGGAGGAACAAAACCCCTGACAAAATAAAAAAAAAAAAAAAGAAAGAAGGAAAAAAAGCTTAGAGCTGCATGATTTTTAAAAAAAGAAAGCTAAACGACAAAAAACAACAACAAAGGAGTGATATATTTTGCTTGGAAATCTGGCAAAAAAAAGTCAAACTTCAAAAACAGAGGACAGCAGAGGACTGCGATTATTAAACATATTTGCAGAGCTGCGGATTCGAAATGGCTCTTGACACAGACTGAGTTTGCTGTTGCATCAGACAAAGCTAGTTTTCAAGGGCAATCTCTCTTTCTTAAATGACAGAGGTTTGCCAGCTACTTCAATGTCTTCACCATCGTCTACAGTAATTTCCCTGCATCTCTCCTTTAGCTTTCGCAAATGTATTTTCTCACATTTAAATTTTACACCTCATAATATTTTCACGCCCACCTACAGATGTAACTAGCATGGAAATTTTTACAAGGCACTCATTTTTGCTTTATGCGCAGCATTTTAAAGACGTTTCTGCAAATGCACTTTCCCTGAAAGAAAAAAAAAAAAAAACATTGTTTGTGAATCCACATTCTTCTCAGTTGACACATTAGAGTCTGACACATTTCGCATAAACATTTTAAAGACATTCAGCGACAGCGGGATGTAAGTTGCACCGTCCACAGCAATATGTAATGCAGAATATGCAGAATAAATTCTTCACTGACTTGTGATTCAGCGCAGTCGTTTTCATTTTCAGATAATAAAAAGACAAAATCAGGAGGAATAAATGGCTGCATTCACTGTTGCTTTTGGCTTCTCATAATGAATATCCTATGATGCTTACATCTGAAATTCAATCTTATGCAAATCATGTCATGTTTTTTTATATTTATATAATTATGCCAGCAGAATGTACAATGATACATGTTTTAATTCAGGAATCAATGTTACTAAATAATGAACTAATATTCAACTTGCATTGCATATTTCTTTTTTATCTCCATGAAATGCCCCCAGGACATAGCATTATGTAAAATAATGACAACGCTGTGCCAGAGGAGGAAGTGTGAAACTACTTAGACTCATCATTATGAAATATTTCACTTATTTATGGAAGTCAGGGGCAACTTTTCACCTAAGCTGAGTTTTAGTGGAGCAGATGGTCTTAATGAGTTGACAGAGAAATGTATTAGAAGCTGTTTGTCTTTACAACTACACACTGTAATGGTGATTAATAAAATCTCATTTAAAATCAGATGATTATATAGGATTATTACTCTTTTGTCAATGAAATAAGTAAAAACTAGAGAGGGTCCATCTGACCCTCTGGGGCTTCCTGTGTCTGTGTCCCGAGAGAAAATAAAAACAGGATGTTGAGATGCTTCCTGTGTTTAACTGCAGGTCTTCAGCCTTGTATGCAAATGACCAGTGTGTTTGCATTTTGAGCTCGTGCCACTTTTATTCTCTAATGGAGATATAAACAGCTGTAGCATTTATAACCATTACTATGTTTATCACATATCATAAAATCGTGATTATCAATAATAAGGAAGTGACTGTGTTGTTATTGCCTTTTCTTAAATATATTAAATGAACACACAAAGGCCGTTTATGAGTACTCATTAAAAGAGTGCATCTTTCATCTTCATGCCTCTATGTGGGACAGCATCATTAATGTTAAATTGAAAGTAAGTGAAAGGGTGAAACGTTTGCATTTTTGCATCCGGCGCAGGAAGCTTACTAAAGCTAAGTGCAGCACTGGCGTAAGGGCCACAGCATGCCTCGTGGAAAGCTGGGAATTAAGATGTATTATGCCAGGAAGAGAGGACTTTATTTATGGGAGCATCCGGAGTAAGCAGAAGGAAATATGGCAGCGATACCTGGGGACAGTGCTAAATAGTGTGAGACCATTCCCAGGACAGGGATGCTGCAGAAAAACCGGGGGAAGAGCTGGATGTCGCTAATGAGACCGGAGCTGGATCCAACACACACTCAGAACACTTAATGGAAAGGCAGCAAGAACACAACTGAAATAAATGAAAAGCTGATGGCTACATGCGGGCATTGTCACATCATTACACCACCTTTAAGCTGCATGTCAGCTGGCAACATGTGTGTTCTGCTCAGCCGCTTACCTCAGATATGATATTAATTACAGTTAACACCGCTTGCATCTCATTATCACCAGACTACACACACTCACTGCTGTGAGCTTCTGCTAACTGCAGGAGCTCCAGAAACAGCCAGTATGTGTGTGTGTGTGTGTGTGTGTGTCCGCGTGAGTGCGTGTGGGTGTGTGTGTGCATATATGTGCCATGCATTTAGGAGTGTGTGCATTTATCACATGTAACTATTTCTGGAAAAAACCACTTATTAACAAGAAAAGGAGAGTGAATGCTAGGCGCAAAGTGAGAAGGGGTGATGGGTGGAGGTGGAGGTGCTGGTAGTAGTGGCGGGGTGACAGGATGAGTGCGACTGCACAGTGAAGGCAAGGCTATTGTGATACAAGTCCGAGCAAGAAAGAACCATACCCCAATTTGGCGACCGGTTCCTGTCTTTTTCTCCTTCCTCTTTCTTTGCCTTTTTGACATGGCCGTCACCCCCTGTGTGTTGGCCCTGATGGCCCGCAGTGTGCCGGGAGGAGACAAGCTTCTTCGCCCCCACCCAGTGTTCGCCTCAGCCTCTCCTGAGAGCACATGACAGAGAGCAGCGAGCAGAGCAACTCGCTTTCCTGAGTGAGCCGAATTCCCCCACCTGCCAGAGCCCGCCGAACCACCTCCCTGCTTCCCTCTCCACCGTCGGCTCCAGACAATTTACAATCAGCAGAGAGGTAGACAAAATATTTACTAATCTTCACAGCTGAACTGTAAGATGGGAGAGTTTAAAAAAAAAAAAAAAGTATAGTATGAGGCTTGACAGCAAATTAGTGCCCTGCCATGACACATGCGGTGGTGTGGCTCGACAGGTCCCCTCTTTTCCCATTTTTATTATCATCCATGCTTGAATTATTCAGTGGCAGCCATTAGCATAACACCAGCCATTTTATATTTAGCTCCCCCCTATGTTGACTGCATCAACATTTCACTCCAAATATTCCACTAACATCCTTGACAAGAGGAAAGAGGCAGCGGCTCAGAACCAAGTGCAATTAGTGACCGAGAAGAACAAAAGGCTGTTTTTTTTTTCTCCCGCTCTGTCTTTCCATTCTGAAATCACAAGACTAATGTCTCCTCAGTTCCTAACAGGAAAAAAAAAAAAAAGGAAACAGTCCATGATTTTGATTAGCATGGCAAACTGGTGGATTCTAATGGCATTCACCAAAAAGGAACTGCCACACATTTATACATGTGCTGTAGCTATCACCCAGTCTCATTTGTCACCATTAGCTGTAATATGAAAGATCCCTCATCTCATCTTGGAGGTCTAATTTGTTGGCTTGCAATGGGAGCCGGACTGAGCAGACTGGAGCTGCGATGATGAAAGAACTCAAAGCTCTTCTCCCTTACCTAGTGTGAAATTAAAACCTTTGCACAGCAGCTAAGGTTGATCTGTATGAGCCACTCTGCTCTGAGATTCATAAAGTACATTTAATTGAGCAGCATTTAATATCTCGATATGGTACGTGCAGGGAGACACACAATTATAAAAAAGTGTGCGTTCGGTGCGAAAGTACATGTGACCGTCCGCAATATTCTTGTGACTGGCATGTGATCACATCTATCCGCTGCTTTCCTCCTCCCCACCAGCTGTACACTTTGACCTCCCACTCATCTTTGATCCACTGTCAAAGAGCTCGCTCTCTGCCGTCGCTCAACTCCACTCTGCAAACCTTCACTTCTTGCTCCAGATTTGGGCCTGGAGTCACTCAGTGTGAGCTTCTGACAGTCTTTTTGAGGCAGCTCCCTGGTTTAGACCCTCAGAAGACTGAAGATCTATTTGTAATTCACTCAAACCCCCCCAAAAAAAACAGGCACCAACAGCCAAGGCAGCACAATATATGCAGTTTGTTAACTTAATTAAACTGCAAAATGTTGTGGAATCAGGAGCAATAAAGCTGCCACCCAATCAAACACACACACACACACACATACACACACACATTGCTTTGACAGAAGTGAAGAGTGAAGCCTGGGGGAATTTCTTTTAAACCTTTTCATATAATGTCATATGCTGTGCCTCAAAATTTGCATATTGATCAAATATATTTAGAGATTATATTTTTCATGATTTTTGATTAAGGAGCTTTTTGCCTGCATCTATAAAATTTAAGCAAGCATTTATGACTTGACTGTATATACGCTCAAATAATTAAATAAAGTAAAGTAGCCTGTGTGTGTTATTTATGTGCTAGTTGAGTGCAGCTCGTAATTCATCACTCAAGTTGATCCTGTTGATTTTACATTAATCATAGTGAGATGAAGTGAGGAGTCTGGCTCCAACAGAGGAGAAACACCAGGAGACCATTATAGCCCAGCCAGCATTAAATCCTCTGTGCTCTGTCGTTGGCACATAAACAGATTTTATAGACATTTTACTGATTTTCTGTACAAAAAAAAAAGAAATATACAAACTCACAGTGCAGAACAGGACTTGCTATAATGACAATAAATACATTTGCTGCAGCCCTTTTTAATGTTTTTTCACTATTTGAATTAATAAGTTTAAATTGGTAAAACTAAATCTCATACAGGCCATTTCTAAGATGATTCCGTGCGTAATATATAGTTTACACACAGAAATGTGCATATTTGTAGCCAGTCTATTGGGACTTCAGAACCTGAATTAGTCCCTTCAACAATAAAAAGGAGCATCCTCTCTGAAAACAATCTTTTTTCCTTCACAGTTTGCAAACTTTGTCCACTGACCCCTGCGAGGTTACGCTAAGCTTCCACCTACCTCTAGTTGAGTTTCTTGGGTAATTTACATCTCTGCTTACTGCAACACCAGCTATGAAGAAGTAAAGTCTGATTACTTTTTCAAAGGGTCAATCAGAGGGCGGAGCCTGTGTGAGATAGAAGGAAACACTGCAACTATAACCTTCGATAAGCACAAGTTTAGCTCTCTACTTTGGCTTCTGCTACATCTAACGCACTCACAAGAGGCGGTTCAGCCACATTGTGATTGGTTGGCTAAGCATATGCAAATTTTAGTGATCGAATGCGTGCATTCACCTGGAGGAGTATTATTCAAAGAGTCCATTAGAGGGCTCCACTTGCGCATATAGAACAAAAGTGACAAAATTGTAACCCTCATTTTACTATTTAGGAAGCACCAAAAACATGTTTAGCACTAATTTTTTTCTAATTCTTTTCCTACCATGAAAAATTTAAAATTTGTGGGACCTGTGTTTAACCCGACACAATGAAACATGATATACTATCATACGACTGTGAAGAACCACAAACACTCACTGGTGCTTTGCACAGTGTTAAGACAAGCAGGTCAGGTCCATCATTGTTACTGTTTGATGTGTCAAAATGTTTATTTGAGAGAAAAATCATAAAAGCCCTGCATGAGGCACATTAGCGCAACTCTCTGATTTTACAAATTTGAAAATGTGAATAAACAAAAGAAGCTTTTGTGTTGAAATTTAATCTCGGTCAGCAAATTTGCCATTTGTATGTGAACAGAATAAAAATTGCCTCTTTTTGTAAAGGAACATTAAAATCAAGCCCTTCTCCTGTGTAAGAATTTGGCAATGACTGTCGTCTCGAGGCCTCTGTGTAAATTTAGAAAGCGCCGATACCCAGTGATCTCACACTGATCCCCTGGTATATGAGCGGATATTTTTCCTTCTCCCTGGGACAAGGCTTTGTTTTTCCATCTTTCTTTGAACTTCCTGAATTTGATTTACACTCAATACTGGTGCAGGACCCGCTTTTTCACTCCCTTCCTGCCCTTCTGAATTAGCAGAGGCAAATCCTGCATGTGGATCCATCACTTCCTTCCACTTGCACTGCAACGCACACTGAAAAGTTTCAAAATAAACCTTAAACTTTCTAACACCTGTGTCACACTGTTTCTGGTTTGTTATCTTGGTGTCTGACACAGTAGCAAGTACTTTGCTGCGGATTGTATGCACCGCGCATTGTAAAATAAACAGTTCATGTAGCTTAATATTGACAGTCACATCCTAAATGTAGTCTGATGAAACCTCGCCTGTGCTGGAGATTGAGGGGATTCGTGTCACTGTTCCTCAGGCTGTGACACATGTCTTGTTGGGCTTGCAAAAGCTCCTCTCTGTCTCCCCCTCTCACTTCATCTCGCAGTGCGGGAGAGGAACATGCTCTCTTTCTATGCGCTCCACAGCCTCCTTGTTCTCTCCTCTCACTGTAACACTGCAGTATTTCAGCATACCAATAACTGGGACTGTGGGGGATCCTCTCCTCTTCACTATGCTGCCAGCCACCCAGGTGTGACGACATGTCAGGGAACAGTCCCACTACAGCCACAATTACACTCCCCCTGCCTAACTTTGCTATACCAGCACTTCTTATTAATCCACGACCAACAGAAATTACTGTTTTACATATGTATGCATTTGTCGTCATGTATTAACATAAATGTACCTGCACTCAAAGGTGCAGCAGCTGATGCATGTATGCATGTGCACATTTATGTATGCTAGTTTTTGCAGTAAAGACAGCAGAGGTATGGTTTATTTAAAGGCCTCCAGTGGGATAATTGCAGTTGTAGTGACACAAGGGATAAAGTGTTCATCTGAAGGTGAGAACAGGTTTAATGGACAGAAGAGAATATGAAACATGTTGAATATATCACATTGTTCTAAGCTTTTACTTTTACTTGTTTCTTGTGTAGTTTTAAATATAAGCACTTTGCAGAGTCAAATCTATTCTCAAATTACCAGCTAACAAAGGCATCCCGCATAATGTTTTTTAAAGGAATTATTTCCTGGTGGAGACTTCCATTCTTTTCTGTGGGCGTAGGGTGATTGACAGTAAGCAGAGTGCAACGCAATGTGTGCACTGACATGAAAACACTCAGTCACAACAGAACAACAATAAAACAGAGATGAAACAAAATTATGACTTCATACAGGCTGTGATGGATTATCTCGCTCGGGAAGTTTCAAAGTCTGTGCCTTTTTTTTTCCACGTACGAGAGTGAATGGCAGTAAATGGCAACTTCTGTATTTGGGGAGTAAGCCCTCATATTTCCAACCACAATGAGGGTGGGTAACCTAGATAACCGAGTGGTACAAACTTAAAGCACACACACAAAAACACACAAGTAAATGTGCTGTTTTGTACTAATCAATTCAATTAAAGTTTGCACTTGGTCCATAAAACGAACTGAACAGGACACTAAATTGTGTAAAAAAACTATGTGCAAACAACAGTTTTCATGCATTTGTACGCAATAGTATAAAAGTAAACAGCCTGCTTAAGTTAGTTTGCAGTTTTGTGCCAGAGCTACAGAGAACTATATCTGACCTGCAGTACCTTCACAGGCCCCTCCTCCTTTACCCACAATGCATTTCTGTCAGATCAGAGCTGCTGTCACTCTCAAGCTGTCACAGGCCAGCCGAGCGCTGCAGGTCAGGGCAATCTCACTAGGTCAGAACTGCGTGAGATGTGCAGTACAGAGTGAATACAGGTTTTTATGATGCAGAAATTCATTTAAAAGTGCTTTTTTGGCTCCTTTCATAGCTGGGGGAGTGCCAAAATGTTGCTGAGCCAAGACCACAACTTGATCTGCTGCTGTTGAAATTAAAATTAAAAAACAAAACCCAAAAAAAAAAATTAAAAAGTGCTTTTCATTTACATGCATCTTAAGCAGAATTAGTTCGCCACTTACATTTGTTGGCAGAAAAAAAGAGAAATGTGTTGATGTTTGGCCTCTTTAGTATTATTCCTTTTAGCATGCCGGTATCCACAAAATTACTTCAGCAGGCCGGTCCTTCCTACTTCCTACAGCATCAGAATGACAACAAAATAATTTTTGAGACAAAATATGAGAGAAGTGAGACAGTAAGGGCGAAAAAAAAAAAAATAGGCGGAGGTTCAAATGCAAATGAGGGGGCAGGGATCGCAGAAGTTACGGAAAAACAGATAAGGGAGGATGGGAGGAGAGGGGTTGGCTGCCAGGGGATAAGGTGGGGTTGTGGGTGAGGTGTGGCGGTGTGAGGTGGGTGGGGGTAGGGTGTCTGACATCGCCCCCACGGTCATAACAGCAAGGTCTGCATATGGGAGCAGCTGCTGTGCCCTCTGCTTCCTCCCTGGAAAATATGGCTGGAATATTAATTGCGCTGCTAATTGTGCTTATGGCAGCTTTTTTCATGACGTTCAGAAGGTCCGGCGAGCCCTGTTAGGTTGGCCTGTTAGCAACGATGACTGTCTCACCCAAACATGGGTACGACTACCTAAAAATCAAAGCCTTTTCTCTGGAAACACAATCCTGCATTAACCATCAGACACTGAAATTAACAACAAAAAGATCAACTTGATATTTACTGGAGCATTTAACAGTTTGTTTCTCAGTTGGCTCCTCTGTTAGCAGGAATAATATAAAAATAACAGAAAAAAAATAGGTTCTCCTCGCATCACTTTGATGCAATCTGTTTCTGTTCCTACCTTTGGCATCACCTCCGTTTCCATCTCACATTGTCAGCTCACTGTCTGACGTGAGATCAGCTTGATTGGCTGCGATGTACTTAAAACAAGAGTTTTGGCTAATTTGAAGTAAACTCTGCACAAGTGGCTGAGTCGTTGTTTTGTGACCCTGTTTGTGTTGGATGAGCGCACCGTGCCTCCCTTGGGAGCAGCCTACAGGCATCCCACAGATCTGACGCGCAGCTCCGCACGCTCACAGAGAAAGAGAGAGGAAGGGAAAAAAAAAAAAATACAGTTCCCCGAGAATCCTGGCTGAATACATTACTGAGAAATAAAAAACTAACTTTATCAAGTTTTTTTTTGTTTTTTTTTTCCAAAGCTGGAGTCAAAATAAATAAAGATTAAAACATGCAATATACTCAAGAGCACAGCCACAAAAAAACAAAACAAAACAAAACAAAAAAAAAAAAACATACATGGTTTGAGATTGTAAATTTGCACCTCCAGTATTTCAAACGCCTTTCACACCCTGTTGGGTAAGGATAATCTTATGAAGAAAGGAAACCTGAGAAAAACCTACAATGCTGCGTTTTGTGAAATTCATGGTGGAGTTAAATTCAAACTCCCCATCTCAGTTGACGGCCATATCTTTATCTTTGCAAAATCAGAAAATATTCAGTACCTTTGTGAATGTATACATAAGGGCCTGCAGGGATTTTTGGGCTCCCCCTTGTGCCACTGAAACACCTCAGCACTCAGCGGGACCCCTCAGATGACAGAAGGAGCTGAAATGTCAAAAGAAGGATAGAAGGAGAGGTGCTGGCGAATGGGGAGAGAGAGAGCAAGAGGGTGGGTGGGGGTGGACCCTTGGGTTCCTGGTGTGTGGCGGTATATGCAGGGGAGGGGCAGGGAGGTCAGAATCAGTGAGTGCCAGTTTAATCTGATCTGAGTTCATCCATGCAGAGGAGCTGGAGACCCATGCAGAGAAGCAACAGTGATATGCACAAATTATACACCGGTGAGAGGAGAAGACAGACAGGGGAAAATATATGGATGTGTGTGGAATGTAGATGATTTGTGACAGAGGAGGCAAGACGGAGAAAAAGAGGCATCATGGGGTGCTTTGAAAACATGACAGCTGGAGTCATGCTCAGGCAAATGTGTAAGGTATATATCATCCTAATTATTAAATGTGGTATGTGATGAAAAGAGAGGAGGAAGAAGAAGCACGATAGCAGTTAGGGACAAAGTGGTCCATCATTTGTGATCAACGCAGGCAAACATGCACTTCCTCCCTCCTCCTTCACCCACTCTTGCCGAACAGCGAGGGTCACCCCTACTTTCCTCTCTCCTTCCGCTCCACTGCATCCCCTCGTCATGCACTGTAATTAAAACCACAGGTGGGACCAGTAACACTGCCTGGCTGCTCCCAGCATGCAACAGGCACCATCTGGTTCACAGGAGGGGCGTTTTTTTTCTTCCAAACAGCCAGGGGTTAAAACATCAAAGGCCCAGATCTTTGATCGGACCTCAGCGGGGTCGAGAGCAGAGGGAATAATATCCACTGTTTTCTGAATCTTTCTGCAACACAAAGCGTGAAATGGGAATGCGAGCTCGAGCTTGTAAGCCACCAGGTCAGCTACCTGCCATTCCTACAGGGATCTTTTGTCATCATCTATACCTCCTTTCCTGGTATCATGTCCTCTTAAAATGTCTGCCTGCTAACCTGTTAGAGAGTATCCTCCAAAGACTCCTGCAGTGCTGATTACTTTTGCTCTGGTGCATGCTTCGCTAAAGCGAACATGCTCACCACTCCTTGAAACACGGCAAGAAGTCATAAGAAAACATGCGGTGTCTAGGTCACAGCACATCACAGAGTCTTGAATATGATGAAATCTCTAGTGAATTTGTATGTTTTCCAGTGTTTGTTTTTCTAAGCTTTTCTCCTGCTGACTGTGAAATTTAATATGCTTTTTTTTTTTTTTTTTTAAGACTGCATGGTAAGAATTTTGCTAGGCAAGTGGGAGAAATGTCTCATAAATCAATATCTGAAATGAGAAGTTATTAGGAAGACAAAATCATCTCACAAAGCCTTTACTCTCCCTGCCGATGTGATAGAGCCCTTAAACAGACAGCATTATGCAGCCGTCTCCAGACACAAGATGACAGACCAGTTTTGAATTATTTTCAGTGACAGGAAAGTGTTAGGGCACAGGATGGAAAGCTCATTTGAGACCAGCACAGAGAAGGACAGAGTTTCACCTGGGGCGTCGGCAGATTGCAGATGACAGCCTCTGTTCGCTCCCGTATGCACGGTGCTAGCGTTGTTCATAGAACGGCCCCCCTGGTGGAGAAATTCACTTAAAGTTTGGTCTCTGAGGAACAATAAAGACCCCAAACAGCGTACCTAAATTTAAGCTAGCATGAAATCCCCCCGCTGCTCCTTGGTGACTGGTTTGCCTCCTCCCTCTCTCACTGATGTGACGCAGCGTTTCAGATGTTGCAACCCAATTTGTATTTGCATTAAGTTTTATGTACTGGGAGGTTTAGAGCATCAAAACCATCGACCATGTGTGTGTGTGTGTGTGTG
>JAQNCA010000015.1:10577559-10597921 GCA_029783725.1 Acanthurus tractus
ATGATGAAATGTTTATAGTAAATTCTACAAAGTGCTCCTAAGAGTTAACATGCATGTCACACCTGAGGCTGATATCCATGTTGTGACACCCACACTTTCACATAAACATGATTCCATCCTCTCACTCGCTCCTGAGATAGCAACAGATTAAACTAAAGTGAAACCTGGGAAAACTTCAGAGAATTCCCCACACATGAAACACACTGGTCAGCTGACTTGACTGATCAGTTCTTTATTTCATTATGAAAATAACATTATTGTCAAAGGAGACCCATGTTTCTTTCCAATAAATTGTTTGGTGTAGGTATGCACTGTCTGGGAGACTTCCAGTGCTTTTGTTATTAGGAGTAAAATTATTGCCAGCACATCAAAGCTGAAGAAAGAGAAGGAGACAGTCAGCAATTGGAAACTGAAGAGCTAAAGAGAAAAAGGAAGACGTATCATCTAAATACCCTAAAACCAGATATAAAATATTGAAAATTAGTCAAATGAGACATAAAACAAGAAGGCTGAATATGTAGACGATGGTGGACAACAGTGGAGAAAAGAAGGAAAATCTCTTGCAGTGGAAGTTTTGTCTTCTTCATGCTTATGCTTATATTGTTTCATTCTTCCTATGTGTTGTAAGTGTGTGACTTTTGTATTCCCCTTTCGTAAACATCTGTCTTACTTGACATCAGCAATAGACAGTCGATTACCTAACATGATAGACACTGGATTGTAACAGGTACGTTCCGATGTAATCAAAGCAACAGGAAAGCTCAAGAATGCTACAATTGATTTCTCATCATCTTGCCATCTGAGTGTAGATATAAAGACGCGCTGTATTCACTGTTCTGGGCACAAACTCTGAGCTCTCAGCCTGAGGTTGCGCTTTCTCTATAGAGAATAAACTCTCGTGCATAAAGCTATTCAGTCTTGTTTGCTGATTTCCAAGTAGATCTGCTTAAATTGCCACAACACACCTTAATCTAGTTGCAGCAAAAGGAAGCCACATCCATAGAGTAGAGTGTGTTACATCAGGTATTAAAAATGAATCTGGACAAGTGTTGACTACAGCTCAGGAAATTAACAAAGTATTTACACGTTAACTCACATACTTCAGACACTTCTGTTGATGTGAAGGAAATTGTGTTTTCTCATAATTGATCTTCCCAGCACTTATCTAATGAAAAAGAAATTTTGGATGCTTCAATTACATGAGTAGGAGTTAAAAAAGCCATCAAGATATTGAGAATCCGTACATTTTCCTTGGTTAGATGTTGTTCATATTCATATAGTCAATATTATAACAACTGCATTGATATACTATCTTAGCACAGGTAAAATTAGACGCTATGTCAACAGGTCAGTTCTCCGGTAAATTAAATTCTTCTCCTCAAAAAAAAGAAAGAACCAGAAATATGAAGTATATTTAAAGTACCAGCTATGCCCCTAGAGGATATTCTGCCTGAAGTTAGAGATCAGATCAGGTTGGATTTACAAGTGGAAGGTCATCCTCTGATAACCTCAGATTGCCTCACTTGATGTGGAGAGAGGAGGATGAAGCTCCGATTGCTGCCTCCTCCCTGGATGTGGGAAAAGCTTTTGATCAGGTGGACTCAGAGGTTTACCTGAGTCTCTGGGTTTGCAAATGGGTCCTTTTATTGACTCAGAGTGATGTGCTATATGCAGAACCACAGGGATCAGATCTCTTCAGCATTATGTAAATTAGTATTTATTACAAAAGATTAAAGAAATTTTAATAGATTAAAAATAACAAATTGATTTATGTGGAAAGATATTGAAATAAGTGGTTGCATCTCAGTTTAATCAGAACTCAATGATTGTGCCAGTAAACATTTTAAACAGTTTAAATAGTAAAATCCCTTTGCTTCCAATGAAAGTGATGGGGGGCAACATACAGAGTCCTCCCCGGTAATAAGATAATGAGAGGCCTCCGCTGTCCAAATTAATTAAATCAAGTGGATATCTTCCAAAGCTTCATCACTTAAGTACAAAATTCCCTCTTTTGTTACTTTCTCTTCACCACAACTCAGCAGCTCAAAAAAGAACACTATCCTGGGAAACACAAAAAGGCAATTTAATGCCAAAAAAAGGCTGTTGTTGTGGAAAATGCTCACTTGATTAGAATAACTCAGACTGTTATCCTCAGACCTATCCTTTAAAATTACAACATGTGAAAAAAATGGAGAGAGATTCTTAGCTCTAACTCTCCTCAGCTGTAGTTAATAGCTATAATTAGCTTGTTATTAGCTTATTGTTTCTGTAGAGTTTGATTGAAGTGTGTATGGCATTAAGTTACAGAGGCAATCAAGCCTGAAACACAGCAGCTCAGTTGCTGGCTGGCTCGCATGCTACCTTAAGTTGCTCTCTCACAAGTATTTCAAGTGTATGATTAGTCATAGGAGCTAGGCTAATAGTAGCTGTTGATGGAAGGAAGAATAATTAAATACATAGTTATTGAACAAAAATTTTTCAAAAAACTTAAAACTTTAAAACATGTCACATTTCAAATACATAATGTGTAAGTATGCAGTTTGAAAGGAAAATACTGTCAATAAACATATAAAAAAGCTTACAGTTTTATTGTATTTTGTTCTGTCACATTTTTAAACTTTACACCAAGCAAGCAGATAAAAAAAATAAAAAAACACATTCCCTATAATCTGATCTGCCTCAGGGTTTCCACATACACAGTCTCATTAGGTGGGAGCTGTCCAGTATTACCAGCGATTTGCCACTGGATCATTTGGAAGCTCGCTGCCTTACATATGGGCACTTCTGCAGCGGTTGTTAAGGGGGAGGGGAGAGTGTTTCTCATTCACCTCCTCCATCTCTCATATCCCCAGATGGTCTAGGGAGTCAAACTGGCAACCTTGCAGTCACAAACCCTCCTTACGAGCCTTCGGGCCACAGCTGCCCTCCGTGTTGATTGGTAATTTCTTCCTGTGGAAAACTGGATGCTTCAAAACATAAAGTGCACTCCAGATGTTTGAAGTGTCATAACATAACAATGCAGGTGGCAGACTGACAGCGAGGTAGATTTCACTCCGCATCATTGCCAGCAAATATCTTTTGTCAAGTCTCCCACACAGGGAGAGAAGCATTTTTCATTTGGTGCCATTTGGTTGGTTAGAAAATAACAAAAGAAGCTTGTTTTTGTGAGCATTTCCTATTTATTTCTTCATACATTTCTATATTTCTATAATGTGTGCCCTCACCAGCTGTGGGACTGTTGTCTTAGTGACCTCATGTTTATGGCATCCATGCTATCATATTGCTTTGTAAATCTTTTATGAAATTTCCATTTAAAGCACAGACTCCTTTAATGACATGTCTGCAATATAATACAGTTCAGAGTTACCATAGTCAGATAACTGGATTTGTTTCCCCTCATTACTTCTTAGAAAAAAACATTGGATATAGTTTTTAATAGAACAGTAAGCACTAAACTGGAAATGTCCCAAGTGATCCGGTGAAATGATTTGGTGACCATTTACATTCAGGCTATCAAACATATAGTTATAGTTTCCATATAATTTGGGTTTGATCAGATGTTTCCACTAGTTAGGATTAGTCTAATGCAGTGCTTCTCTGCTGTTTTCTGTTAAGCCACCCCTAGGAAGAAGAAAGTACACCTCTGCATAACACTGTGTCCTTATTAACATTAAGGAACCCCCCCCCCAAAAAAAAACATAAAGCAATATAAATCCACTTACAACAAAGAATAACTCTATTAACCTTGTTTTTAAGTCTGAACCAGAAAAGATTTAAAGTGCATCAATTTGCCTTAAATTCAACAAGATTAAATTCTTATGTAAACTATAAACATTTTTCAACCAACAAATTGAGCCATTTGATACAGAAAAATAACTTAAATAAAATTAATAAACAATAATAAATAAAATGTATCATTTTTCATCTTTATAAGCAAGAATGAATAAATTTTAACCCCTCATGACTTTTGAAAATAGTGATCACCCAAGACACAGCAGCGTGAAAGCGCCACTGCCACCTACTGTAGCGGATGTGCAATTGCATTTTATTCTGGAAAGACAATGAAAAAGCAAACGGTAGTTCCGCTGTGCATGTTCCACGGGGTCAAACACATGCCCCCCCTGGCATTTCACCGTGCCCCCCCCCCACTATTTGAGAAGCACTGGTCTAATGAAATTTAAAATTCTGCAGTGTTATTTGCACTGAGCTAGCCCTCCATTGAATTGACTCACTGTGGCTGGAGGAACCAGCAGGAGTGACGTCTCTTTTTCAGTCTTCCACTCCACGTTACACTCTCACCTGGATGCACTCCAAGGTACTAAAGCTTGGCACAGATTGATAAAACATAAATCTGTACTGGTTAGCACAACCTAATTTAATTTGAACGCTTTTAAGTATCCAATTCGGCACCCACCCTAAATGCTCAGTGCCATGACAACATTACACATGTACTGTAAATGCAAGTCAATGCACTGAATCGACACATCTGATGTTATTCCATGTGAAGTGTGGCTGTTGTCAGTGTCAGAGGGATCGCCAAAGGGAATACAAGCTATTTATCTGAGATATGCCATGTCTTGTCTCTTTACCACACGTCTCACAGCTATCCAAGAGCTCGGACACACCACCAGCCTCCGTCCATCTTTCTCTCTGCAAAACATTAACCCCAGGACACCATCAATTACTAACTAATTAATCTACTTAAATTGGCAAATTTGCATTTATTGCCATCTGGCAGTTCTGGTAATGAACACAAACAACGTACTAATTGATCATCACTTTATGTTTGCACATGAAAATATATGGCCCCATTGGCTCACACAAGTATTAAAATAATACTGTGAAATGCTTTAAGGCTTTCTTTTTCTATGTGCTATGAAGACGTCTGGCTCCTTTTTATAAAGTTTTATTTCACCTAACAAAGTGGTCCTTGAGCTGCTGAATAAGATCTCACTTTCAAGACTAACTGATGACTGCTGATGGATGGCAAATAACTAATAATGTGCATCAAATAATGATCAAAAGCAAATGATTGTGCTGTGTGCAGGTGTTGAAACTATAATTGGACTGCTATTGTACAGTACCGTCTTTCATCTAGAGGGATCAATAATCCCGTGGAGGGAACTGGAGAAATTATCCTCGAGATCAGCCGGTACGGTTCAGAGCGGATGATGCCACAGGCGAGCGCTGTAGAAACACAGCAGCCTTGAATTTAATGAAAAGTTTTCACTCAGACCACAAATATTACCGCATTTTAGCATATAACGAGCCCTTGAAAGACAGTGCGCCCTCGGTGTGCTTGAGGAACGCACTGCTTTGTCTAGACATGTTAAAATTTTTATGCTTCAAAATAAAATTCATGCTCTGTTTGGGGAATAAATATTCTTGTGCTTTTGTATGAATAAAAAAGACAGAAGGAGAACGAGAAAAAACTACAGACTGTTTAGCGGTGTTTTAAGAATAACAGCCAAGCTATATAATTTTTACAGTTTGTTTTTATTAATATCCCCAAGGAAACATGAATTTTAGGGTTTGAATGTGAAACTCAAACTTTGGAGGACTCACAGGACATCCAGGAAAATCTATATGATTTATATTCTCTCCCTGATGCCAAGATGTAGTGCTGTGTAGTGATGTTTTATCTTTTTGACAGTGCCAGTATTATTCTGTCAGTCTCGGATCCTTTGTATCCTCCCCTGAGTGTTAACGTGTTTAAACAACTTCACCAGCCAGATTCACTGATTAAGGGGCATCCTTTGTTTTAAATTAAGGTCTCAAAAGGCAGAAAGGGGTTTCAAAGGTGCACTTTAACATGAGTACTATGCTGCAAAACAGCCATACATCATCTGCAGTAAAATGTGGATACAAACCACCTCAGTTTACCCTTTTGCTCCCTCTACACAAAAAAAAGCTGTATTTCAAAAAACTGCACCCTTATTTCTGATGAAAACTCTTGTCAAAACAACCGAAAACACTTACTGTATGAATTCTGGTGATTGATAACAGTTGAATTGGCCAAACAGCTGCATTTTTCTATTTTTTCTTCATGTAAGAAACAGTTATGGTTCTGGGATAAAACCCAGCAGTGATCAAATTGTTGAAGGAAGTAATTTCATTGGTTTGCGGGGAGGAAATTGATATAGTCACACTAAGTGTGGATTTTGATCAAACAAGGTGGACATGACAAAGCTGAAATTAGAAAAACAGAGAGATTGATGGCGGTGAGGAGAAATGAAAAAAGATCTTTTTAATAGGTGTGGTGTGTGGAGGAGTTAGTTTTCACCACAAACAAAGTCTTTTATTCATTTTAAGCCATTTATTCAGCGTCTTATCAGGATTAAATATCTTGCTTGGAGGGTTTTGCATTACTCTCTGTTAATTCCAAAAGCAAATTTTCTTACCGCGTGTGAGTGCTGAAGTTTTTGTTGAAGTTATTGAAATGTTAAAATATGCACAAGGGCTTGTTTTTTTTTTGTCGTTCCACAAAAATTATGATGTAAGTGTGTGTTTGCAAAGGAGTGATTGAAATGAACTCAAGTAATCTTGTCCTCAACCTGAGGTGAAACCCTGACTATGATGCATGACTTGACAGTTTCCTCATCCCTCAAATCTATTGTTTTAAATCGACTGCGCTTTCACACGATTCAATTATACAGTCAATATTGCAGGGCTGGCTCTCTACTGCAAAAATATTTGACAATATGAGAACCTTGTGTGACCCATTTATTTTGATTTGGGAAAACAATTGTATCTCATCCCTAATGCCTGTCGTGGGCAGGGTTCATATATCACTCTGCCGCCTGTGTACAAATGCCTGATAGGTGCTGTGAATTCAGCAGTATCAAAAGAGAGAAATTAACATCGATTATGTCATGTATTCATCAGTGATGTGTTAAAGCAGCCGCATGTGCTGTTATTCATGTACCAGCCTCCTTTCCTTTGATATCTCCGCTATAGCTGGAGTCAGAAGTTGAGCAATCCTTTACAGAATAATGCTTTCTAATCAAAATAAGTTCTTCAGAAGATCTTTGAAGCTATTTTTTTCTCTAAAGAGGCAAACGCAGTGTCACTCATCGCATATGTTTTATGCAAAACAGCAAAGAAGAGGGGCATGAGCTTTAACACAGACGATAGATCAAACCTCTCTGCGTTACCAATACACTGCCTGCAATTTTTTTCCGCTGTTGTCTTTTCTTCCCATGAAAGAGAATTATAAAAAAGACCTCCAACACTGCAAGAGAGGAGGAGAGAGAAAACATGAGTGCAGGGGGGGAAGAGAGAGGGAGAGAGAGTATGGAGCGATAGTGTTTATTGCTTGTGGGAGGTGAATGATGGCGCAGCATAAAAACCCCACCAAACCGAGCAGATGGAGCCTATGTGACAGTAAAACCCCAAACGTCCGCTGAAGGTTTTTACCAGTGACTTATGAGAGCTATCTGTCAAAACAAAGGCAAGAGTTAGCAGAATGATATGATAATGAAGCAGCATTGCTCGAGTGACAAATTATGTTCAAAAGGTAAATTGTTTCTCATAAGAGGACAGCGGTGAGTGTGAGATGATTGTTCCAGGATGTGACATGAGACAAGTGGTAAGTGGAGTTCACAGTGAAAAGGAAACCATAAAATCGTCTCTTTTTTGAGGAAGGAGGAAACTGCTCATACCAAAAAGGAAATCTCTCAATGAAAAATAAATGAATCATGACAAAAGCTGAATGAAAAAATAGCTAAACGAAACAACATCTTCCAAAAAATGTATGACTAGTGTTACACTGTGACACTGACACTGTGTTAATGGTGAAGAGTTAACTCTACTCTACAGTGCTGACCTGAAGTTTAAGGCACTTGTACCTAAACTCCAGCAAATTTCAAAGTCATAATATCAAATGTTCACTCTACACTGATTTGACAGTTGTTGCTTCTATTTAAGTAGTAGTGTTACATAAAAAAGATACCCGTACAATAAGGTTATAAAATACAAAACGTTTTGACTTTGGAGAGGGTACACCAAACAGATTTGCCTTCTAAATTTAATTTAGATAACTGTTCAAGAAACATAGAGCTAAAATTATTCAGTATAACAGTAAAAAGCAGAGATTAAAAAGCTATCCAAGAAAAGGATGTAGATTGGTGTGATTGAACTTCGCTATTCTTCTTTCTTGCCCTTTAATCATCTCACAGCTACATTTATTTGGTGACCCATCAGAGGGGGCTCCACCCTCAGATTTGCAACCACAGGTCTACACTAATTAACATATAAAGTAGCTAAAATGAGCTTTTATTGAAATAAATGCGGGACATATTTTTTTGTTGTAGTTCTTAAGAAAAGGATCCAATACTTAAACTTTGCATTTTTCTGTAAACCAGTCGACGGTGGGTGAGCAACTGTCCTATGAAACTGTAGCAGAAGTTGATAAAGTAGGTTGCATTTTCATGAGTCCACATTAAAGTAAAAATAAAAGCAGTTAAAGTCAAGAGAAAAGGTGGTTGCTGTGAACAGGGGGGGCATTGTGTCTGCAGCCAAAGCCTATGAAGGTAAGAAAGGGCAAACCTGCAGGAGGTTTTATGACTGAGTTATTGTCAATGTTTACATGCCAGGTGTCAATGGTGTCACAGATTGCCATCCCAGTGTTCTCAGCAAGGCTTCGGCACGGTAAACAGACTTCAAAGACGATGACTCTGTGCTGATACAGGGACACATATGCACACATGCTCGAGCACACACACACATACACACACAGACACAAACAGTTGGGGAAGAATGTATGCAGCAGAGTGCGCAGCCACACATATACATGATGAAACATTGATGTATTTTACTGCATGCAGCACTGTCACGATACAAACAGGTGAAGGACATATTCAAATTCGTAGAACTGATTCCACAAATAATCCAAAATAAGTAAGAGTGCTGCAATGGAAATGCTCCTACTCTGTGCTTCAGTAAAAATATCTAAGTATAATAATAAAAAAGGCACTCAGTCTATTAAAAGTTAAAACACTCAATGCAGATCAGTGTCCTCGGTGACTGTTATACCATTATACTTGTATCATTGAATAATTATCACTAATGTGTGAAAGTAAAAGCAGGATTTTAATGTTGGGGTATATCATTTTGAAGCTAATTTTGAACAATTTTGTATGAGACTGCAACTAATCATTATATTTTTAATGAGAATTAATCTGCTGGTTATTTTCTTCATTAATTACATGTTTGTTTAGTTTAAAAAATATGGAAAAAGCTTTACATGCCAAATAATACTCAAAGTAACACTTTTCCAGCGGTTGTTAGTTTCAGCCCAAACCTCAAAATTATTCATGATAAATAATAAATAATAAAAAATAAAAAGCAGCAGATCATCACATTTTAAGCTCTAAGCTCAAATCATGAATTTCCTTGCATTAAAATGACTACAAGGATTATCAAAATAGTTGCCAATTAATTCACGTTCTGTTAATGGATTAATAGGTTATTTTACTTGCTGTACCCATATGAACAGTTGGATACTTCATAACAAAACCAAATATTCTATAAACTTTTATGCAGAAAGTTACTGAATTTGAAAGTAACCAAAGCTGTCAGATAAAGTAACTCTAAAATGTAAAATGTAGTGGAGTAAAAGTAGAGTGTGACATAATATTACAACTCAAGTACCCAAGAAAAGTACAAGCACCTCAAATATTTTTTTAAGTGCAGTACTTGAGTGAATTCACCAATTACTGTATCCAGCCATTTGACCTGTGTAAAGCAAAATATTATAGAAGATGCTCAATTCTGGGGGAAAAGTCACTGGAAATGTCATGCTGGGCCATAGTACAGTACAGGCATGACGGGGCGGATGATTTGATGAGTGCATACGTGCTTCTCTTAGGCTATCTGTGCACTTTTGTATGCTGCAATCTTCATGTGTTGCAAGGCAAACACTTTGTGTGCTTGTGCACACAGTCGACAGTGCTTGTCTGTGAGGCTCACCCAGATGGATTGTAGGGATTGCGTACTGTGCAGCATGCACTATTTAATTAGGATGAACTTTTCAAATAATCCATTATTAGCAAGAGTGGATCATAAAGGGAAAACAAAGACAGGACTAAGTTTTATTACCCTTCTGCAACCTCAGTTCGTTCCTCTTGTTTTATTATTGTTTACTCTGCGAAGCTTCTTTTCTAAATAGGTGAAAGAGCAAATAAGACAACATTGCATGTTGTTGCAACAGTATTTAAATTATTAATAAAGTCAAATGACTTACAATTCTGTGTTGTCTTTGTATGCTATAGGCCAATTGGTATTCCAATTGTATGCAATGTTTTATGAATTATGAAGCCGATAGCTACGGGTGAAATATTTTCCACATCATAAAGAATCCGTTCATATATGCACAGCAGTTGGGAAGACAAAGCCGGAGAATTTGGTGGAGCAGAAAAGGTTTGATGTTTTAGGGGGTTTGAAGCAGGAAAAAAAAAAAAAAAAAACATCTCTCATCTCTTATGCAGGCGGAGTGGATGTGCCTTGAGATACGCGTTTTGCTGAGCCACGGTGGAGTGTTTGATTTCCAACCAATTTTTAGCTGATCATTATATTTTATTAAAAGCATCTCAGTTCATTATATAAAAGCCCTCTCCACCGTTGGGGAGGAAAAAACAGAAAGCCTTGTATCAAAAGCCACACGCACACACAACCGGGGAGACTAAGGCTTTAATAGGAATCGGAGTTTACACATTTATGAACCAAACAAATAAATGCTTCCACAAGAGCTGCTGTAGCTGTCAGACTAAATGTATTATTGCTGTGATATTACCCAGTCAGAGTTTTACTCTTTCTCTTCTGATATTGCACACCGTACTCTGCTCCTGTGTGGGTAGTTCTTCCTCTCAGCACTAAATTAGATGGGTAAAGATGGGACCCTGAATTTGCTTCCATCCTTCTGTCTCATGTTCGATTTTTTTCTTCTTTTTTTTTTTTAAAGATAGCAGCTGAGAAACAGTGGAGAACAGTGTTTGCTGCTAAGCCAAAAGGCCAATCAGAATCCAGCTAGCCCCCTCCCCCCCAACCCCCTTAACATGGCCATGTCCTATGAGGCTGTGCAAACCAAAGGGGGGGTGCTGCCATCCACATATCTTTAATATTTAATCACGATAATCTGGCAGCAAATCACATCAGAGGCGATGCATGCTGGATCACATTGTCTGATCCAATAGCATGCTCATGTGTTGCTATCAATTACAACTTTGGCACACAACTAATTTGTTTGAGAGCTGGATTGGTAATTTGATTTTCGGGCTCACTCACTTGATTTCCCTTACCCATTAATTTCATTTGCACTTGCCCATCAGCGGCACCAGCACATGTTGAGTCACCCACGTCCCAGAGCTCATCTTAGCCCAGTCTTATTAATACCACCAGTTGTGGCAAGTGCCAGCCTGACACTCACACAGCATGCAGCCGCTGCTCTCATTCCAAGCCATCACAGCCTGCATCTCTCCTTCAGTGGCTTGGAACCTCTTAACCTGTCCACTCTTCACCTCGCCGGGCGCCTCACGCTCAAGGCTCTGCTGAATACCAATTCAGAGCCCGTGCCGATTTTTTTTTTTTGGTCATACACTGCCTGCCAAATAGTGCCATTTCTTCCTGAGAAAATTAATCTCCGGAAAAGAAACTCATTATAACAATTATTTTAAGAATTGATGTGACACGGAGAACTACATTAAGTGAGGAAGACCCAATTATGACAGTTTAGAGTAAAGAAAAGCGGTACTAATCTTTTTTTTATTATTAATATAAAATTATTAGAGATGACAAGTAGATAGTGTCATTATAATAATGAATCTATTAAAAGTATAGAGATAAATCATTGAGAGAGCATAATTGTGCTTTAATTTGTATTCTGAGAATAATGTGCAACCAATTAACCTTCTATGACACAGTCATCAGTGTGATCCGACCCTGCCTTTGACTTACAGTAGAAACCAATGACTCAGAATGAAAAAAAGTCACCATTTTGAAAGCTTGTTGAAAAAGATTAAAACAAACAAATAAGAGAGGCCTTAAAATTGATAATAGCACGTAGTGATATTCCCTGATGAAAAGACGTATCACCAGTTAAACTCACACAAATCCCATTTGTGTTGATGAACCTGCTGAAAAAGTGTCATGTACAGGAGACCTGTGTTATTGAAATTTTAACAAGGATAAATGACAGAGACACAGTTGCTCTCTCCGGGGAATCTTTCTGCGGCTCAACACTGGTGTTACAAGGATATCTTCTGTCGTAATGCTTAAATGAACTGGGCCGTAATTTGAGTGCTTCTCTATATTTCATATTTCATAACGTGTCTGTGACTGAGTGTAATTTCTTTTCCATATGGGCGCTCGGCGGTAAAGAGTGAATGATAAAGGAAACTCAAACAATTATGAGACTTTAGTCGTGCATGGCTGGCCTTGGAAATGTCACTTGTCTGTGAGGGGAAGTGTTCTGTCTTAGTTAGAAACTCTGTCATCCAGGGCCTTTGGATTTTTGTCTGTATAACTGTTGCCGTGTGGCCTTTGACGTTTAAAGTTGATTTTTCTTCTGAGGTTATGCAGACACAGTCTCTTTGCACATTAATGTGTGTCTCCAGGTCCCATGAGGTAACACAGGCCTTTAAAAAAACATAGATTGTAGCTCAAACACGCAACCTGAAGTCTCTTTTTTCCACAGAAAATACTGGCACTTCATTGTGTAAGAGAAATAAAGAAAAATCCACTTTTCACATACTTAAGTACTGCTCTTTTTCCTCCTCTGTGTTGAATGGTGCATACTGATAAATGGGACTTTTTGGATATGACTCTCCTGCCACCAACCCAGCCACCAATTCCCCCACTTCCAACTCCTACAGCTGAATTATCAGGGCCTCTTTCATAAATAAGAATGAACGAAAAACACATTTGCAGTGTATAATAAGATGCAGTAATTAATGTCATCGATTCACATCTGTAAGGATACTGACTGGGAGAAATGTGATTACTTTTATCACATTTCAAAACTTGGAGTTAGTTTTGGAGCCCTGTAACTCAGTTAGTGTGTGACTGTGGAGCGAGCGAGAGGCCTGCTCTTGCTTTGTGATTGATGAGTGCACACCGGGCAGGCTATTAAAAAAGCTGCAGCGTATTCCACAGACAATGGCAATAAACATATTCAGGGTGCTGAATTCAAAATGACTTATTTAGGAAAAGAAAATGCTTTTTTCCCCCTTTTTGCACTAACCATAACCATAAACCTTGGATTAATGGGGAATACTATAGTGTGCAAATTTAAATATGCTACTACACAAAAACATCCTATAGCAAACACACACACATGCACAGATCCAAATGCACATTGAGACTACTACTACTATTTTTACTACCAATATTGATACTACAACTACTAATACTTCTATTACTGCTAATAATAACAGTGTATATTAGGCACATTGTTCCAGCACTCAGTGTCAAAAGAATAGCCGGCTATTTTGAGAAACAAGCTCATTCATTTTCTCTCAAAGAATTAGATGACAAGATTGTTAGCAGCCTCACATCTGTACAGTAAATATGAAGCTACCGCCAGAAGCTGGTTAGCTTGGGTTAGCTAAATATGTTTACCAAGCTCTCAGGTACAATATTTCATATCACATTTGACTAATCTGTGCATTAAAAAGTTTGAAATTTGCTGGTTGCTAGTGATTTCAACTATTTTTTTTTTTTTGCAATGAATCATCTAATTAGACACAACAACCCATCCTCATTCCCAACTGTCTTGTATTGGTGTTGGAAATTACATTACACAAGTTCACATTTTACATAACTTAAAATAAGGCAGAAGAGCATCTAAAACTGTCATGGATGTTTTTTAAAACCTTCGATATTTGAAGACATATGAATTAGAGCAGTCACAGATTATCTTATATCAAACAGCTTTAAAAATGTTGGTAGGAGGATTTAGTCAATTTCTTTAGACAGAGCCAGACTAGATGTTTCCAGCTAAGCTAAACTAAACTAACCATCTGCTAGCTGTAGCTTCATATTTACAGTGTTTCATGTTGTATTGATGTTCATTTACAATTGAAATAAAGATAGAACTATAATAAATAAAATACAGAAATAAAGACAATACTTGTGTTATTTACAATATCTAACTATTCCTTAAAAAAAAAAAAAACTGTTTGGAATTCAGCAGCAAAATATCAGCTCCAAAGTTTGACTTTGAGGGAAATAATTAGGGCAGTCACTGCAGATATGGACCTGCATCTGGGATTTTAAGAAGGTTATTAAAAATGGTTATTAAAGAGTGTTCATCAATGGAAGAAGAGTAATAGCATCTTATTCAAAAAGAAATAACTTTGGGGACACAGCAGGTAATAAGTAATAATGTAGCTGCTTTGGAGAATAAGTGAGTTGTTGAGTTAGGAGTAAAAGAGACAGAAAGAAATCCACATAGTTACAAATGGATAATTTATAAATGTGCTGCTCATAGGAGTGTCTCCAGAGATGGCAAAGTGGGTGCGTTTGCAAATTACAGTGGATGAGAGTTTGCCAGCAAAATAAATCTGCTTTAAATATAATATACAGCTAAAATACACTCAGAACCATTCAAAAAACATAATTTTTGATCAAATTTTTGCATTTTCAATCTTGCCTGCAGTTTATTTCATTTCACCAAAACACATTTACTGTACGCAGGCACATACATGAGTGGAAGACTGCATGTCTGTGTTGCATATGCACCGACAGTGGGTACAGGTGCTCCATTATTTAAAGTATCTCCTAGGGCTTTAAAGCTCTGACAGAGAACTAGACGAGGTTTCTCTCCACACATACCCCCCCCCCCTCTCTGCAACACCCCTCCCTACCGCAAAAATATTACCAGAGCTTCCCTGGGGAGAAGCAGAGGGGAAACGTGATCTGGAAGAGAGGGGCGAATCCACCACAACAACAGCTGCTTCCAAATCACAACAACCTGGGGAAGGGTTGTGGGTTATATTTTATGGGTGGAGAGGGACCACGGATGTTCATTTATTTATCTCCACAGTCAGCATTGAGGTGTGTGTGCATGTAGGTGTGTGTGCATGTGCGTGCGCGCGCGTGTGTGTGACAAGATCTGTCATAGCTCACTTTTTACTTACACAGAAAAAGGCCTAAGGTCACAAGTCACTCTGTGGAGTGCTGAGACCTGTAACTCCGCTAGTCATGTAGGGAAATGATGAATATGTAAAAATAATCAATTTCATGCGTCAAAATATTATAATGAATGTATGAAACATAGAAAATCTTATTGAGTTGGTCTGATGCCATTTACTTTCCTCTTCACTCGCTTTCATAGATTCCACTTCTCCGCGGGTGTAATTATGCTGAGAGCAATTTCATATTTCAAGTATGCAAATATCGGTACTGTGTGGCTACAAACAGTCCATATACGGGAAAAATGTAGGCTGCGGCGAAGCAATCCGTTTGAAGTGTCGTGCTAGCACATTGTTTAAAATCTAAATTAGCTTGCATGTGCATTTCAGCACAGGCGCATGCATGCTCACACATGCGCACACGGGGATCTAAATTAGCCTAATGGTCCTCTGTAGAGAAACCAAACACACATGCCTCTGGTGGGGTAAATGGTGGGGCAAGTGTTAGAGCTGAATACAAACACAACCATTAGCAGTTCCAGCAGGCCAATCTATGGGATCGACCTTGGACACGTGTTGGCACCTTCTCTCTTCTTCACTACATGCTGTTATTAATTTGATTAGCTCTGATTTTTACATGCAGACTCACAGCTCATCTGATATTATTTACCCATTGTAGGAGGAACCAAGAGCTAAAACCACCAGGGATAAACCACCACAATCAGGCTTGAGGAAATGATAGAAAGGAGAGGCTGCCAACAATCAGCACCTGGACGTGGATACACCTGCCACCCCAACAGTTGGGTAATACTGGGATAAATTCACCCACTTCTTCTGAACAAAAGCAATACAGATTTAATAACAACCTGCAAGCTTCTTCTCATATTAACTTTAATGAGTCAAATCAGTGAGATGTTTCGGTGCTTTAGCAGGTCTTGAACGATTGTTTCAAGTTTTGCATGTCACAGTTCTTGCTGTGAGTAAAAATCCTGAAGTTTCAAATGTTTGTTTGGCGTAAAAAAACAGGGAAAGTTTCAGAAGGCTTCATTTATCCATTTCTAGTTCAAATCAAACACAGACAAGACAAGACAAGAATTGTTTTTCAGTGTTGAAAATCAAATCTCTAGTTTGCTTCAGACTGTATATTTAGATTTTTTTTTTTTTAACTTTTGACTGAATCCACTTGGCACAGCTCAGTCACTCCCTTTGCTTTGTCCTCTACATGGCTGCATCTGAGGCATTTCAGAAGTGAAGCATCTAATTTTGCCAGCCCAACGTTGTAAACTTGATTGTTTTAGTTGATTTGGTGATTTTCCACTGAATTCTGGGCTTCTAGTATGCATTAGTAAACTTCTTGTTTATACAGTTTCTTGTTTGTTGTCAGTTTAATCGGGAGTCTGCATGGGGTGTTTATTCTGAAACTGACCGGATGCTCCATGTCGTTCAAGGTGCAGCCTCCATTAATAATAGTCTGGGACGTATTTCAAGTAAAGTAGATAGCTGTCTCCTGGATGCTTCTAAAATCACAAGCCCATGCAGGGTGGGAGGCAGCTGTGCCCTGCAGAATCAAACCATCACTTACTACGCTTTCCAAGATGTACATCATTATTAAACTGAGTTGAGTATTAGACTCACTCCCTAGAGAGAAATTTGGTTCTCTCTCGGCTGACTGTGGTGTAAATTGTAAACCTGTTCTCATTCTTGACTCTTCACATACAGAAGCTTGGTCAGGACTGCTTGGCGTCACTTTTGAAAGTCCCCTCAGCGATTCATGGAGCTGTTAAATATCTTCAATGTAAATCCATCTGCTGCTATATTGGATGCTTGTTAAAAAGGCTCCACCTGATGAGCTTCAAACAGCAAAATAGCCCCAAGAGGGCTGAAGGTCACGGTACAGTGGTTTGTCACACACAGGGTTTTTAGTTTTGAACTGGGGATTCAATTACCACTGAAAGCAAATGTTACTGATCTTATCCTCAACTAAATAATTTTGATGCCTAAACAACACCAATTGTGACTGTTTGACGATTTCAAACTGTGATTGTTTTTACAAGGTTGACCACACAAAGCTAAAAGGGTGACAAATGCTTTAAAAAATGACACCAAAAGGGGCCCTAACCAAGTGTCTGTATGCGACACATTGAGAGAAGGAAAGTCTTGAGATTTGAGGGTTTGTTTAAGCAGAGAGCTCATCTGTAGTCTAAAAAGGGAAGGATGTTTCTTGCAGCTGTGTGATGTTACCTTAAGTTTGTTTTCCTCAGCCAAATTAGCCATGTAGTTGTTTTGTTTTTTTTGCTACATATGTACTTTGGTTGCATAATAGTCATTGCACACATCTCTCAGTCTGCCACTTATCGCCTTCCTAAACCCTCTGGCCAGGCTTCCTCTCACCAGGGATTACAACCAGGGAAAGCAGCTGTACTGATGTACAAGATCTTTGCCAGGTAGCCTAAAATTCTGGAGACACTGATAAAAACTACAAGGGGAAATTCAAAAGAAATGCATTACGTGTCCCGAACAAACATGCGCTTCATGGACCAGACGGTGTAACTGAGAAAAAAGGTGTCCTACGGTAATTATAACCACTAAAAGGAGAAATCTGTTGTTACAGTTTATTCTTTCATTCTATATTAAAGCCACTGTCTGTTTTCCCCCATCGGTTGATTAAATAACTCTTACTGTGGTTATGAAGTCTCTTACGTCCCTTGGGTGGCAACAGCTTCCTGCTTTAATGGATTCCTAAAATATGCTGCGTATCAAGAGGACTATTTTTCTCTTCCTTCCTGTATTTTTGAATCCCAACTTTTTAACCTCAGTCAGAGGCGCTAACTTTGATTCCAACCAACTGATCAGGATAATGACAATCTCCAACATTTGGAGGCTGTCATGTGTTGCTATTCCTGTTGTATTTGAAGATGTTTCCTGGACAAGACATCTGAGAACTGTGGTGCACAACAACTTTTCACCAGGGGGATTCTCTGCCATTCTTTCCTTCTGATGTGGGCCTTCTTGCTCTTATTACCTTTTTGTTGTCTTTTTTTTCCCTCTGTGTTGTTGTTCCACTACACCATCTGTCTGTCCTGTGCTTGTTAAATCAGTTTGCCCATTCAAGGCACCCTTTGCCTCAACGTCACCCCTAGCACTTTCCATTTACTCTCCAAAACCACAGAATAATATGCAAGTCTGAGTCAATCCACCCCGAGTTCTTGGATGTTTGTCAAACAATGCTAAAACAACAGCATGATTTGTTCTGCGCAAAAAAATCCCAACAGTCTATACCCCTCTTGGCATTGTTAAGGGAAGGCAGCAAAGGCAGAGACAGACATGCAGAAAATATTCTATCAATCTACAGGATATTAGCTGCGAGGCACTGGTTCATTCTGCCAGTGATGTAACCCTCTGTGCCAGTATGAGCAAGTGCCATAATAAATTACTTCACATCATCTAACGCTTTTATCTGATGATAGCACTCTGTGTGGGTTGTGTGATTTCAAGCTTAAGATTTTGTTGTTGTGGCGGTGGTAGCATGGTGATTAAGAGTGTGTGAGGGGGAGAGGGAATCAGAAGACAAAACTGTGTACAAGACTCTAATTGTACAGGGTTTATCATTTATGCAAAGGATGGTGTTTGAATCCGAAAAAACCTGGGAACCCCAGCCAGCACTCCCCCGACTGCAGTCACATCTCATTGTTAAAATAATACACTTCTTCCTCTGACACAATTTAAGGCCCGATTGGTTGTGTTTGGCCTTTTTGCTTGAGTGAAATCGTCTGTTATTCATTAGCCAGAGGTCAGTTTTGCTTGGGTCAGGGGTAACAAGAGGAGGACAGTTCTTTTTCTTAGAACAAGGACAAATAATATAAGTATGAACATGGTTATCAAACACAAAACTACCCTACTTATTTCTCAGTTTGCTCCACAGTAATTGTCAAGTAAATATAGTATATTTGTTCAGACTTCGATCTATCCAAATAGTTTGTTTTGCAAATATGAAATCACAGTCAAGCTGTGTGTACACTGACAAAAACATCATCCGCATCAAATTCTTTTGTTCATTTTGAGGCTTTTTTTATGGTCTGGCTTTTCCTTCCCACCAATACCTTTAGGCTTGTTTCAGAGAAAAAACACAGCAGTTTTACTTCATCCAAGCCAAATTGGCGATGGATAAGAGGAATGTGTGGGTGGTGGGCACCTTGGCATACCTGCGCAACCCCAGACTTGGTGGGCCAGTGGGCGACATTGCCAGACTGTCGACTGGTTGGCAAAAACATTATCACGATCAGGAGCGGCAGAGGAACCGGTTTACAAGGTGGAGAGAGATTCTTCTTCTTCTTTAATTACATAAGAAAACAAATAAGAACCTTTGGGTTTTTTTATTCGGTTTATTTTAGAAAATAACACAGTATGGAACTACAGCGGAGGAAGAAGGAGACAGAGTGGTTGGAGTGTTGGAGGGGTTACAGGATTAATCTGCTTGCTCACAAGAATTAGCTGCTGTCTGGCTGCCAACATCAAGAAAAGTATTTGCCAGAGTGATGTGAATACCAGACAGCACATCCATCTCTATCCCCCTACATAAATCTGCAATGCAATCCTCCCATCGAACAGTAGCACTAACCTATCCATTCACTGGCTACTTATTTTCTGTTGTCAAGCCTCATTAACCTTAAATTCATCACTAATCTCACACTGCAGGGGAGTTAATGTGAAATAAAGCTATGTAGACAGATGCTACACCAAATAACTTGATCGTTTACTAGCAATTACTGATCTTTTCAGTTGCAATGTAAGTTAATTGGAACGATGGCATGTGGAGGGCCTGCTTTTGTTGGAGGGAGAAGCCAGTCTCTGCTGGGATGCTGTTCTGAATCATCACTTGTTTTTAGCATTACACAGTATTTTTAAATGAGAAAACATCCATGCAGGTCAGTAATGGCAATGGGACAGTCGATAAAGTACATTAAATGGTGCTTTTATTGTATAACCTCATCAGTACAGGGGGTGCAAACAATTATATGAGCGTCCATAATATCTAGCGTAACATTCTTGCAAAAATAAAAGCTGATATAAACTTTTTCCTTTTGATATCTTTAAATCTTACTCATCTTTGGATCTTTTTACTTTTAAAGAAAATATAACTGTTGTAGGAGTTTGCAATTTAAAAGAGCAAATCAAAAAAGAAAAAATATCTAAGAAAATAAAGTGGAGCAAATCATCTTTATAAGGCGAGTTTA
>JAQNCA010000015.1:10598021-10608054 GCA_029783725.1 Acanthurus tractus
TTTAAAAGAGCAAATCAAAAAAGAAAAAATATCTAAGAAAATAAAGTGGAGCAAATCATCTTTATAAGGCGAGTTTAAACAAAGTTTATATTTTTAAAAAACCCTCACTGCGTACCATATCTTTTGACACAGCAAGACCATCTACATATAAGTCACAGTTATCATCTCTTTCCTGTAAACCTACTAACTTAGAAGCTATGTCTTTGCAATGTCTGTAGCAAGGTACCAATACTTACTGACACTGACTCCTTTATTTGCCAGTTTTTTAAGTTGATGAGAGAATTCATAAAAAATAACCACAATCTTTAAAAATTGCTGATTTGGAGTTTGAAAAATAACTTTGAGCCAAAACAACAAGGAGCATGGATTAACATATTATAATGTCTCAACAAAAACTGTAGTTCTAATATGGTTTATTTTTTAAAAAAAACTGAAAGAGTAAAAGTTCCATGAAGGTTAAAAATTTCATTTTAGAGATGAAAAAAAGTTCATAGGACCAGGCAGGATTTAATCTAGTGCTCTACGGTCTGTTTTGCTAAACATTATTATGACAACTACTAAGCTTTTGTTACCAATTCAAAAGACTCGGCTCTTTCACGTATTTAAATTTTTCCAAAAAGCCGAGTTAAAGAGTGTTTTGACATGCTTTCATAGGGTTAAAAATGGATTAATTACACTGACATTTTTCATTAATTTGTAAAAGGTGCATGCCAAAAAAGCTATTAGACATTCAAATATTTCCCAGTAAAAAAGGTGAAAAAGAGACACAAAATAGTTGGATTTGTCACTGTGATCTCTGCATATCTGGAAAACACCATAACAAACTTCAAACAACCAGATTGTGGTTCCTTTCAGCAATGATTTTAGTTAGATAAACGACCTATAATAAATCTCCTGCAGTTGACAACACCCACACATAGTCACAATTAAACCATCGTCTGTACATAATGGATCAAAAAAAAAATGCAAAGCATACATCAAATCTCAAATTTGCTTTTTTCTGCTCGCTGCTGTTTCATCTCAGGCAACACCATGTTTACTGACCTGGCAACATGTCATGTTGTGTCAAGTCCTCAGTCCTAAGAAGACTCGCTGAACAGAAAGGTCAGAAAAGCATGCTCATAAAGGGATGTGGACAGCTTTTAGCCTGTGGCTTTGCTTTAATCAAAGCCAAATGCAGTTGCAGTCAGAAAACACTTCTGATTTATTCAAGCAACAGTGAACGCTGGCTCTGAGTAAGACCTGTAGGATTTGTGGCGTTGAGGGCATTGACTAAGAAATCGCAACATTTCCTCCAGAGGTATGAGGTGTGCATGTGTGCTCGTGTGTGTGGTGTGTGAGTACACAATCTGTCCTTGTGGCGAGAGCGTGCCCTGGGCTGTTTTTCCTGACTTTGTCAGGAACATGTGGCATAGAGCTACACACCTGCAAGTCATGGTGTTAAGTCATTGGTGCTGTGCACTTCACAGTCCTTGGTCCAGCGCACGGTAAACCAGGATGATTTCCTTATCTTGGAGAGAAGAAATGCTTCAACGTCTAGTCATTTTAAAGATGCATTTCAAACCTCTTGAAATTACTGCAACAACAAGCCAAAAAGACTTGAGAGACTTGTGCACGACTGTTATTATTTTTCGTCTAATTACGCAGATGAATGCATGTTTCTTTGGCTCTGAATAAAACTGCATCACTGCTTCTATGGCAACAAATACATCTAGTGAGATTGTAGGTTTTGAAGGAGAGCATTGTTGTGTGTAAGCAGCGAGCTCCCAGTTGTGAAAGCTCTTCCATCATGATGAGAGACAGCCCACACAGCTCCAAATTGCTGATGAGCTTATTTTTAGTCGAGGGGCTGCCCCGGTGTCTGGATTACATGTGGGACTGACAGAAAATGTAGAGCAGATTTCCCAGTTAATACTTGTAAAGCAAGCCTTCCTGCTCCGTAATTAACCAATTAACAAGCATCATGCCCCACCACCACCATACCTGATTCAGTTTGCAATCAGGAATGCTCGTCTGCAAAGTTTTAATTGTGCCCGAGGCAATAACTTACTGTTTGTAATCACATTCTCTCTCTCCCTATATTGCACCATGGTGCGTTTGGGAGGAAAAAACTTACTGGCGCAAGCTAATTCGGCAAACCTCCATGTTGGAGGTGAGCACAGTGCACATTACCAGCAGTGCTTAGGGTTTTGCTGAACAACAGAATGAGAGTTAATATGCTCCCCGAATTATTAACACATTCTGCATTTATAGCCTCCAATGAGGGGTGAGAGGCAGGCAGGGGAGCTTTCACTCAACATGTCCCCCTTCAGGTCGGGTTGTGTTGAGACCACAGAATGCAGACACATGCAAAGAAGATATTCCCTGCCTCCGTATTTCAAAATGAGATATTGGGTTAATGGTTGCTTTAGTGCAGAGTAGAGAAGACAACATCTCATGTTTTGACTTGGGGAAACCTGCGCGCTGTATGCACGGTGCAGCCGAGCCTCGTGCCAGAGCCAATCATCGTTCAGGAGGCAGACGTGGTGCATGGACTAGATGAATCACTAAGCTGTCATGTGTGTGTTTCACATTCTGACTGTGGGAAAGCAAATTATAGGTGACTTAATGTTCCTTTTTTCTCTGCTTTCTGGTGCACTGCCAGGCCATACACTGAGCTAAAAGGCAGAAATGTGGTCTGTCAGATGGAAGCTGCCACTAATTGTTCAGCTCAAATCCCTCGTATTTTCTTCAGGAGACCACAGCCACCCACCGCTTTTTAAAAAATACATGGTTGACACTAGTGGCTACAATAGACTTCAAGCAATTACAAGAGTCATGCATTCCAATATGACGGACAGAGGAGAGACTGGGATTATCTTTGCACTCTTGATATTGCATACACACACCCTAACTGCGAAACACAAACAATCTAGGGCAGCTATTCCAAATCCAATTGTTGTGAACATGAAGCCAGCTAGTTTCAGGCGGTGGGGTGAGTTTGGCGCACACATACCAATTAGGCCTGCTTCCAAAGCAATACTGCACAATGCTGCCCAGAGGACTGCAGCAGAACAAGACTTTGATTTCCCTCAATGTGATAGTAATTTCATATTCCTCTGAAAAGCAACATGGCTACTGAGGCTTGAGTCTCGAGATGAGCAATGAAGAGCAATTCACAACAAGATGCTTGTTTGGTCATTTACATACAATTTCTCTAACAAACACGCAAATGTGTTGTGACTAGTTTTGTCTGGAGGTATTGGAAGACTTGTGTAAACACAGCAGCCTCTGATACAAGCTCGGACCATGCAAGGAGGCTTCTTTTATTGACCCGTAGCGTCCCTGGATAGCTTCGTTAACCGCTTGCATTTGATCAGTTGTCTCTCGCTTCCCCCGCGCGTCTGAATGCAATCCTTGCATCTGGGATCAGAAATCAAGGCCATAACTGAGAAGTGCAGCCTGTGGTCTTCACGACGGCTAAACGCTGTTGAGCCCGAATCCCACCGCAGTGCATCAGACAGATTGAGGAAAAGAAAAGGAGGAGGCATGTAATTAGAGCCAGGGGAATTACTACACTCTATTTATAGAGGGGTGCAGGATTGTTTACCTTCTTCTTAGCTACTTGCTTTGATGGGTGGTGAACTGCTAATGAGTGAAGGTATTTTTCTGTTGCCATACTGTTGTATTACCTTGTGGTATTCACTGGAGTTCACCTTTAAAAGCCTAAGAGCCTCTTTTTTGTGATATCTTTGAAACTCTGCGTGTCCTCCCTGTTCTATTTCCCTCTCTCCTGCTTCCTGCTGTAAGACACAATCATATTTTTGGTGTTTGGGAGTAGCAGTGGTAGCAGCAGCAAGCAAGACAGTCTCCTCAATCGGGTGATGCTTATTTCAATGTGAGACAGTGTGGGAGAGCCTATTGTTGGAATAAATCTTAGCTCTCTCATTTGAATCACTGGGAATGCCTGATGGTTTGTCACAAGGGAGGAAAGAAACCAAAGTACCCAAAAGAGAGCAGAGGTGTTACGGTATGGAGGCGGCCATATTAGCAGAGATATTCTTCAGGATTATGTGCCCCTTCCACCCAGGCCAGGAATTTGTCAGCAGAAGTGCAGATATGGCTCTATCAATAATCCATGGCATTGTGTATTTCCCAACTGATGCCATTATACGGCTGGGGGATGACAGCACTCACCAACTCCATCATCTTATCCACAGGGACCAGGATCTCATAAAGCGCTCTCAACATAGACATCTCATATAACGGGTAATAACTCCAGCCAGTTAATACAGGGGAATTATCAGGGAGAGGAGCGATGAACCCAGCAAAAACCTGGGCGGCTACCTCTGTATAATGGTCATGGAGCGAAGAGAGAGAGAGAGAGAGAGCGGGTGGTGTCAAAGTAGGGGGAGGGATAAAGAGAGGTAGGAAATCAAGAGGGGCAATGAGAGAGCATATGAGATAAGAAGGGGAGAGCTGGCGAAAGATAAGAGACTAAGAGACGAAGGGGGGAAGAGGTGGAGAGCGATAGAGTAAGTGAGAGGGGGTAAGCTTGTCGTGTGAAACAGACGAGCAAAAGTTAGAGAGGAGGAAGAGAAATTAGTAAGAGATAAGGAGGAGTAAGAGATACAAATGAGGTAATGATTTAGCAAAAAGCAATGTGAGGACAGAGCTTCAGCTAAGTCTTAATGTCATTTTTTTAAACTTTGCTCTGTTGAATATCAGAGTTTAAGGCTCTTTCACTAATGCTGCCACAGTGAAAGGAAAGACTTTTTTGTAAAAGACTCATTAATACAGAGCTTAGTCTAGAATCACCCATAATCCAAATTAAAGCTGTCAGTAATTGTTTTCATTACAGTATCATTTAGTGTGGCTATACTGTACTTGATGTATATTACAGAAAGAGATTAATGGGATTTTTTCTTTTTTTTCTTGATGCTTCCTATGTCAGTCGAAGCTGCTGCTTAATACACTTCCATTTGTTAGCAAACTGCTGGTGAAATTGAGTAGAGACATAATAATCACTGAAAAATGGTGATACAATGGACCCCCGGGGAGAGATGTCTGAGAGACCACTCCCGCTTCCTTTAATATGATATAGAGTACGTAGAGTAAAAACTGAGGGAGCAAACATTGTATTTGAGGATGTTAAATGGTTGCACTTTACATGCCTTGATGGACATAACAATAGTAGGTAACCGGATTGCCTGGATTGGTTATGATGGTCTGACACTGAGGTTAAAAGGAGGGATAGAAGCTGGACCTGATGGTGTCCTGGTGCCTGTGTTTTTGGCTTACACAACCTGCTAGCAGAGGTCTTCATTGATATTTTCAACATTTATCTGACCTACACTGTTGTCTCCACCTTTCATAAAACTACATTCATCGTACCCCATCTCAAAGCAATGTCAGATGCCTGAAAGACGATCACCTGATTGTGTGCAACTTGGCAGTAGCCTTACACCTCAAAGGGCTCATTTTGCATACAGCTCATCAAAATAGACCAAAACATCATTGGATGGTTCATCACAATCTTTTACTCATGCTTTTGCTGAACTCATGTTGCACATGCCAGTAACCAGTATCACTCTCCTGGTCTTCGGACACCCCACTATCTGTCTGACGACTATATGTGGTGCACAAATGTGTTGCTGATTTAATTTGGAAAAAATGTCCCGACAAAAAAACCCTAATAAACAGGGCACAACAAAGGCTCCGGATAGGAGCCCCTTAAATCCTCTGCACCACTTGGTGATCTATTCATGTGATTAGACGTAACATCGTCCATACACAAAAGAGGGTTGTTGTTTTTTTATCATGTAAGACTTATATATGATTGTGACATATAGGTTTTTCTGATTTTGCATCTGACATTGACAATCCTTTCAAAAAACCCAAACTGCATGAGACTACAAACGCATCCAGCCTTTCATGTTTGTTTTTTATTTTGTCTGACATCTCCTTTAGGTGGAGGCACGGCAGATTTTGTCTCTTTGGTGTGTGCTGTGTTAGATACCTTTTGATTACACTGTGGCAGCCTCAAACACATATCGGGGGTAAATTGAAGCAAATATAGAGGAAATATTGTTTTGAAGGCCACCATTGCATGGACAACTACAAAGTGATTTAGCTGACATATGTCCAAAATCCTCCCTGTTTTTAAAATCCCTACATCATAAACATTTAGCTTCCTCTTTGTGAGTTCTACGGTTTCGTATCATCCTTTTTCAAAAAATAAATATAGAGGCCAGGTAGTAAACAAGGACTGACGTAGGACAGAGACATGGTTCGTATGCTGTGATGTTGTACTGTTCCTTTAAGAACATTTTTTTTTGCCCCAACTGTAATGCTGTCTTATCCCTCAGCTTGGACAGTTGTGTCGCCCCCTTGTCATCTTTTTTCTGTGTCTATGCCCATTGAATCTTAAGCAACCAATAATAAGCATCTGGCTCCAACCCTTTATCAGGCCTTTTAATCTTAAATGTGTGTGGGTGCCAGCCACCAGTGCTATTAGCAGGGAGAGGGACAGGAGGGAGAAAATAAATATATAATATTGCCACCCACCAAGCAAAGATATTCAGTGTTTGCATTTCAGGGGACAATAAAGAAGGCCATCTGTTCCTGTCATTCGTGCTTTATTGTTTTCCTCGGCGGGCCACTCACTTTGGAACACCACATCAAGCCCTCCCCACCTCACATTCCCTGAACCCCACGACACGCACCAACTACAATCAGTCTGCACGTATGTACACAAGCTTGAACGCACATAAACGCACACAGGCACTCGTGTACTACTCTCACCCTTAGCCTTGTACATCTGTAAGACAAGGAATAGACTCAAAGCACTTTTGCATTTTTGGATCTTTGCTAGAAAAATCACAGTTAAAAAAAGACAAGACGCTGAAGGGGCATGGCTTTGAATAAATTCTCTGTCCTCGTCTCTAATGTTGGCACCAGTGGTACTGTGGAAAACACTGCCAAATGTTTTTCTCCCATTCCCGTTGCAGGATCATGTGAGGAGAGGAGGACAGAAAACAAACCTCACTTTTCGTCTCCTGGCTTATGGTTTACCAAGGAGATCGTCTGCAATATTGGATTAGGAAATGAAAGGCTCCTAAGGGACATATCTGCCGAGTTACTAGTCCCCCTTATAACACAAAAGGCCTGGCAGATGGATGTAGTATGACTCAGGGTCTGTGGTGACATCCTGTGGTTGTGCTGCACAGGGGTGAATCAATGGAAGGGGGCATGATAAGGGCCCTTTTTTACCCAGGTATATAGAGAAAGACATAGGTCTAGCCCATATATAATAGGGTTTTACCCCTTTAATCCAAAAGATTATTCCCATGATCACACAAATATCTTTTTATCTCAAGAAATGCAACCACACTGAAGCACTGTCATGAACATGTCAACAAGCTGGTTACGATTTTACCTTAATGCCTTATGGGTAAATTAGAAGCCTGAAAACAGTAAATACCACTTGCCTAATGGCAACCCAAACCTGCAACATAGGCAGAGTGGACTGTGTTGTTGATTAAGGTTAGATAATGTAGTGACCTACATATCCGATTCTGAAGCCTCTATTCCTCAGTGCAGCAAAAAAAGTAATTGCATGTTTAAGTGTTAACTTGTAAAAGGACTTGGTTAGCACCAGCACTGTATCACTTAATGTAAAAAAAGAGATACCATTGCACAGTGGCTCTTCACTGTCCATGCTGCAGAGTTTCTATATATTAGCCATATTATATATTAGTAAAACAGCATTTGTATGTTGACTCATGTCTGGAGGGTCAAATCTATGACACTTAGCTTAACATACAGACTGAAAACAAACAGCTGTACTGCCGTCACCAGAAGTTAAAACAGCCTGCCAACATCAGTGGGCTTTTGTGCTTGGTTGAACTATTTCTTGCCTATTTCCAGTCTTTGTGCTGCTAACTAGCTGCTGGCACTAGCCTCATATTTAATATACAGACATGAAAGTTATATTGATCTTCCAATCTTTTCTTTTGCAATAAAGGGAAAAAGCAGGTTGCCCCACAGGGATGGTCAACAGGACCATTGAAAATCTTGGGGTAGCTTGTGTTGTTTACTGCAACATTAAAGTTGATACAACTGGTACATTGAACACTGATAAAAAAAATATGTTGTGTTCATGTGTTTTAATGTCTTTCAACAAATCCCACCAAATATCTTTAATGATGACAGCTTATTACTAAAACACCTAATACAGAACCTTTAATGACTGCACCTTCTGTAATGCTTTTACTGAAATTTGATATCATATTGTAAATAATAATGCATAAAACTGCCGTGGATAACTTGCAGCTGCTGCAAGAAAACAACACTCACAAGCATTGTTTTCTCACCAGTGATCTGACTGAATGCAAGATTTGCAGGTGCTTTTCCATCACAGTCAGCAAGGTTAAACTCCAGAGAAATTAAACAAATTGCTCCTCTAATGCAAAGTAAAACAAATGGAGAACTTTAGTGCACATGTGGAACCCTCTTGGGTTCTAATTATGTAAAACTATAGACATCAGAAGGCACTGAATTCTTTAATGAGCACTTGAGAGAACAAAGGGAATTTAAGTGCATGTTAATAAGAGAGGCGAGACAACAGGAGGAGGCAAAATGCCACAGAAAGAATCACTACACATTAAATGGGGGCATTTGCTATCCTACCACCAGCCAGCAGCTTCCGACAGTTACACTGGGTACCACGAGTCAGTTGAGAGAAATCTATTTCACACTGTGGTTTGTGGCAGGTAGAATGAGCACACAGCTAAAGTGCTAATAGGTTCTCCATGGAAACAATATACAATAAATTGAGATGAATTGAGTGTCAGGGAATTGAGATTTTGCCATTAGTGCAGGAGAGGATGGGCCAGCTGGAGATTTCTCTCTCTCCAACCTGAAATCAGTGAACTGTTGACTTTTGCCTTGACCTTTGTGCTGCATGCTCATACCAAATCACAGGTTAAACTCCTGTGTTAAATCCAAGGGGCTGCTCATGGCTTCAGTGGTGCCACAGGCACAGTACCATTTGGATTCACCCAATAACAAACAAGGCCTGATTTGTTTGGGAAGCTGTGTTCCACATCACTGGTCCTTAGGCTGGCCAATTAGCTTTGACAAAGACTCCCGTGTGTATAGGCAGTCAGAGCACCACCCAGATAGCACATTTCTGTTCAGGAGCCAAAATGGATCGCACTGTCGGGGGTCCTTTAATCCCCCCCTGTTCCACTGAATAATGATTTAAATAAAGAAACACTGGTGAAGGATAGCCACCTTTAAACCCATATGCCTGCTGTCGCCATTGCACACCTTGCTAAATTACCACGTGTCCATGTACTTATAGGTTGCTGTGGACTGATGGCAGGCATGCATTTAAGTAAAGTATAGGTATGCCTGTGAGTCTGCAGGGATGCAGGGATTTGTTAACATTTTTATTATGTTATGCTATTAATGAATAAGAAGCATATTTCAAATGGTGAATCATATTTCAAATGGCTCTACATTAAGGATAATAACATATGTCAGTGAACCAGTGTCTAATGATCAAAACAAAGTCCTCTACATGATCTAATGCTGTCACCCATGAATACTGGTGCAGTGTTTGCAGCTTGCTTTGTTTGTGACTGAAAATGATAAAATATATTGTGTTCAAAACAGAGCTGCAGCACAAGAGGTGATATGTTCACCGTTAGTTTTATTCAGTTCATGCAACGAAATCAACAGACTCATAGGAGTGATGGAAAAAGTTTTTCAGTGGCTGATTCAATTAAATAGTGGGCAGAGCTTGAAGTTGGCCAGTGCTTACCAGTATGCACTAACAGTACCTTGCATTTTACTTTAAAGGGTATCATGATTTCTTCTTAAGCATCTCTTTCACAAGCTGCTAAATAAAGGCATTATATTGAGGTACAACGAGACACTTACCTGTTCCTATTCTCACCTTGATGCTTTCCTTCGTTGGTTCTTGAGGTGCTACATTTGTGTGACACACCAAAGAAGAGAGAAGAGAACGTAACACACACATGCCAGC
>JAQNCA010000015.1:10623093-10635318 GCA_029783725.1 Acanthurus tractus
CGGGAAGGGTTAAAAAAAGAATTAAATATTTTTTATAAGAATTATAGCCCCCCACACAAAAAAAAAGAACAAACAAAAAAAAAAAGTAAAAAAAAAAATAGAAAAAAAATAAAACAAACCAAAAAAAAAAAAAAAAAAAAAATTGTAGTGATGTTTTGAAGTGAGGGGGAGGAGGTGGAGGAGGGGAGGGTGACATTCATCTTGTTTGCACAAATGATAAATTCATTTTTTCCTGTTAACGTGGAAAAAAAAAAGCAGAGAAGAGATGACACTTTACCTGCCAACTATCATCCTTGTTAAAACTGAACAAATCGCCCTCTGAAGATATGCAAAAGGCAATGTAATTAAATGTTTGAATGTTTAGAGACTACAAGAGGAGCTGAAATGAATGTCAAAGCTGTCTTGATCTTCAGAGGACGGCTTTCAAATCAACACCACACAACTTCAATTCTCATTGCTGAAACGGTTTTAATGTTGTGGTTTCTGCAGAGGATTGAAGATATGTTTAGATGTTCCCAAATATGAGCCACTTTGTTCAAGGCTGAATGAGTGGTAATTACACTCTGTGATGTGACGTGACGTGTGTGCACACATGCACATAATGGTTAAAATGTGTCGACGTGTTCGAGCCTGTGTGGGTGTTCACACACTAAAACAACCTCATTAATGAATAACTGACATCGTCTCTAAGAGAGTCTGGAACCAAAGATGACATCCATATGATGAGACTATTACATAATTTAGTTTAAATGCATGGGGCGCCGCTGCACCTTCCCATTGTGAGGGCCTCATAGTGCAGCTGGCCTACGATCACACTGCATGTGCCAGGTCCTGGAGTCATGCATTTTAAAAGACAGATTCCAAAAAAGGACGTGTATCATGAAGGCACGATCTTAAAAAAGGCAGAGAGAGAACCAATAATACTCTAAAAGAGCAAAAAGGCCAAATGGATTTGGGGCTTTTTAATGGCATCTGCAAGTTTTGTAATTAGCTGCATGCGGCCTACAAAGCACAGTAAAATGCCATCTGTGCCTCCATAAAAATGGACCCAATATCTAAAGACTGATTGTGCTTTTTAGTGGACAAATTGTAGATTTATATGACAAAATCACTGAAAACGTGGGTGAGTCAATGTATGTACTGCTACAAACAAAGCATACCAGTAAGGCTGAGTAAACTGTAAGCATTCTGGTATTTTTCATACACGATATTGGACAAGATGTGCCTCTGAAATTTCTTTCTTGATTAAACAAATATCCCTCATCTTTAATTATCCCATTCATGGAGGTTATAGTCTTAACATGTTGGAATAGATTTAGGCCGACTTAACTTATAAAACCAAAAGTGTATTTTATCTCCATATCTAACTTGCTGTGTGCACTGAGTTCGTGTTTGACGGCGATCTCAATTATCTAAGGGAAAAATTTGGAAAAAGACTTTTCATTCCAGTATGGGCACAATTAGCCCTTTATAGGCCAATTTAATACACTCTCCAAATCACTCTGATTTGCTGGCAGTTTCTTCTGCTCTGTGCAGTCCTATTGCTGGCATCAGCAGGCTATCAGCAGGTCTCTCTCTTTGTTCTCCACTGTTGTGTTCTGTCATACACAAGATAAAGGTACATAGAAGAAGCAAGCCATCACACTCAAATATCCAGATGCTCATACGTATTATACTATCAGTTAAAAATGCAAATTTGTTCTGAGCCTAACAGCTGTTAGATTTTCATTTTTTAACCCACATGAACAAAATCCGATTTTTATGCTTTTTTTTTTGTTTGTTATAGACACATACAATGGTTGTATGTGTTTATACAAGCTAAGGATTATCATAAAATGTTGCACTAAGGCTCTTAAATCTTTTGGCAGATTTACTACATTACTCAGAATCTAAGTTTTGTTTCGCCAAAGTCATGCTGGCTCTCTTTTAATTGGATGTTTTTTTCTACAGAATGATTTTCTCTTTGGATTTTACAATGTTCAACCTATCAGAGGCTCCTCATCAAGTCACACAAGAACTTTGCTGTTTCGAAAAAAGGCTGAAATATAAATGATTTTTTTTAAGCTCCACAGCCTAAATTTAGCTTTCGGTGAGCTTGATTGAGAAAAGAGATAGTAAGCATGAACATTCCTGCTGTATATCCTCTGCTCTCTTCATGCAAAGTCATTAAAATTCTGTGCTTTGTGTTCAGCAGTGACTATTCTTCAGCTTTTTCTTTCCAATCTCCTCCTGCAGATGTATCTGTTTCAGCAGGGACATTTGCATGCACACCAAAGCCCAGCTTCCACACAGGAAGTTTAAAGGTGTGTCCAGATCGTGTCCCCAGAGTTAACAGAGAGAAAGTTACAACTGCAACAGCATCAATGCTTTTCTTCATAAACAAGGTGAATGGCAAGTGAGCTTCTCCAAACTTAGCTGAATCACGAGTTACCAAAATCTGCCCTGTGATCCAGTAGAGTCACATCAGAGAGATTGATTACATTGTGTTCACCTGCAAAACTAAAAAAATAAATGCAAAACGGTATGGGCACCCATCTGTCATTGAGATTCAGAAATGCTTTTGCTTTCAGTCCACATCTCAGTTGGTCCAAACTCATCTGCAGCTGGCACTGATTTAACAAGGGAAATCAATGGAAGATACAGCCTTTCACCTGGATTCAGCTCATCACCGTGCATAAGACCAGCAAGTGTCATTTGGCATCAGTTTCCTCCAGAATCCTACAGCACCCTGTGTTTAAATGTTAAAATAGCCTGTTGAATATGTTATTGTTGGTAAATTGGTCTAACATTTTCTCTTTCCAAGCATGCTCTGAAAATTTTGACTTCAGTCGAATGTTTGAAAAAAAAAAAAAACATTAAAGGATTCTTTCATATGTCACTTCTTTGATTCAGATTCAAACTTGGCCTTGAATTAGGTTTAGGAAGGTGGGATTCAATGACTGCAAGAGTGTGGGTGTGTGCGTGTGTGAGAGAGAGAGAAAAAGAGAGAGACAGAGACAGAGGGAGAGAGACAGAGACAGAGACAGAGGAAGAGGAGGAGGAAGTGAAAGAGGGTGAGGTGTTTGTATGTGTGTGTGTATGGGGGCGGAAATATCCAAAAACGTTGATTTTTAAACAAGATGGCATCCAATTATGTGATAAAAAAAACAAACGAGCACCACAGGGCGGGGAAAGTTTGCGCTTTAGCGCTTGTTAGAGTAGAAGAGACGAATTTTTGCCTTCTTTTACTAAATCAGCCTTAAACGTGCGCGATTGTCCATCAACATGTTTGCTTATTAATTGGAGCTTGGTCCCTGCCATGTTTCTCTGGAGTTTCTGTCTGTCGGTCACTGCGTGAGGAGGCACCAGTGTCGTCTTGTTCTGTGACCTGAAGCTCCACTCCAGCCAAAAAAACCAAAAACTGGCTTTACAACAAGCCACGAAATGTCAGATATTTAAAAAAATATATTCTGAAGTTTTTCTCTTTAATTTGTTTTTTTTTTTTTAATTTGTATTCGTTTATTTGCAAACGCTATTGTATTGATTTCTTGCGCTGTTATGAGACTTTTTGAGTAAATCGGTCTGTGAATTTCAGGACCTCGGACAGCGACTAAAGGGAGCTGCTTTCAGTCACCTGCCTGCTTCCTCCTCAGGCCTTTGGTCTCAACTAACTTATTTTCACCAAACTGTCACTTCTAATAAACAAGCATTATTTTCTCACCTCTCGCTCCCTTTAAATGCAAAGTCATGGGAATAAAAAGCGATAAATACGCTTAGCCTATACAATACAATATCTTTTATTAAGCGGGACATATAGGGATTCTTCTATTATTTCCACAATGTACATTTGGTGAGCAACGTCACTGAACATTAAATCAGTCAAAGCTACGCAGATTCAGAAATGTAGAACACACAATAATGTGAATATGTACTTTGTAAATTATATAATTATCTTTAATAAAAGGGCTCTAAGTCGTCTCCGGTGGCTGAAATATGTCGCCTTTTTTTCTCTTTTAGTAAACTTGTCGGCGGCCTACATTTGGCTTATTTTCAATATGTTCAGCATCCAAACGCAACACCATTGACAGCACAAAACATAAAGTAAAAACTTCCACTCGTGCAAAAAAAAGAAAGAAAAATGCCTCGGGCGTGAAAGCACTTCTTCCCTGGTTGTCCATAATTCCATATACTTCACTTGGACGGAAACCATATATTCTTTAAGGCTATACAAACATAAAATAGAGCATAACACACTCGGCCTGTCCAGGACATCATTCGTTCCACTCATCGTCTTTTCCAGTGTCCATTTTGCCCCGGTACACCCGTATGTCTGTTGGCAAAGTTTGTTTTCCAAGCAAGAAAAAATCCACATACCCGACAAGCACACGTCACTGGCCGATCAATACGTTTAATCATCCAGATTGCGTTAAAGTTGACTGATGGATTTGAATATATGAAACTCCAAGAGAACGTTCATATTTGACTAGATAGTGGACGAGTGTAGTTATACAGATATTCGTCGGCTTCCTTGGCTGACAGTTATTTAAGTTAAAAATAAATGGCAATGTTTTTTTTTCTTTTTTGTTCCTCAAACATATGCAGAGTCCCGTGCGACGTGGATCATCGCAGATTAGATTATAGAGGGAAGACTAGAAAGCCTGAGAAGGTGGAGTATTTCCATCCGCCCATTAAGGTGCCCCGTTCCAGCTTCAGATAGACCCGGTCGTCCCGCTCAACCATCAGTAGTACTCCGTTGCTGGCCGCCTCTCTCGTAACGTCCTGGTCACCGGCGAATGCTGATATAACCGGATAATCATTCTGCATCAGGTTCACCTGCAGGAAAAGAGGAGACACGGGCTTTGAGTTCAGACTCATATTCTGTTCTGTTGGTGCATTGAAATGTTATCTAAATACAGAATACACATCAACTATTTCTTATCGCTCACCTGTATGGTTTGTCTGTTGTAGACCTTCACGACGTGAAAGCTGAAACTATATATTCCTCTCCTTGGAGCCTGGAAAACACTTGCTTTGAGATCGAAATGGTTGCCGATGTTCACTAAAACCTGTGACCAAGAAGGGCGCACACGGAGACAGCGCATTACTTTTTTTCCCCCCATCTGCATGCTTCATTTAACATAACAGCTGTTTTTGTATTAATGTATTGTTTGTCTCTGCCACACACAGTGACTAGAGGGGCGTATCAGTCACACTCTGGATCTGGTATGCCAAAAGTTTTGGCGGCACTTCAGACGCAGTTTGAGATGGTTCCCAATTTGATGCGTATTATAGGCCGCTGTCCAAAGACCTCAGCCGTGAAAACTTACTGGAACATCCAACCAAAAAGCGACACAATTCACATGCCAATTCGGGCGAGGCCTAAGACGCATATGTGATAAATGATCCTGAATGGATGATCATTCGTCTTGGCAGCGCAGCTCTAAATGACGCCAATTACGCACAGAAATAAATGAACCGTTTAAAGGAAAACATCATTGTGTTCTTTAGGTTAGAGGAAGTCGTGGCCAAGATAACACACACTGTGAACAGCGATGGAGAATCAATGAAACATGAGGTTTAACAAGTTCTGCTCGCCCACGGGAAACTGATATGATGTATTGTGGGGAGAGAAAGGAGAGCACAAGAATAGAGCTAAGATATTGACCCACATCTGAATAATGTTTAGCTTTCTTTATACAGTGTCAGTGCTGAATTGAGTGGACAGCTGACCTGGTCAAAATAGATGGTCATAGACGTGTTGCTCATCTCTGACGGCTCGTGGTTGGTTCCACGCACGGCGGAAAAAGCCACCTTTGCCCCAGCGGAGCGGACAGATATGCCAAGTGAGGAGGTGACCCCTCCATCCGAAGAAGGGTTCGAGTCGCACACCACAAGACACTTCCCTTCGAGCACGATGGGTTCCGTGTCGTTCTGGCCGAGGCAGAAAGCCACGCCGCATCCCAAGAGAAGGGTCAGAGCCAGCATGGCACAGGGTCCCGGGCTACGCGCGGGCACCATGGTCGGATCGCTGATCCCGTGCACAGTGATACAACCCAGCAGCCCCTTGGAGGTTTGTTAGTACTCGATCACCTGGTCCAGACTTACTCCTTTCTCTCTTCCCCTCTCTCTCTCCTCCTCTATCTGTGATGCTCCCTCACTCTCTCAAACACCCTCTGACACACAGAGGCACTCAGACTCTCTCCGGCTGTGACTCCCCTCCCTCCTGTGCGTCTCAGTTGATTTTGGGAGGGTTTTCAGACAACTGTTGTTGTTAATTCTGAAGATTTAAGAGAAAAATATATTTTTCATATCAGACAGTAGAAGGAAAATAATTTTTAGATGTAGATAACTCACTCAACTTTAGTATATTATCCGTGCGTAAAATCACTATCGTGCGTAAAATCACCATTATGTGTAAAATGAAAGCAAGCGCTGTCAGTAAAAAACAAAATCTATAAATCGCATCTATATTAAGTCCGTTACGGATCAAACCAACTATTTGTGCTACTGCGGAGTGTTTCCAAAAAAACTGTGCGTTGCAGCACTTTGAAGCAAATTGAAATACCCATGCAAAATAGTGTTGCAGAAATCTTTTCTCTCCGTTGTAATCGATAATTGTAGTTAAACAAGCACTTTGCAGGCATCTCCTTTGAAGAAAGGTAAATCACGACCTACCTGTGCTCTCCATCCCGCTGGTATGCTCTCTCCGTCACTGGCAGACTGTGAACTGAGCGCTTAGATCGCTTGTGCTAAAAAAGCAAGAGTCTCTGGGCTCCCTTTCGAGGGACAACTCACGCCCATTCTTTGTGTGGAGCCACTGCAACAGGACTCTTCAGAAGTATCTAACAATCAGGAGCACATGCGTGAACTAATGGTTTTATTTACATGTTAATCAGTTCAATGTTGTGAGCTTAGGGGCCCCTTAGGACGTCAGAGATGTCTTGCTCTCAATGTCTGTCATTTATATGCCGTGGGTTTCTCATGTCTCTGCCTGATTAATCTGAAATGAAGGGTGCTGCAGCGGATAACCTTGTATGAAATGCTACATTCAGCATGCATGTACTGTATATGTTACTAATTTGAGACTTAAACAAGCATTTTTATGAGTCCAATAAAGATACTTGTGCGCCATCCAGTGGTGGATTTCACTTCTGCAGAAAGTGCTACATCTCCTTATCAAAGGCACAGAAGAAAATCAAAGCATAAAAGTGATTAAAATTGTGTGGTGGCTGGTTTCGATGTTTTATTAATGGATGTGTGATGGCATATCAGCAAAATATTCCACATGCACATCACACACACCCAACACCTCATAAGCAAGTTGAAAGCAGGTGACACTTCAGAAAATGCCCACTTCAATGAGAATGACCTGCACCTCACTGTACCACACTTTGCCTTTCTTTTCAATTTCTGACATGTCATCATCCTTTGAAGGGCTGTGTAGAGGGTCCCTATCAGTGCTCCACACTTCTGAAGAGTCTGAGAGTGGGCTTCACAAGAGGTGAACCCTTATGTTAGACCTTTAATGAGCTGTCATTTTCCTATAAAGAAATGCTACTGGCTACATTATGCATGGGTCTTGCATTAACAGAGGGGGGCACAGTATGGACTGTCTTTAACTACATCGGCTCAAGTAAATAGTGGAAGGAAAAGTCCGCATTCCCTTCAATCATCAAAACTGTAATCTGTGTTTTGAATGCATCCAAGCAAACAGACGGGAGGAGAGGACAAAACCAAATCTTATTCTTAAAGGTACAGGATGTCATCACGAATAAGCAGTAAAAACCTTGACAGGAATACAGAATGTGTATACCAGCTGCCTCCATAATGCAACATCCTTGTATAACGATCCACGACTTGCAGTTCACAGAGAAGACATTGTTTTAGACTTAATCATAAGGATCTTTTCCCCCTTTCCCACCCCCTTTTGACAAACATTGCACAGTCAGAGCTGACTGACAAACCATGCGGAAGAGTGACATCAGGTATCCAAGAGCCACATCTGACCTCAGGCCTGCAGAAGGACACATAGCTACAGAAAACATCAAATGTCAAGTACGGGAGAACATGCAAGAGGAAGGAATGTGGCCTACATGGCGTTACCATACTAGGGGCTGCCATTGCCCTAAAAGGGACTTCACTTCCATCGGGCAAGCTGATCGGCTGGACTGACAACCGCTTTATGGTTATTTTCCCTGACAGCTAGCAGAGCCTACTGGCTTCCAGGAACGGGGAGGTCGATTTTGTGATGGGTCTCACAGCGAATCATTTGCTTTAGAAAAGAAAGGGACTTAGAATCAGTCTGGTTGTTTTCTTTCTGTACAAATTAAAGTATTTGTATATTTACATAAGCAACAATTCAGCTCAAAGCTTCATTTGTCAGTAATCTTGCTGTCAAAATGAAGTAAATCTTTATGCTGAATGCAGTTCATCCTGTGTCTAATACTTATGTTACAAATGTTGTGCATTAAGTCCCACTCTGTGTGCTCAAGTCACCATATGCTTCACAAGGTCTAAAATAACCACTTTAAAATAGATATCTGTGTGTCCATCTGCCTGCCTGTCCATCTGTTTGTGTGCGGCGAGGAATGAGTCTGTTTCTTCATATCTGAAATGAGGTCAGACTCACAAACAAGTTCATTTGAAAGCCTTTGTCTCTCTCACTGCAGCCCTGACAGAAACCTCTGAGTAAAAGAGAGGGAGATTGTGTTATGTCTCTCTTGTCTTACAGCTGTAAGATGTGACCTCTATCTTAGCATGTGTGAGCAGGCAAATAACATCAATCTTGCCTGTTTCTCCCCTGCTAGTGCTGAACTAACACCCTGATGAGGAGTTATATTGCTAACCCAGAGAAAGGTTACAGCAGAGCGTACTGTGCCTGCTAGAGCTTACAGTAACTGGTATTACTTTGTGTGTCTGTCTGTGTGTGTATGTTTGTGTACGTGTGTGTGTGTGTGTGACAAAAAGCAGGTTCCCTCAAGGTAAACCATCACATTTTAAGAATAAACCTTGAATTGGGGTTAGGGTTAAGTCTACAGGCAATGGAGGTAAGCCAGTGCAATGTATGTGTGTGTGTGTGTGTCAATATATCTACTCTATCTTAACAATTTATTTCAAATCTTGTGAAAATAATGTTTTGTTCTTACCTTCATTCAAGGTAATCAAAAGTATCTTCCTTGGTGAGTAAAAACCAAATGTCACACAGTTGTACCAGAATGATGAAGACAGTATTTGTGTGTGCAGGTATGTATGTGTTTGTAAGTATATAGCCTACAAGCACATCTAATGAGCGGTGTAAAGTACATTCACAAAAAAAAAAGAGTCTGCAGCCTTTTTTAAAAGAGATTGTAAGAGGGCAGAGCTCTTGATGAGGGAACAACAGTTTGTGAGAGTTATTATGACTTTTAGATGCACTTAAAATCCATATGTTTACATATGTAATGTTTATTCGAGTACAAAAGAACAAACAGAGCACAGAGCTCATCTAGATTATATAACCAACATTGCGACTTAAAAACATAATACTGTTTTGACACATTAAGATCAGTTCACTAATGCTGGACACGTGGGCTGTTAAATTTGGCATGTAGTGTCTTAAGTGAACATAGAGGAGTTTTGTCAAGTCTGAAAAAAAAACACCCTGATGAAGTTATCAGAGCTATATCAGTTTGGGCTGAGCCTACAAATTTATAACAGCAAGCCTGCATTAAAAACTGGTGGCAATGAGTTTTACAGGCATGAGTGGTTACACGGCAGGGAGGGGCTGATGAAGGACAAATCAAGATGCATCGTGGTAATTGTGGGAGCTGGTGTTCTAGGAGATTGATGCCTACTAGAAACTGAAAAACAGTATATATCAGCATCTGCTGTCTGGATATTCACTATTTTTTATTTAATCTATCTCTTGTGAATCCCTCAGCTTTATGGAAATTTAATGTTAAATCACTTGAGGGTCTCTAAATTAAACACGTCATTAAGCCGCAACAACGCTGCATAAATCCAGTGTTCAACTGCATCTTTTTCTTAAGTAATCTGCCAATACCAAAAGAGTAAGAAAGTTTAACTAAAAGTCGTGCATTTAAAATATTACTTAATTTGAAGTGCACCAGTGTGAGCATAGAAAGTGAAGGTACCGGAAAGGCCCATTTCAAAATAAAATATTGCTGATCCTGATAACTGGTCAGTCATTGTGGTGTTGTAATGTGGCAAACTTGGCTCTGATTCCATTGACTTTTAGACCCACCAGTGGCTGGATTTGTAATAATCAAAGTTTTTTTTGATAATAGTTTGTATTAGAATTAGAACTGTGACTAGGCTTTTTTTTAATGTGGTGGAGTTAGGGGTAGAATACCTTCTTATGAAATGTAGTGGAGAAGAAATACTACCATATCACCCCAAAAGGCTTTTTGAATGAAGTACAAGTGGGTCACATTACTTGGGTTAATGGAGGCCACTTAGTTACTCTCCACCAGTGCAAAATGAGCCCTAGTAACTATAATACTGTCGAGTAAACTGTGCCCGATGGCATCTGACTCAAAACACTTAAAAGACATTCAAATATCAGTCCAGTGAAATAAACAGTTTCTCAGATTTTATTTTGAAGGCAAAGACCACTCCCCACCGGAAACTATGTTTCTGCACGTGGAAGGAACTCTAACGGACGTAACCATGACGACTAGACGCGGAAAAGAGGCTATCACCGGTGTCCTTTGACAGAAAAATGGCTCAAGAAAACTTAAGGAGTTTACAAAGTGACGGTTGGCTGCGTTGCATCCTATCGTAATATTCCGCAACCTGCAAGAAAACAATGCACTTACGGTAACATGGCCTTAACTTTTTTACAAATATAATTTATTTCGTTTCCGTCTCAACGGGGTCAAGACCAGTGAAACAAATGGCGGCACCAAAAGCTGGTAGCTCCAGAGTCCGGGTGGTTAGGACGTTCAAAAGAGCTGACAAATCATCTCCAGCGTCCTCTCTGAACTTTGTGGAAAGGTAATCTATCAAAACTCTTTCTCATTTCTACCTGCGTGGCAACACTTCAGCCTGGTGGTGTTCAGATACTGTTGCAAGTCAGGGCTTTATTGTCTTGTGAGTAAAAGGATTTATGGACCGTGTTTGCAGCAAAACACAATAAAAGCACAGCAAAAAATCAATGTAGGTGGAAGAGATTTCAAAATGTTCAAATGAAGCAATCAGACTCGTTTCCCATTAAATGTAAACAGTAAATACGGCCATGAAACAACAGTTCACAATAGCAAGTCAGCAAACAATTGCTGTTTCTAACTGGCTTGTTTGTAAATTAAGTGTACTGCCAAACAAGATTGAACTGCCATCAAAGCAGAAATATTTCCCTCTTTAGTTAATTGTCTTACAACTCACATTGAAAGTTTATGTTTTCGTTTGTTTTGTTGGTTTTTTTAAAGTGTTTCAAGACTCCAGCAGGCACAAATGACTCTTATTTTTTAAAAATCAGTTTCAGTTTGTATGGAGAAGACATTCAAAGCTGTGCAAAACCAGGGCTCAGATGCCCTTAAATTGCATGTATTATTATAGTAAATATATTGTTAGATGAGGTGTCCACCTAATAATAATTTTAATCAAATACTTTTTTTAACTGATCATCAATGGTTAAGTCCAAAACACCAACCAAACAAATCAATTTTGCCATGACATGCCAAAGAGAAAAGTAAAACCTCACAACTGAGACAATAAAACCAGAGAAAATCGGCACTATTTTAGCTGTGCAAGTGGCAAAACCCTTCAAAAAATGTTCCACTATTGTCTTCCAGACTTAAATAGCTCAGTAGAAATTATATAGAGCCATAAAACTTTGCAAAGATTACATTGTTCTCACAAGGTGAATTTGAATATTTTTGTGCTTATCCGACTTTACCTCTGTGACAACAAGAAAGATGTCATTTTTGTCTTACTGTGAAACAACTTGTAGCATATTGAATGCAGTGCAGTAAAACTTGAACACAAATTCATGGCCCTCGGAGGATAAATCTTACTGACTTACGTTATCTTGTTTTTGGCTTCTAGGGCCACCAAGAGAATTAAAGTTGTGGCTTTAAGTTAGATGTCTGTTTAGATGACAGTGTTTGGATGTACTACCATGAAATTTGTTATTTCATGTCCCGCACAGGACTTTTAACAACTGCAATTTCCTTACTTTTCATCAGGTCAGAATTTGATTTTGTTTCTTTGATAAAATAATAAATATATTCAAAACTCTCAAAAATC
>JAQNCA010000015.1:10635418-10655826 GCA_029783725.1 Acanthurus tractus
TCTGTTCGAAACTCATAAGAAAATGTTGAGAGTATTAGTGAGCAGGTTAATGTGGTAATGTTTCTATAACAGGGGTAGGCAAACTTTTTGGCTCAGGGGCCACAGTGAGTTGTAAAATTTGACAAAGGGCCAAGCCAGCATTAGACAGATGGAAAGTGTTTGTGTAAACCAATATAAATTAAATGTAAAAGCCATTATCTAAAAAATATAGAAAACTTACATTTAATTTCAGCATGAATGGTGCTGCTGGTCACCCTTTTCTGCCAAAGTCTGGTGTCAGTTTTGTTGTGGCAATTCACAACTGTCTCAGGACAGATCAGGACAGATCTGAGGTGTTCATCAGTTAACTGAGATCTGTGGCCTGATTTGTTGATGTTCATCATGCTGAATGTCTGTTTACAGATGTAAGTAGATCCAAACAAAACCAGCATCCTCTGTGCCATTTTCCGAAACTTTAGAAACCTTCGGAGCCAGATTTAAAGGCCCAATGGGCAGCAGGCCTTAGTTTGCCTATGCTTGTTCTATAACTTAAACAAGAGCTGTACATCAGTTTGATCCTATAAGGTTCATTATTAGTTTTGTTGCCGAATGATTTCATTCAAATAATTATTAAATTGTTGCAGATACATTTACTGTTGATTCACTAAACATCAATCATTTTAGCTTTCGTCCTGCATAATTGTCTGACAGTGCAGTGGTTTTATTGACTTATGAGCTGTATCCTTTTCCAAACTCCTAGAAATGCCACAAATGACTTAAAAAAGAGCCTCTGCATGTTGACAGCTCCAAATGTCAGTAAGAAGTAAACTATTAAAGTATTTTGAATTTTAAAGCTAATAAATATGCATCATTCCCCACGTTAAAACTGAGTTATAGATGATTTATTCATTTTGTGTTGGGTTCTTCAAGTTGTTTCATCTAGATTTTGATATGCAGTGGGATGTCAGTGATCGACCAGGCAGGTAATGTGAATGTGTCATGAATATATCACATACTGGGGTGATTTAATTAGACCACAATTGGCATCATTAACCATGACAGGTGTAAACAGATGAACCCAATCAATATTTCAAAAGATATGGATACATATGGAACATATTTCAAAAAAGAAAATTGTGTCTGTTTTTAGTATTTTTGCACATTTAACAATGCAGATAGGTTTTAAAGGATAAAATAAAATATGTGAATCACAAATTTTGCTTTATATATCCAGACATACACATATTTACCTAAGTTAGATGAAAGATCTGGCATTGGTGACTTGAGATTTCACACAAATATGTGCTTTTTGCTTGGCCTGCTTGGTCTCATTTTAGATCTCTCTTATACTTCAGTTCATCACTTTTTGTAGCTTAAGAGGGATCTTTTCCTGGCACCAAAACTTTATATGAGCACATGTGGTACATCTGTCGGTTGTCAATCAAGGAGGATGAAAAATTTTTGATGTTTTGTGATCTAGATGGAAATGTGAGGTTTTACAAATCAGTGAATCCTGAGGTTAATACTGAGTTTGTTTTAAACCAAACCTATTAAAAGAGAACATCAGCATGGCTCATTTAATTATGTTGCCGGAGGTGTATGATAAGATTGCCAAGTAGTCTGTGGAGAGCTTATTTGTCTCACACAAACTGCACACTAAACAACAGGTGGCTGGTAAAACACAGGTGTTACTTTCTTGCAGTGATGTTTAAATACCTTCTCTGTAGCCTGCCACCCGAGATCCTTCAGAAGATTCTGTCCTACCTGGATGCCTCCTCACTTTTCAGCGTCAGCTTTGTCAACAAGCTCCTTTATCAGCTTGCTAATGACAAGTAAGTGTCAGCCCGATCTTGTTTATGCAGCACACACAGTACATTAAATACATGGGTTGTTAGGAATCCAATCCAACCGGAAGTAAAGCAAGTTTACAGACAAAAAATTAACATTATATTGTAGAGATGAAATAATCATTTTAGTTTCAGCTGTAGGTTAATCTGACAATCATTTTCTTGATCAGTTAATTAATCATTCGGTCTAAAATATTTCAGAATGTAGTGAAAGCAGTTCAGAACCCCAGAAGACCAATTAAAATTACTTGTTTTGTTTGACCAGTTATCCAAATGCTAAAGAACTTCTCGTTAGTGTTGTTGAAGACAAAAAAAGTCTATTAATAAAAATAGGCTGAAAATTGGATCCCATATAAAAATAATAATTATGTTTTTATGCTGCCTAGACTTTCTGAAATCAGGTGGAAGTGCTGGTGAATTGTATGGAAAATAAGTTGAAAAATCTGGATTTCCCAAATATATTGATCAATTTGTACTGTGCTTAATTTTGAAATATAACTTACTGCCTAGCTAAAAACTAAGACACTGGACAGAAAGTGAAGCTGAATTTGCATCCCGATTCTCATCGTTTCACTAATTAGGCTATAAATATTGATTTATTTGTATATTATAAACTATTGTCTTGTAATTTTGAACTTTCAAGGCTTTCAAGGGGAGAGAAATGGACAAAGAGAGGGGTAATAAATGAACAGCAGGGAGAAAGTAGAAGGAGGAGTAGTTGCGTTAAAGGAAACAGTGGAGAGATGAGAAGGTGTTGTGGAGGTTGTGCTGTTTCATTCTGTAATGCTGTAAAGTTTAGCACCACATATGAGGCAGCCCCAGGACTAGTAGCAATTGTCTAAACTGGCAAAAATAATAGACACTAATGTTTGAAAATCAGCTTGATGATCTAACAAGTTGTAATTTGTGCAGCCTGCACAAACACAATAATTTAGCATGATGGAAAACTGGTGTAATGCAAAAGAAACTAAGAAAATCACCCAGACTCACTACCACACTGCATGTTTAGAAATCAGCTTACTTGAGACTTCATTTGAAGCATTGTTTTTAAAGGCTACTTTTGCTGTGAATTTCTGCTCTATGGCATGTTAGACATACTCATACAATACATTATCATACAATAACTTTTCATCAGCATAACATTTGTAAAATTGAATTTAAAACTTTAGTTAGAATTTCAGTAGTGAGTAGCATTTCAAAATTAAGTAGAACACTTATCAAAATGCATCATAGTCCTTAACACACAAATAACAAAACATGAATGAACAAGAATTTTACACCTGTAACAAAAAAGCATACAGAACATAATAAAAATAATCAATCATTGTTTTCCAAGCTTTTTCAGTAGTTTGCACTCACAGCAATTACACATTTTTCTATACCTGCTGATACCATTGATGCAGTGCTCTGTGGAAAAAGATATACATGAAAGAGTTTGGCAGAAGTAAAAAGCCAAATCCTGAACACATGGGTGAGCTGGTGCTGAAGATGGCCACAGTGGAGGTCCAGGACCGGATCACGGGCTACTGGAAAGGGCTGTATTTCAGGACTGTAGTCACACGTGACAAGAACAAGTGGAAAAGAAATCTTGGACCCATCAGCTGTCACACTGGGCTGCCCAGCCGAACGGAGCATGTCCTCAGGTAGGAAAAGAACTGCTTTTTGATAACCACCTAAATGAAGCACCCAAGTTGTATGATTTGTTTAATGTACCAGGCACTTCATGTCACCTAGCAGACATTTGAGTCAACCTGACAAGTATTGCTTGTGAATAAAGCTAATTGAGTGCTTACTGTATATTTTTATTATATTTCATCCCTTTACCTACTGAGGTGTGAAAAACATCTCATTATTTCTTCTGCTTTAAATTAAGTGTGCTGATCATACTTGGTATACCATGCAATAGTCTGCTGTTTGCCATCTGTTTTACGATTGAATGCAGCTCTGTGAGGTGTCATGGGAACCCGTGCACTGTTTGCGGTTAGCTAACTGTGAAAACTTCGGAGATCCAGTCTCGCTGTCAAGAAGGTTCAAGGGCAGACAGACCAGAGGACAGTTCAAGCCGCTGGCAATCAAAAACAAAGCGCGGTTTGTTTTTCATATCGCACTTAATGACACTTTCTTATTAAAGGTGAGAAAGGAGGTCTCTGTCTAAATGCGATGTCTGCTCAGGGGGAAGCCAGCACGCAGTGGAATGCTCCCTCACCACCTCCACCGCGGTTTCTGCTGTGTTTTTATAACCTCTGATTAGAGGCTGTGCAGCACTCAATTTTGAGTTCTGTGGCAGTCGCTGTGGTACAGAGGGGAAGTAGAAATAATTGTGTTCCTTGCAGAGGCTGTCTGAATTGTTGAAATAAATTACTTAGCACCCCCAGCCCCTCATCCACCACACACAGACACACACACATGCACACCTTCTTGCCCCTCCCTCCTCCCTCCCATCGGCTCAGACAGTTCCCTGTGGGGTTTGTCTGTTTGAGACACTGAGGAGCACGAGATTTACCTTGGTAATAATCATTTTACAAGACATGACACATACTGACAATCCAGAGTAAAATCCCTTGGGTCATCTGTGGCCTCCTGGGCTGCTCCAGTTTTTAGCTTTGTTCCCCGACTTAATTGATATTGGATGGTGCCTCAGCGAGACGCCGCCTGCATCACAGTAGGGGTAGCCCTGAATCACAGTTTAGACAGAATTGGATCGAGAGATTTATCACAACAGCTGTGGTTTCATTTCATTTGTTGCATATCTTTTCATTAAGACAAACAACTTAACTTGAGTCATACTGATCCCTACTGCTATCAGAAGAAACATAATAGCCATTGCGCACATAGTTTGCCTTATTTAAAGAGCAAGAGTCACTCTTACCCAACACAACCTGATTATTTGTATTGTATTAACTGAAATAAAGTCAAAACAGTTGTTTTGTGTTCAGGCATCGCAATTCACTGGTGTCTTCATGTGGCTTTTAGGGAATGTTAAGTGAGTTATTTTACACTCTGAAGTAGGGAATCTATTGTTTCAGCTCAAGTTCTCAAACCTCTCACTGTCACCACACTGCATTTAAACAGCTGAACATGCTTTTATTTCATAGCCCATTCTTAAGGTATATTACAATCTTATTCTAGAAACTTGAACGTCACTTGGGAGCTGACAGTCTGCGATAAGTCTGGCCACGAGTGCACACATGAGCTGAGCTGGTCCCGGTTCTGTGAGACTTCTGTGGCTCTGTGCTGGAGCGGAGGAGGCCGCTTGCCAAACTACCAGCAGATTTCCACCCTTCAACTCCACAGTGTCAGGAGGATAGCACTCAACTACCCAGGCCTAAAGAAGTAAGACAGCCTGGCATCCATCTCCACACACACTCTCTATGTCTCTGTTTTCTCTTTTTCTCACTGAAACCCATTGTTTTCTTTGCTCGCTCTGTCAGACCTGGCTGGAGGTCCCTCATGGCGAGGTTAGACATGCAGAGTCTGACTAAAAGCATGCAGGTCATTGGCCAGGACGGACTGGTTGAACTGAAGCTGCTACAGCCTGGCATCATTATTGGAGTCTGGAGGGTAATTACTTCAAAGCCAGCCCTGAGGTTTTATTTGCAATTATTATTCCTTTCTTTGGAACTGAAAGAGTGAGATGGATGCTATTTCACTTAAAAATTACAGCTGAACAGGAATTGAACAAAAACAGGAATTTAAATGATGGTTCTCTTCACAGGACCAGTGCTCAGTTGCCTTTATCATGTACACCCTCCACTTCCACAAGCTGGTGGAAAGAAGTACCCAAGGATCTTCAGTTTGGTAGGCTTCACTTGAACTGGCAACCTTTATGCAGATAACATGCAGTGTATCACCAACACCGATAGCTGCTTAGGATTAGGTTTGGACTGCAGGATATATTTTTTGATCCTGATGCAACCCATCTATGCTGCACAGCAGGTTGGGGTTTGAAGAGTCACCTTAAATTACACTTTCATTCTTCTTGCACGATATCTTGTTCAGTTTAGGGTGAAAACTTAGATTTATTGTGCTGAGCAAGAAATAAGGGATGAGAGGTCACAAGTAGACATTATTTTATAGTATCACAAACCACAAAAGTTAGTAATCTCTGGGCCAAACCATATTGTGGTCACATTTTAGTTCTAATGTATGAGAAAATTCAAAGAATCCAAGTTGCAGTGATATGAAGTGCTGGAGTTGCTGTGTAGGTCTGAAGGTAAAGGTGGGAGTCTTGCACTCCTGCGCTGTGTGGTAACAGCCCCCTCTCCTGGCTTTCTGTGAGAGCATCAGCACATTATGATTAAAGTCTAAGAAAAGTGAAAAGGCTCTGAACTGCTCTGATTAAAAAGAGACTTTTTCACACTGTTGTCTCATTCTCTGAAAGTCTCTGTTTCATTTACCTTTTTGCTTTTTGCTTTTTCCAGCCTCTATGTGGAGCCCACAGTTAAAGCCCCTTTTGATGACGTAGACCCTGAATATGGTCTCCATGGTTACAGACTACACATTGTTCTACACGACACTGTATGCGAGATCATGTGTGGAAGCTTCCCCCAGCTCTTCTGCCGAAGAAGTAATATATCTTTACTTATATTCTAATTACAGAATGAATCACTTTGTGGTGTATGGTAACTTTGGGAAGTAACTTTAGGAGGAATACAAAGTAAATTATCATTTAGCTTAGCCACGCCTCTCCTATCTTGTACTATAAGTTTAACTTTATAATTCCTCTGCAGCCAAAGTCCAATACAGACAGTCTCAAAAAAGGGGTAATTTGCTAATTATTACTAACGCATGTTCTGATGCTTGAGATTGTATTGTGTTGTTTGCTTTACAACTGTGAGTAGAGTACATTTCTGCTTTTATGTATACATGTTAAGTTGCACAATATCATGTTTTTGAAGTGACTGAACCTTTTATGTTGAAGTAAACAAGAGAGTGATATTAAAATGCTTTAAAGATGTACCTCTTGTTGTCTATAACCAGCTCAGATTTGTGATGGCCTTATCCAGCTGACTGCCATTAGCAGGACAGACTTGTCGCAGCACACACCTTTGTCTGGCAAAATTACCCTGCCCTGGAGGTGTGAGGCCCTGCAGGGCACAGTACAGGTACAACATGTGTTGTTGGCTAGCTCCACACTGTTTCACTGTGTTGTAGAGAGAAAGACATGCATGCCAAAAGCCATCTCAAGTATGTTGCTGCCAATTGTAAAAAGTCCAATTTTAGTGATGTTTTCTATCTAAAAATTAATTTTAGAATCACTCCCTCTGCTCTCCAGACTAAGGAGAATGTAGTTTAAATCTCTGGCTGTATTTTATTACATTTGACAGTTTTGACTTCTGGGGTAGCAGTTGTGTTCCTGGAATGAGATTTTGGGCTCATTTTTAAAAACAAACCTGATGAATTAACATCATTTTCAATGAAAAGGCCTTTTCACAGCTGTTGATGAACTGTTCATGAACATTTTTTTCCAGAATTGCTGCATTATGAATCTGACTCTACTCGATGAATTCAAGAAACCCTTCTGGTGTGTCAGCTCTGCTGTTTCTATGATGCAGGAGAAGACGCCTGTCTCCTATGACTATGACAATGAGCAGTTCCTGATCCACTATCAGGACTCAGATGGTCAGGTGAAAATGAAACTTGCACGGGTAAACGGGAAGGAGCAGTTTTTCCTCATAAGCTTAGTTGTCTGTGTAACTGTTTGCAAAGTCAACAAGCATTTTGGTCGAGATTACTGAAGTTGTATTTCTGGAACAAGTTTTAAGACTTTGAATACATCAGAATGTTGCAGTCCAAGCACATATTTGACAGAGTAAATCCTAAATATGTTCAGTTATTTTCTCTTTTAATGCTAAATAAATAAAATATTTTTTTATTTATTAATAAGATGATTTATAATGTGCTTTGAATTTCTTAAACTTTATGATAAAAAATGTGTCCTCTTGTCTTAATTATCCCATTCTTTGTTTGTCTCTCATTTTTTTACAGTATAGGTTCACTTACATCTACTACTAATCTATTTAATAACTAACTTAATATATAATTAAATGACTAATGGAAATACAAATTAATAATAAAAATGAAAAAATAAATAAGCTTTATACACAGCAGAATGCAAACTGAATATGTAATGTAATTTCATCTCTGTATTTAAATAAAACTTGGGGGAGGTCCAGATTACTGCCGTATTTGATTTGCCTTGCTCTGCTTCATCACCGCATGAAAAACTGAAAAATATTTTGCACATGCACTTTTCAGGGATATTTTTTACCAGAGGATAGAGTGTGAGGGTCCATTCACAATTTATGTCACTTTTCATATAAAAATAAACCCTGTGCAAATGCGGGAAGACAGATGTGGTAAAACTGAGAAGGCACTAAAATTTTAAATTCAACCATTTTACTAAAAGTTTTAATTCTTGATCATTCTTGATGTGATGGATTTTTTGCTGCTGTGCTTTTAAAACGTATTCTTTGCATTTTCAAATTGAATGAAAGTTTTGTTGCTCTTGTATCATTCACACAGATCAAGTTTTGTTCTCTCCTCTAATGGCATTTACACCTAAACACCCACATTACCTCAATTGCATTGTCCTGACATTATGCAATCACTTTTAGATGAAAATTGAGTTTTATGTCCCTACCCTGGGCAAGTCTGGCGACAGCGATAGAATTAGCGTGGGAGCAATTGTTGGAAACAGTTGCCATGCTGCTGATGGGCCAGCACTGCTGATGGCAATAAAATAAGCCAGGCCTCTGGCTAAAAGGATTTCAGAGGCTTCCCTTCCTTTTCTTGGTTGAGGTCATTATCACCTTGAAAAGATGCATATTTTTCCAAACACATCACCAACTGCATTGGCACTGGATCCAAAATCATTTGGGGAAAAGAGAAAGAGGGGCAACAGTATGTGTGATTAATTATTTTGTTTTGTTTATTGTTAATTTTTTTTCATTTTCTGGCACAAGCTTTATAATTGCAAAACTATAATGGAGAAAGAGACACTTTTTGAATCATTATGACTCAAATTTTTTGTTGCATATTTCCCATTTTTGTAGGCTTTGTCCTCTCCATCTCCATCCATGTCAGGGCTGGTGAAGGGCCATGTGGCTGCTGAATGGCTGTATGGATGAAAGCCATACAGCAGTTCATTGGATTGCTGACTTGGCCCCTTAATACACTGACAAATTGCAGGATATTGACTATTACTAGGACTGAATTATGTGCTCCATGTATGACTTTCAGGTTTCAAGTGTGTTACAACACATTTCTATCACACTGACCTTCATGCCACTATTTGCTGTCACATCATCTGCTGCAAAGTGCCAATCCTTCACTCCTTGTTTTATTAGAAAAAACAGAAGCCAAGGGTATTGCATTTGAGATAATGGACTTTCAAGAACATAAAGCCAGTTATTCAAACATTTGAGTTGTAGTAATGACTCAACAAAGAGTATGGATTTGAGGGGCAAGGACCATGTGTGGTCTGCCCCTGATGTGAAAGAAAGTATTACCTCAATGCCCCTGTGGAGATTTTTCTGTCAAAAATGTAATTAGAAATAAGGGCATCAATTCATACAAGCATGCAAATTAAGATTTTTTTTCAATACAGTTTAGTATAGGTAGTCCTCCAGTAGATGGCTCTCTTTAGTAAATAATGGGAGAATCTGTAAATGGCACTGCTTCACATTTTTTTTTCCACCTTGTCAGTCTGTAAGAAACTTCTACATAAATGACTTACAGGATTTTTTTTTTTATAAGGAGATTATCAATGTTATTTTTGTAGAACATTTTTGCACTAAAAAGATATTCTTTTTCTTTCTTTTTTTCCCCTTTTCTCAGTAATTTCACAGTTGTTATCCTGGATGTTAATCAAAACTTAAAGGACTTTTACAACAAATCAATATTAAGAGAGTCCATAGCTTAAACACTGAATGGGTATATTTAATGACATAAAGCCTCATTAAACTCATCTTTCTTAGTTCCTCACCAGCTAATCTTGGAAGAAAATTGCTTCCATTTTTAGACTTTAATTCTCTCCCTCGTGAGCGGCCAGCTGGGGTCCGCAAACTATTTCAGCCTTGGAAGCCTATGACACAGACCTTCTTTGTCCTCTCACTGGAGGAAAACAGGAAGATAATGACATAACTGGAAAAGAGCTTGATTACACTGGGTGTATGTGTGTCTTTGTGTTCAGTCATGCTTTTTATTTTTACCATAAACTTGTTTAAAAAGTACTCATCTTAACTAATATTTTCCAGTTATTACCCTGTTGGGTGACTGCATTAGGCCAGAAAAGTTGTTATTACTTGTAATGATCATAAAAAAAAAAATTACATCTTGTTTAAAGCTGACAGCTATCTTGCTTTTGATTATTCCTTTAAAAATGGTGGGTGGTGGCCACAATGATGTGTTTCTGCTTTTAGCATCAATTTTCTCTCTGCGTGTTCTGTAGACAGTTTCCTTTAGCATTCCTTTAGAAATAAAAATACACCCACATGTCAAATTCTGAAGGCTAAAACAATCTCCGGAGCTGTCACTGGCCTCTGATGTTTTCACTGATGCAAAACAAACCCAAGCTGCATACTAAGCCTGAACGCCTACATCAGGCTGGTGGTTCGCAATTAAACTAGTAACTATATAATTCCTAACTACTTTGAAGCAGCACGAATCCTCCTCTTTTTCACCTTCCATACTTTTTCCAGTCATTTGAACCCTGTAAGTAAAGAGAACTGGACTTTGGGGAAGCTTCAAGGGGTTACAATATCACAAAGTTTATTCTCCACTTTAAATTGGTGCATTGCAACCAGACGAGCACAAAGGAACCCATTTATATCAAAGCTGCAGCTCATCCTGAGGTTTCAAGAGCACAATAAGTGATAAGACTGCAGCTCCATTGTTTCCTCAGTCTGCAGTGATACACAAACAGTAGAACAAATTTAAAATTCCTGCATATTCTTGAAGTCATGGTGGTGATTATAACTTCCAGTATACTTACTTTAGTTGGTTTGCCTGAACAGTTTGATTTTTGGATACTTCATACTTCTAATCTACTACTTTAAACTGTAGGTCAGTATTGTACATTTATTTCAATACTTCTGTAAGAACATAGGTTTCTTTTGGTTACTTTACGAATTTAAAATGGTACATACAGAACATACAGTGGCTCCATGTTGACTGAAAACAAGATTAAAATGCTGCCGACATTGGAATCCATCAATAAAGTAAAGCCAATATTATTATTATTATAATATTATAAGTACAGCACTTTTAATTTATTTTAAGTGCATTTTAAGTTGGTATGTTTGGATGATGCATTTCTGCTTAATATCTTCTTTCCAACCAAAAAATATTTTGCGAAATGTTGCTTTGCTCTGGTGTTAAATATTCACTATGCAGAATGATTGTCACACAGAGTTTTACACCAGGAAGCTCTTTTCATTCATCTATTTAAAAAGTACAGTTTCCCTTTGCTCATCTTAAATCTCCATTTGACACAAATGCATATGCAAAATTTATGATATTATAACTGGCTTGTAAGCCAATTATGGCCCAAATAGAAGTTATTACACTATGGTTTTTCTGCTATTTCTCTGGAAAAGAAAATGGCCTGTAAAAGAAAATTAATTTGCTAAATGACTAAAAACGTTAATTAAAAGTTGACTGGTCCCCTGATTTCCCACATTGCCACTTTTTGTGCATTTATTATTAAGGCATTCAGCCTTTAACAATGTCCTTCTCTCTGCAAATTTTTAATTTTGGATGACTGGATAGCGAAAGTTTGTTTGTGTCCCAAAATAAATTACTACTGTTAACAATTTTTCAGTCTCTGCCTCGCAAAGTGTGTGTGCTAGAGAGTGAGAAGGTCGGCATGAGTCAGCACTTTCTTCAGCATACTGTAGAGGCACTTTCCACTATTCCACAAGGATCAGTAGTTTGTTTTACCCTCACAGTAACATCCAGTGGCTATTTGGTCTCTGAGCAGATATTTGGAAGACAGGTACAGTCCAAACTGTTTTCTGATCCTGCTGCAGTTTGTTGTGAGTTCAACAATGGTCGACTGGTCATCTAAGCACCAAGATCCGTTATCTATATTTTAAAGAAAATGTTTGACATTTCATTGGAAAAGCCAGAGCCTGCAGTTGGTTAGCTGGAAGAGGATTTTGTTTCCTCAATTCAGAGCCGGGCTGGCTGTTTTTTTTTTTATATTTTTATTTCCATTTCTCTGGGCAGGGCAACATAGACAAGCTAGGTGTTTCCCAATAGGTCCAAATATTTATGTTTATCTTCCTTCTATTTCTAACCAGCTTGCTGATATTGTAGACCCTATGTATTCATTACAGGATTGTGACTTTAAGCACAATAAACATGTTTTCTTTCTTACTTAAGCAAATGTCAAATCCAGCTCATTTTATGGGCTACAAAAAGCAGGCAGGCTTCAGAGAAAACAGACTGGCCTCTGTTTGTACAGAATTCCTGGAACAATTGGTTTCAGTGCAAAGGTCTGTGCCTGAGGCTAACGCTATTGATCTGAACAACCATTAAGAGGGATAGACAGAAAGAGAGAAAGAGGTAGGAAACCAAAGGAGGAGAGCAACAGGGAGAATTTTTAGACGCACAGAGAAAGCTTCCCTCGTTATGTGTGAACAGGCACACTTGGGTTTCCATAGATATCATGGTAATAAACACCAAACACCTGCAGCTGTGTGTGTTGAGCGCAGATCTCGTGCTATGGTGCTTAATCCATGTTGTAAGTGCTAGTGATATTTTTTGGTCAAACACACCCAACCAAGCACTGTTTATCTCCTCTGTAAACTCTCTCTACAAGGCTATGAATTATTGAAAACCCAGTGGTCAGTTGTATATGTCATAGCTGTTTGTTTAGACTTTTGACATCAGACTCTCAGTGGACAATTATACATCGATTGTGTTGGCCTTGTTACTGCGAAGTGCCACAGTAATCCTTTCATTAGCAGCCTTTAGCTCTGATTAATATAAAATGATATATAGAGATTGTTTGGAATTATGTGAGATCACTGTAGATCTAGAAGTAGTATTGCTTGGAGAGTCAGAAAAGTACTTAATAGTCACAATGGAAATCCACATTAAAACATAAACACATTTACACTGTTTGTTTGTTGGCTGATGTTTGATGTTCTGCTTTATTTATTCCTATTTGTATTTCTCCCACAGTTTTTGTGTTTTCTGTTTTACCATATCATGTCGCGTACCACAATTCACAAGTAAAATTAAATTGCTTCTGCCATTATACACACATTCAACAGAGCCAACCTTCTGGTGGGGTATGATTGCCTTTTAATCACATCTCAGTTGTGGGGCCACCTGTGTATGACATCCATTAAAGATGATGGCAGTCATTGTGGCCTGGATAACATTTCCACATACTTGCACCTGTCGCAAAAGCAAATGAAGACAGATATGTGGGCAGTCTGCCACTGCAATGCTGGGGCCTTTGGTCGGAAACCTGCCAAATCAACCAAATGTAGCTGAGTCATAACATTTTGATTGAGCTTGACTATGCCACACAGGCTGCAAGCTTTCATCACTGTTGTCACCATCTTTCATGGCACTAAAATATTTGCTTTTTGTTGTCTGTATTTCTTTTATTCATTCTTTCTGCATCTGTCGTCAAGTCTAATGTTGCTGCTGCTTTACGAACGTTAAACTGATGAGGTTCACCTCTGCTGTTACTATGGTTATGACCCTTTACTGAGCATTTCTGACATCACCGGCTGTTGGCTTTTAGGTACCAACCTTTGGATTAAAATACATGAAGCACATATGCAGTTCTCTTGCACAGAAGCATGATGGCTGCTTTGGTCCAGATTAAAATATCTCAACAACAATTGCACAGATTTCAATTTAATTTGTAGACGAATATTTGTGGTATCAAAAAAAAAAAATTCTCATTACTTTGGTGATCCCTTGGACTTTGGTCTAGCACCAGCAGCACTGTAGCTTCCTCTGGCTCTGGCCATAAGCATTAGTAGTTCTCCGAGGACATTAGAAAGCTCAGTGTTCACATTTTTACATACCTGCAGAACTAAAACTTGTGTTTCTGCTAGTTAGCAACTGCTAATCATAAACATGCCTGCTCATTGTCATTGTGCACGATAGCATGCTGATGTTAGCATTGAGCTCCACTGTATACAAGTACAGCCTGACACTGCAGCTAGCATAGCTGATGACTAGTCTTGATATGTAAAAGAAGGATAAAAAAACAATAGTGCCACATATGAGAAAGCAAGGTCAGCAGTGTGTATCATCATGCATACATGGTGAAGATTAATTCAGTCCCGACTCACACACTCCACCAAAGTGGAATGTATGTGAAAGGTCAAGTATGGTGCACCTCACTTCATTATGCAGTCACCTTAATCAAATGCAAGTCCTTTTACTTTGTCATCTACTCCATGATTGAATGTGTCAGATATGCACGGTACTGATGAATGCCAGTGTGCAGCTGCAACAATCCTCGAGGTGCTTTGTTAAATAATGACCAACAAATCTGACTAATGAGTGCAGTTAGCAGCAACTGAGGTGAGAGCTTCCGTTTGTCTCTCCTACTTTGTGTAGTGTGTGATGAGAGATCTCCATTTGCAGCCATGATGATGATTGATACCATTAGGTCCCAACTTTTTCATAGGCGTCTCCACACTTCATGGCCACTCACCTCTGGTATTAGTAAGATGAATGATCTTCTCTTGACTAGAACCGGAGAGGTTATTTTCTCCAATGCTCACGTGAAAGCAATTGTCAAAGGGGGGAGGAAAAAAAAGAAAAAAACATGACACAACGGAAACACAGCTTAATAATGATTGCTGGAAATGGTAGGGATCATTTTTCATGTTTGCATAACTTGTCATACTTTAAACACCCTCCATAGCTCAAGCAGTGTGGAGACTTTGCAATGAGATAAGAGGCTTTATCTGTGATCAGAGTAATTCATGGGCACTGTAGAAAAAATCCTAAGATTTGCCTGTTTGTCTTAAAATAACCTTTAACTGCATTTTGCAATGTATTTCTTAAGCTGTTAAATAATCAGCGTTTTCAGACAATGCTTAAAGAAAGAGGAAGGAATGGAGAGTGGCCACAGGAAGGCGCTGAAGCGCCTTGTGAGTCTCTCACTCTTAAAGTGAGCAGCCACATAAGAAGGCTCTCTAGTAACTATCACCTGGTCTTATGCTTATTTATTTACAGTGTATCTGCTGGATATTTTCTTAGGAAATGCTCAAACTTAATTATTTATCTTATTCCAAGAACTGATAGTTTTTAAAGTAGTTTCCTAGGATTGCAAAGGCCATCACCTGACTCTTTTGGCAGAAATGCAGAAAATCTATTTTTTAGCTCTATTAGAGTTTTTCTTTTATAATCGGTTTAGTTGAATTCCCTGAAAGCCTGTTTTGAGGGATTGGCTGGTCACGCTCAATAAAACCATCCTGATATTGACCGAGTGCTTGAGATGGACGCTCAAACAGCAGTCCTTTCTTGGGGGAAATTGCTTTGCTTGCCGGGAAACTTCAGGCCGGAGCAAAACAATAACAAGTCCCAATGATCATACTCAGATTTTTATTTGCAAATAAAGCACAATTTCAGCATCTGCAGCATATTCCTTTATGTTTTTTATTCTCGTGAAGAGTTTGGCTGTTGTTCTGATATTTTATTTGTCAAAATTCAAATTTGGGGAATAACACTGGTTAACTTATTGTTACTGGTTGTTATAATCAGTTCATTAAATGTTACACAATGGATTTGCCTGCACAAACTCTGAAAGGCAGAACAATGAAGTAATTAAGACTGCTGCAAGAATTCATTTGGGAATGCAACCACACTGCAGAGTTTAAGTAGCTTATCTTTTGTTTGTTGTTCCATTTATATCCAGATAACATCGACATCAGTGGTTGGAAAGTGCCACAATCAGTGTACTGAATGTTGATTTGTTTACTCACCCAAAAACACATTCAAGTGGGTGGAGAATGGTGTTTAGTGAAGGAGAGACACTCGAAATAGGTACGTCCAAGGAGAGAGCACCTGAGGTGACTGTTTTTTTTTTTTTCATGTCTGATGTCCAAGCGTGAGGCCATAGATCGTTTCAAGCACCGCTCTCGTGACTCGTCCATCCTTCTCCTGTGGCCCTGCTGTTCCCGCTCTCACACCCTCACGTCATCACTTTTTGCTGTACTCACAACCTTGTGGGCCGGAGCACACCCTGCATCTCATCAGAGAGCGTTACCTAACACCCAGAGGACAACATTCATCAACGTCATAGGGCTTTTGCCAACAGTGCATTTCTTTCTGTTGGTGCCCCAAGTCCATTTCAGTTGTTCCAGCAGCAACGCAGGGTACCTCATGTGACCTGTGCCACCTCAGCAGTATATACACAATATCTCTTTCAAGGTTCTTCAGTCTTAAGTTTCTGCTGATATGAACTATTTTCAGTACATCTCGAAATGAATCTGTGTTCTGCTATCATATTTATTTGTCTAATGCTCTTTAATGTGCATCTATCTGTGGTATGAATGATGCTGACTGAACTAAAAGCAATCTACAAAAATAATTGTACTTTTAAATTTAAACTGGGCTGACAGACTGTTAGATTGACATGTGCAAGACAGATGCAAAACTTCTTGTAATTATCAGGGTCTGCCACTTCTAGTAGGTTGATTGTTCAATATGTTCTTGTTGAACAAATTCTAATTGATTAGTGGTGTGAAGAACGTGCAAACCAAATGTACTTTACTTTTCAGTTATAGACCACATTAGCCCAGTTATAACACTGATCCTCAATAAATTTTAAGCAGCAAATATGTTTATGTTTAATAGAGATGTGGCTCAATGGTTAAAAAAAACCTCCATCAAAAACATTTACTCAGGTCTAAACTAACCGATACCATGTCAAAGAAATGGCAAACATTAGCTTTTTTGTTGCATAGTCCTGCTTAACCTGATCCACTTACCCTTCAGGTAAAAATAAAACCATATGTGTTAAAGAAACAGTCACACTTTAGAAATCCATGTGCTTGGCAGTCTTATGTAATTATAATTAGCACCCTTTAAGCTACCAGGTAGATTGCACTCAGTGAACTATGTCTAAATTTATTAATCTAAAGATAATCTGCAGATTATTTTTTCCTATTAATTATTAATTTTGTTACAGAGAAGGTAAAATTTTGGTCAACCAAGATTTCCATTGTCTGACTGCAGCCTGATTTATTACTCCCAGATCTTAAAATATATGAAGAGAATTAGTCCCCAAGGACACCCTTTCCACCAAACCTCAGCCAAATATAAAATATTCAGAGGTCTGAAGCTATCACACCATTCCAGATGGAAAATCTGCAACAAAACACACCTTGTTGTGTCAGTGTTCTCCAAAGCTTCTTTTTGCAGTATGCACATTCCACACTTGCAATATGCATAACACTACAACACAAAACATGCCTAAAAGCAGGTTACACATTAAACTTTCATGAGAAGATCGAGTTAAAATACCATCATTTTGAGTGGCAAGTCCACTTAGTTTATGAGCATCGAATCACTCATACTATAAGTACACAGGCAGGCATGGCATAAGCACAGCTCTGGGGGCTGTATGTTATTTAGAGCCTCTTAAGAACAACAGTTGTCCAAAAACACCCTCGGGAATTTAAAATGATCCTACTATCTGAGAGAGTCACGTAAGAGTTACAGCCAACACACAAATGCAAGGAAAATCACATTAGCCACTAGAAAGCCTTTTGATTTAAGAAGTACAAACACGTACACCCTGCCGAGGAAGAAGGCATGCATGCGTAAATCATGCCATCTGATTTATTGTTTGAAATTTAACAAGTGAGCTCTGTCCTTGGCATTTTGCACACTGTAGGTGTAAATCTGCGACCAAAGTGTTTTGTCAAAAGGGAAAGAAAGTGTTCGGGCGATGATAAATGAAGGGAGATTAAGTATGACTACGATATTCAAGAAAGCCTTCCGGCATATGCAAATGATTTGCATGGAGGTTCTTTTGGAAGCACATGGATGATGCAGATAGGAGACTGTATGTAAGTACGAAATGAAATGTATGAAAAAGGATGTATGCATTTACATAAGAACATCAGCAAAATGAAAAGAAAGCAGCCATTTGAATTGTAAAGTAATAACCTTTGCTGGTGTTATGAACCTTAATGTTGCATGCTATAAACCATCATGAGAATGCATGTTGTTTTCTGCTACAACTCATCTCCCTCTCTGTCCTTCCCTTTTTCTGCCCTCACTGATCAGTGCGGGAAAAGGTCAGCGTGGATCCCGGCATATACACACAGGTAGACCAAAGCCAATTTCAAATGTGTCAGTGGAAGTGATGCTGCCAGCTTCCTGTGACAGCTTGGATGGAACAGCCTCAGTAACCCATCTTCAAATCACCTCTGCCTACTGAGCAGAAACCGTTGGTCACATACGAGACAAATGCTCCGTCAAGTCTTGTCAGCACTCAGCTATCATCGTTATGATTATATCATGGTTAGTGTTTAATACAAATTCATGTGCATGCTTCTGAGCCACTAAGCCCCCGTTCATATATATTTTATGATTTCGATTGTTTTTCTGTATTTTTATTATTCTATAATGATCATCAGCCGGTGGCAATGCTAAAATTTTACCTAACATAAGGTCTAATCTATTTTAGCTCATACTAAGGTAACTAGCCATCATTAATGCTTCTTGGGTATAAAAGTAACAAGGCTATGGCGGCTAAGCTATGATATGGACATCTGCTGTTTTTAACCTCTGATACTGAAGTAGTGTATCATTTTGAACAAATTGACTCGCTGTATTTTTGTCGCCCTCCACTTCTTCTTAGATGGATGCAGACTGTATTCATTAACTTCACCTCCCCCATCAAAGCTTGACAACATTTTGCATCTGCTTCCTTCCTTGTTTTATTCCTGCGTTTAGGGATCATTGAAATAAAACTTGTCAATGTAATTGGAGCCTAACAGCACCCCCTCCCCGAAACCCCCAGCTGAGTGTGTAGGCCTATCTGTACTGAAGTCGTTCCCCTGACTTGAAAGAAGAGGGTTAGCGAGACAAGTACAAAGTAAACTTTAAAGCGTGCAGTAATGTATGCGGGCCCCTCTGTATTTGATGCTGCTCTGTTGCATTAAGATCCATCCCTCAATGCCCATATTTAATGTGTCGAGTCGGAGCTTTTCTGTGGCAGAGGGTTGCTGCAGAGCATGGCGGGTGTCGCTGGGGAGCTGCGATCACACAATTGCACTACAGAAAGCATTCTGCCTTGTCCCTCGAGGAGCTCATTCAGCGTATTCCTGCATAATTACCTCAAAGTGATTACAGGAATCAATGGAGCACTGTCACCGCCGAGGGCACTTCCCAAAGCCTCGGATAATCACAGTAAGCATACCTGTCCAGCTTGCTTGCACAAGATTTTGTAAACACTCAACAACATACTCTACACACTAGAAATCACTCACACATTTGTACTCCTCTAACCTGTTGCCCTGAGGACTTCTTGTGCCTCATGCAGTTATTGGAAGTGTAAGACTGAGAGTCTTTGCAGCTTTTTATGAAGCCCTGGAGATGAGTGTCAGGATGTATCCCTCTGTGAGACCAACAGCATTTTTTATGAGATTCTGTGTAAGCGATAATGACGGAGGGCCGAGAGTCTAATAAATCATCCATCCTGAGGCCCAGTTGGCAAAAACTGCTTGTGTTGGTGATTTCTCAGGAGCACTTCAGACAAGACAACGGACCAAATGCACCTGATGGCTCTTTAATGTTTTGTGCTGTTGACTGTAAACTGAAGTAAACCCAGGAGCAAACTGTGACCTTGAGGGAGTATGAGCTGAGTGCTCTGTGAGTGACTGAAAAATACAAAATATTTTGTGTAACTACAGACCCATGTCTCATATGTGCAGATGCAAGTGGATAAATATCTCCTGTCTGCATTGTTTCCTGTAGGATTCAGACACACAACATACAGTAACTTACAAACCTGTGATTGTGCCACCAGTTCAAAAGGCTTGAAACATGGAAAGAAATCTGTGATCCCAAAGTCTATTTAGTGTCTGGTAAGTGTGTTGGACATGTTTGTTCTATACTTGTTAAAGGGATTATTTGCTGATGCAAGGCTTATATAAGGATTTTAAGAAAAATTGGTGGTTCTTATTTGACAAAAGAGAAACAAAGGGAAGAAGAGAACAAAAATATAATCCTTATATCTTTAGAGTGTGTAAGCACTGTATGTCAGGACGGCTTGTGTGTGTGTGTGTGTGTGTGTAGGTGACTTTTCACACATTTTAAGTTTATGTAGTACAGCTCTCACTTCTATCTATTCTGACCTTTAAAATCTAAGGTTTGTAGTTTTAAGCCACAATGCATCAAAATGACAAAATAACTAAGCGATGAATTTAAAAAAGAATACACAAATCTGCCGGCAGTTCAGCAGGCATCATCACAACCTGTCAAACATCTGACATGGTAGCCTTTAACATTTGTGTGCATCGTGCAAAGCCCTTCTGCCAGAAAGTCTTTCTTCACTTGTGGTTAATGTTGTGAAAGGGTCAGAGT
>JAQNCA010000015.1:10655926-10672311 GCA_029783725.1 Acanthurus tractus
TTTGTGTGCATCGTGCAAAGCCCTTCTGCCAGAAAGTCTTTCTTCACTTGTGGTTAATGTTGTGAAAGGGTCAGAGTTTAGTTGGTTTTCAGCACTACTTGGTTTAATTAGGAGAAAAAAACACCCAGGTTTCACACCTCTGGTTTCACTTTGGTTTTGCGTGGGTCTTGAATGTCTCCTGGAAGAAAGCTCTGTGTGTGCAATTGATCAGAGCACCTAATGTAAAAATAAAATTGGTTTACAGCCTTGTGTGTCTCTTACTGATGGTCACAGGAACCTTGTGTATGTATGTTATGCCATCAGGATGACACAGTGTTGGTATTTACTGACCTATTCGTGACACCAGACTTGATGCCAGACTATCTTGACATATTTCATCCCGTTGTTACCAACTCTTCATATAACTGTCGTTAGATGATGTTTCACTTTTGTTCTAACTTGATGTCTTACATGTTCAGCCATAATCAGAAGTCTTTCTTAAGGACTTGAGCTGCTCCTGTCCCACGCTTGGCATTAACAGTGTTAAGCTACAGGCTCTGATTCTGACAAGCCAGCTTCTCCCATCACAAACACTGCCTCAGGCTCTTGGCATCCCAACCTCTCTGAGCATGCCTTGCCCCATTTTGTATATACTTAACCTTGCTGATAGCATGGGGCCATTTAGGCTAATATATCAGTCTGTAGTACATCAGGGTGGTCAGTTCTTTACTTTAGTGTCAGAGACTTCAACAAAAAACACAAATGGGTTTTGTAAAAATATTCAATTTTTATGCTTTTCTCTTGCCCAAGGCCTGTAAGTCATTCAAAACACTCAACTGTACAAAGGCTAGTATTTTGCAGTAAGCACAGATCAAACAAAGAAACGAAAGGTCATTTCTGCTCAGATGAATGAATAAAAACAAAGGGATAAGGAGTTCCCTCTGTGCCGCCCTCCTCACATCCCCATTTTACAACAGGCTACTAATGAATAGAAAATGAAGATGTCCTGGCACAGTGATAGCTGAAGGGATTTATAGCAGTTGCAGTTCACACATCGCTGTGAGACTGGATCATTCATTTATGTGTGCATCATTTACACGCAAAATTAAATTTTAAGAAGACATAACATGGTTATGTTTCCAATATTACTTTCCCATTATTCTTGTAGAACCCATTTGTGAACACCTATTCATATGATAGATATGACTAAATTTGTATTCCCTGTAATGTGACACTTGACAGGGTGGCCATTCATAAAATGAAGGTTTCACCTCGAGCACTGACACGGCCACTAATGCTGCAATGCGTTTGATATACGATAATGACGCCTGGGTTGATTGTGTTGGGCCTGTCAAGGACTCCTCACAACATGCTCAGAGCAGAGGTCGCAATCATAATTGGAATTTAGAAAGCTGACGGACTTGTTGTAATTCGCTGACCTTGGAGGGAAAAACCTGAGGCATGCAGGGAAGAAGGTAACACAGGAACACAATGGGAGAGAAATCAACATGGGTCTGGAAGAAGGTATGTTGGTCATTTTGGCAGGTAAAATAGACCTCAGCAAGTTTTAAAATGAACTTTTCTTCACAACTGTGTTAACAATTATCTTGGACATTACATTTTTTTCCTTATATCTAAGCCTTTTTTTTTTACAAACTGGTACTTTGCTATTGAATTGGTTGTTGTTGTTTTGGTTGTTTGAGTTCCATGCAAACACAGGTAGAAATACATGATATGTATATAACATACATATGTTGAATTTACAATTCATAAGAGCTTCACTATTTCATTTTTTTTTTTTAGCAGTGGTCTTTAAGTGCCTTTACACTCAGTAATCTCTATATAGTAGCTCTAATTTTTGGTGGCAGAGTCCATCATTTCCTTGCTGTATTTTGTCCAGAGGATTTATAGGAAAACAATATGTGGATGGTGCATGAGAGCCAATGTGCTGTTTGAAGGTTGATGTAGCTTAATTAATGTCAGCCTTAATTTTCATCCTCCAATGGTATATCAAAGGCTAAGAGACTTTGGAGTCTTATAATTTAGGATATATGTTGGCATGAGTCTTTTTTAAAGAGTTTATGGTTTCAAACATTCAGAAAACCTTAAATAATGTGTGACCATACCACGCACACCTCAAATGAAACGGAGAGACTTCATTGATTTTTGACAACCCAGCAGCCTCTGATGCAGGTTTGTTCTGGTGTGCAGCATGGTCAGTACACCAATAGAGTACACACATTGGATCTATGATAGAAGAAAATGGTTGCTGGACAACTGAATTGTAGCTGTGGGTTTTACTGAAAGCAAAAAGCGGAATGTAACCTAACTTTGAGCTGAGCACCAAATACAGATGCATCTGATGGCAGCATTGTTAATCAGAAGTAATGGAAAGGTGCAAAATACAAAAGTCAGTCTAGTATCAAGGATGCTGACTCACTCTGCTTTTAGCTTTATATATAAACTCTGCCATTTGTTTTTTGTGAGGGAAAAAGCATTTACACTCACAGATAAAGCAATTGATGTCTAAAGCAGCAAACACAGCATCACGCTGTAACACTCTCAATATTTACAGCAACACGACACTATGAAGAGTACTTTGCAATGTTCAATAAAAATTTAACGTCACAGAAAATGTATCAGTTTATAGAATTTATTGACTAACATCTAACTTCTGATGGTTGGTTGGTTAGGGAAAACTGCAGCACCCAGAGTAAACCCACATTTCAGTCAGGGTGAGAGCAGAACCTGGCAAAACAGAAACCCGTTTGCCTCAGGTGTTTCTACTGAACCTCCCCGCTGCCCTTTTGACCTGTTACAGCCGGTCTGTCTGTTGGTTTTATTTCTGGCCCTAGTCCCCCTCTGGTGGCTGCTTATATTTGCGGCAACGTTCTGGAGTGAGGAACTTTTTGAATTGCCTCCACAGAGAAGGAGAGAAGAAGAAGAAAATTAACACATTGGACCAGTATAAGTCCAATAGCAGAAAAAAACAGTCATTCTGCTGTCCATATTTGTAAAGTGCAGTGAAATAGTACAGAAAATTTACAGATAACACTCAAATACACCTTAATTATCCATAGGGGGGAAATTCAAGCATAATGGAATTACATTACACGATATGGTAAAAATTGGTAAGTGATTTTTTTTGTGAAAAACCTCATGCCCAATCAACAGTTAATTTTTTGCAAAGTATTTGTACGAAAAAATTCAATGTGTTAAATAACTGGTGTGTTTAACACCAGTAAAAGCTTAGAGGGGGGCTAGAGGGTGAAGCAGGATGGAGCTGATATTGCAAAAATGTGACTTTTTTAAAAAATGGGGAGTAATTGTGAAGAGGATATAGGCAAGATACAGAACAGTTAAATTTTAGTCTTCTCCTGTGAGATAGTATGGTCTATTTCATGTTTATGACCTGTTTTCATGAATAAATTCTGTATGCGCTTACTTTTGAACTTCTTTGAACTTTAGGGAAATTTAGTTTTTCTTCAGGTTTACTGGAAAGAGATTTTCATTGAATGTTAGGAAAGAGGCATTCACTGACCCTGACCCAAATGTTTTTATCCAACAACGTCGATGTTATAATGTAAAATCAACAACACCCAAAAACAATTAAAGCTGCAATAATAATAATAATAAAAACAGAACAAATACAATAGCGTCCTTGCCCTCGAGGCAAGGGGTTTACTCATTGCTACAGTTATGAAAACTATTCATTTCACAACAAGCATATGAAAAGTAAGCAGCTTCCAAAATACTCTCTAAACAGGACACATAATTCTGGCATTTGTTGATTCTACTTTTCCTGCATGAACTGAAATAAGTAAAATTTACATTTTAAACTTAGCATCAGGGCTGAGTTAAGTATGAATTAAAAACAGTGGGGAGGGACCTTCTTTTTAAAAGTCAAACTTGAGGGTCAGGCCTAATCTTCCAACACTTGCCGAACAGCCTTATTAATAAGCTGACAGGCATAAAATACTCCAACTTGCATCTTATTTGGTCACTGTTTTAGCCACTACAAGACTATTTCTCCCATGCAGAATAACATTGCATTTTTTTATTGCAACACAGTAATAGGTAGAGCAGATGATGAGCTTTTGTTGCTCTATCAATTCCCCCATTTTTTCTGTAGTTAGAATAAAAGCCTTGCTGACCAAGGTAATAACATAATACAAATGCTGATTGTTCAGCAGGCATCTAGACCTAGAAATAAATTCTTTTAATACATACAGAGCAGTTGAGTACCTTATTCTGTATATAGTCTTCGTACTTTGTATTTCTAAGAAGGAGCGATTGAAAGCATCCTGACTGGAAACATCACAAACTGGCATGGGATGTGCATGGCCCAGGACAAAAAGACTCTGCAACAAGTGATTAAAACTGCCCAAAACATCATTGGTACCCATCTACCAAGCATCACTGATATCAAGAAGGTGAGGTGCCTGCGCAGAGCCAAAAGGATACTACAAGACCACACCCACCTTAGCCACAGCTTGTTCACCCTGCTGCCATCAGGCAAAAGATACAGAAGTATCCGCTGCCGTACCACCAGACTACAGAGCAGCTTCTTCCCTCAGGCTGTGAGATTGCTTAATGCACCATCTGCACTAGTCCATGTTTAATTTTTTGTTTTATTTTTTACACAATCAATTAATCAATCAAGACAGAACCACATTTTAATTTCATTGTACAACCTGTTGTATAATGACCAATATGCTTCCTTGTATCCTTGTATGTACTATAAAGATGTGCTAATGGCACAATGTCAAGCTGAGATTATTTTAAAGTGCAAAGAGCAACAAACTTGGAAATATTTACTCCACAAGGTCTTATGTCAACCTTGGATGAAAACCAAATTTTTATCCATGTCTTCACCATTTTTCTGATTAACACATGATTAAGTTTTAGCATAGGTCAAAAGAGCAAACAACCGGTTAGAGCTAAGTGGATGAATTTGGTGTTTCCTGTATGTTTTCATCACAAAGGACTTCATGGGCAGCTTTCCAACCTATTTTTTCTCTAAGTTATGGCTAATAAAGTTAAGGAGATCTTAGGGAATTAACACAAGAGTTATATAGTTGTGCTTTGTTGCAAGCCGTAACTCAGAAATAGTATATTTTGTTGACCTCTTGGGTTTTACAGTGTACAACATTTATAACAAACATGGGAGAAGCAGCTTATACAGTGAGACATTTCACAGACTATATTTTGGGCTTAAATCATCCCACTTTCCTCTTTGATGCTTCATAATTTGTTCTCCTCCATCAGCTTCTCAGCTCTCAGTAAATGCGTGAAAAAATGATGACAGAATTGACAAACAGCCTCTGATGTTGCAACATCCCACTTTTGTCATTTTAAATGACACCTTGTTGTCCCATCTGCTGCTACAACAAAGGTATCTTATTTTAACCTGTTGTTGCTAATTGAATTTGCAGAAGCATATCACTTTGAAATGAAGCACATTGCCTCAGCTTTCCCTCAACATTAAATTATTAACAAGATTTAGTGTAGGTCTATTTTTTACCGTTTGGGGAGTATTGTGAGTGAGCTGTGCTAAAGGGGAGGTTATTACTCTCCTTCTATCCTGTGAGGGCCTGAAGAGCAGGGATATATGATAAAGTGCTTTAACCTTCAGTCATAAAGAATCATCAGTCAAGTGCATTTGTTTTGCCTCTAGTGATAAATGCTTTTTATAATAACTCTAATTCTGACAGGGATGAAGGAAAATAGCACAAAGGAAAACGGAAAAAAGCCTAGAGAATAAGTAAAATACCACTTTATGAGTATGACAACACTAGATGACAGTTAAAATGTCTCTCACAGGTGTCATTTGGAAGTTTTAAATTGGCTTTTGTTAAAGAAAAAACTGAAAAAAAACTGCAAAAACTGAAATCCACTCGATAAAGACACAAGACTTACAGTGTATAACCACAAAATATTAGCTGCAGAAGACATCAGGTAAATATGTAACTTTAATAACATGAAACCAAACAACAAAATCTTCATTTTGTGCATTTTTATTGTTTTTTGTATCTGTTTATCCTATATGCATAACACACCCTTGTGGATTGCAAAAATATAAGGGAGCATAATAAAAAACAAAAAAAACAAACATGTATTTTAAGAAATAGGAAAGGATTGGGAATATAAGAGAAAGTATATAGAGTATAAATAGTATAGTTTATACCAAAGCACCTAGGACATACATTACTGAAAAGTCATAATGATAATATACCTGAGAGAAATATATTTCTTATTGATATAAAGGTATTTCTGTGTAACTGCCAATAACAAGAAGCTCTACTGTGGCTCCACAAATCGGTTTGGACACAATGTATATTCAGTGTACTCTATGTGGCAAGTAAGCACCAAGACGAGTATATATTTCTTCATTTTAACTCTCGTGGCTTTGTTTAAGTAAGGCTAAAAAAACAAGGTCAAATGTAATTATTTGACTTTCTCTTCACTAATGGGTCACAATGTAAAGTGCTGTGTTTACAATGTATAGATCCATATTGTCAATCCATATGGACACCTGGTTTTCACCCAGGTGGCCTGTGTTCAACTTCCACTGTGGGAACAGTTTCATGTCTTTCAGTCAACATTCATTACACTCTTGTGGTACTCCCATGGATCAACTTAAACCAGACATCAACCCTGCTCATAAGGAACAGGGAAGCCCAACAATTTGATTTCAGTTTAGAAATCTTACTGTAGTCTGTGCACAATGTTACACCGAGCCCTTTAAAGAGGACGTTTCTTAGTATGTGCTGCGGTTTTTATCTGTCCTTTGTCTCCCTGAAAGAGCAAAGGTGAAAATTTACCTCCCTCCATGGGTAAATTAAAGAAACTAAAGTTTGTTGTTAAAATTTCATCAAACCACACCAGGGAACAGAGTACACCTTATTTACCAAGTAACTGAAGTAGAAACACAATCTCATTTACTAAATTTCCGTTATTTATTTATCTATTTTTTATCTAATCTTGAGGTAAAAGCAAAGCTAGAGATCTTATATTAACACTGTAAGTTAACGTAAGTTTTTACTATTTGCAAAGGAGGCAGACAAAGTTAGCCTCTTGCTGTTATTTAGCTTTTAGAGACCAAAAATAGAGCAAAATGGAGAGTGAATATTGGATTTCTCCCAGTCAACAGAAACACAACCTCAGATGCATGCTGATGTGGCCCTGTTTATCTCCTGGATGTGTATATTGGCTGTTTGCTAAAAGAGTTTGCCATATCATTTAAAAAAAGACAATATATCAGAGTTGTATTTAGCTTAGTTGGTTTGACAATATTGTTTACATTCAATTAAAATCCTTCTTTAAATAACACTTACTTCTGTATGAATTGATGTTTTTTAACATAAAGATGACAGGATGAAAGGGTCTCAGAGGTGATGAGGTGGTGATCTATGAGTGCCCAATCTCATTATTTGTCCCAAAGTGGGTAAATCTTACCATATTGGTGAGGACTTGAAATAAATGGGACTTCACTGTCGCCTTGTGTCGCACACTGATCATGAACCAGTAGATTAAGTAAAAGAGGAACATCAAAAGTCTGTTGGGATGAGAGCTGGGATCAAACATCCCACTGTGTGATTAAAAGCTGGACATGAATCACTTCAAGCTGTGCTTCATACTTTGATTATAATTCCCTCAAATATGTCTTATTTGCAAAGTATAAAAAGTCAAGAAAAGTGCTCGACTTCAGCTCATCTGCCAGTGTAACAAAACAAGAGTCTCTATTTGGTTGATTTTGGTAAAGGCTAACAAGTGCCAAGAGGAAATAATAAAACACTCAAATTAAGGAAGTGCTTCCAAAGTAAGCTACATATCAACACTTCAGTTTGATATTTCGACGCAGATTAAAGCATGATTCAGCTAATTAAACCTGAGAATTACAACTGGCTTTTAATGATTCATAGTCTCTCAGAGGGTATGCTGCTGAGATACTGTGTGAGTGAACTCCGAACATGGCAGCATGTCCCTGAGCTCTGGTAACAGTTTGTTTCTGAGCAACAGTAAGCTTAATGTTTTGCCAACACCTCTCCGACGTCAGCAGGTTGGTAAAAGTGTGAGAATTACTGTCAGAAAATCACTGCAGATTCCAATCCGTCGGCTTTCTCTGGAGGACGGAGTCGGCAGATGTGCGAGACAGTCAAGATATTTAAAAGGCAGAGACAGAGAGGGAAAGACTTGAAATTGAACAGAAGTTTAATGTAGCATACGCTCAGCAAAATCCTGAAACCAGGACATCGAGCAAACTGAGCATGCCCAAGTTTATATGAATCAAAAGAGGTGTGTGCTGCTACTTGACTGATTACCTTTAATGCCTGAGTGAGCTCTATGGCTGCGTACTGCAGGCCTGAAACATTTTCCCTGCACCTCTGGGGCCTTCTTTGAACTTCAGCCGGCTGACAGTGAAATTGAACTGTTTGAAACATAAACAGGATTAGATGTTTTTTCTTCTTCAAAGGAGAAAGGAAAGATAACCCCCTGTCCATTCTCCACTGCTGGTGCTGCAGAGATAAAATGTGATTCACACTGATCCTCTGATTACTTAATAATATTATTTCACTTGGATGACATGGTTAATGCGGAGTGTGCTGTTCACATGACTTGCAACATAGATAAGCAAGTATAGAGAAGGGTAAACTATACATTGGAATACGTATGTATTTTTTACTTTATTATGCTCTGCAGGCATAGTTTAAGTGTTGACACAGTCAATGATTGACAAGATTTTTATGAAGGTTTGGAAACAGGTTTCAAAAAACACTGAAACACTGCTTCTCTGGTTTTTAGTGCTAGTTTTGTAAAGGAGGCAAACACTAATTGTGATCTTGGCGCCAGAGTAAAGAAACTAGCCGGGCATTTAATTTTATAGGTGCCCCCCTCCCTCCCAACTCAACTCCTGTCCCAGCCAGCCTGGACAAACACCTGCCATGTTTATTTTACATGCAACGGTATGTCAGCAATATCATGAACATTATTTCTACAGTCTAATTCTATGACTGGTGCAGCAATAATTTCTACCAAACCTTACACAAATGATGTAGAAATTTGCAAAGTGCACACATCCACACTTAAGCATACACACACACACAAACAGACGAGAGCAAGCCCTTTGCATAATGAGTTCATGTGCCATAAAGTCTGAATGGCCAATATAGAGAGGAAAACCAAAGACAAAACTCAGCCACACCAACTGAGTTCACTGGCAAATGAAGCCTGCATGCATCCTTCTGTCCACTCACATGCAGCGCTCGCAGGACAAGATTGCACAAATCAATCATTCACCACACAACACATGCTAAATGATAGTTATAATAATAGCTAGTTACTGCATAGAACTACAACTCAGAGCCTTTTACAAACAGGATGAGATGATGGAAAGATTAACAAAGACTGAGGCTCCAATCCGTCTAAAAGTGTAAAGATGGCAAGTAAAGCACAAAAAAATACACAGCTGATCACTAACGCCGAATGTATGGTTTCTGTTTTCTGCTGAACATGATAAGTGAGACAGATGACTTTGCTTAATTCAAATGCCACAAACAGGAAAAAAATTATACAAACAAGGCATGAGCTTTATTTTTTTTTTTTTCTCCCTGTGAATTTTATCATAGTTTTTCCTTAAAAGCCCATCATGAACCCTTTCATGTTGCCTGGCCCTCGAATCCTTTTAAGCCTGTGCATTAAAACAGTTGCTGGGCATTTCTTCTGATATATTTTTTTTAAAATAGTGCCAGCTTTTTAGAACACATGCTTCTAGTCATACATATCTAATGCATGACTCATGATAATAACATGAATGAATTCATGCATGGTGTATTGCAAATTCCTGTTGTCCCCTACTAACAATATTCACTGCACTGCATTCATTACAGACATTAAAAGTCACCAGCAGAGGCCAAGGGCTTATCCCCATTGCGGCTCTCTAGTAGAACACTTAATAAATCTCATGATAAATGCGGGACAACAATAAGACATCAAGCCAAGACTGTACAATTAACAAACTAGACATAAATAGCAGAAACAGCAGCCAGCAAGGCAGCTGTGTCTTTGACTTGTTTTCCTGGTCACGAAAAGTAAAAGTTAGGTTTGAAAATGCGACATGTTGCTTTGTAACTATGACTTAAAGGTACTTTAAATGTGCTCTGTGAGTCTCTCAATTTCAGATTTGCAGGGAAATTATTCCACTGCACTGCTGTACTGTAAAGAAATGTGTTTGCCTGTCAGGCTCTGAAAATGGAAAAAGCTATGAAGTCTGTGAAGCTACCTGAAATAATTGATAAAGTAGCTGGGTACCATATTTTTAACCATTTTAAGAGAGCAGCATTTTAATATGAATGGATACTTTCGTCCGTCACCAGCCAGTTCATCTTTTTAAAATGTGATGGGTAAGTAGATGGCATCCATTCTCACAGATATATAAAGCCATTTTTATTAAACTGATGGTCAGATGCAAATTTCAACATGGCTCTGCATATTTGTATTTGTCTCATTTGCAAGCTTGGAGATGAAACACTATGTTTAATTACCTTTTTTTGGTCAACGTATGACGTACGATCATGTATTTGGTCGTTTGGTAACATGATTGCATTAAAGAGAATGGACACATTAGACACAGAGGGTACAAAGTTACTTCATCATGAATCCAGACATGAAAGATCATGATTTCTTGTACATGTTCAAGTTCACGTCTGTCCTCTTTAAGTTAGGCTTACTAATTTTCAAATGACTCAACAAACCTGAGTATAAATATGAACTTTGAGCTGTTTGCTTTCAGTTAGGCTGAACAAACCCTTGGTATGAAACATTTTTCATGTAACTGTGACTTTACATCCATTAATTGTTGATCCATTTATCTTTTAATAGTAACTGATGTTGTCACTTTCAGCAACCGATGATACATCCTGCATTAAATCATTTACTGAATCATGAGGCAGGCTTGAGATACATGTCAATTAAGCATGCTATATTTACTGTAATTACAAAGCATTAGATCAAAGGTTTTACAATACAAAAAATGTGCAATGCCAAAAGTACTTTGATTTATCCATATTGCATCCTTTGACTCACAAGAAAATAGGCTAAGCCGCATTGAATAGCTAAGCCTTTTCGTGGTTCAGTGGAGCTCAATCTCCATCTCTGGAGATGCTCCTGTGCTAAAAAAGAAATTTACGCACACACATATTGGACTCCAACATTTGTTCTGACACATCATCTTTATTTTTCAGTGACTAAACATTTGTGATGAGTCACTGACGGTTCCTCCCTTTAGACTCTGGCATCTCCTCTACTTCTATAATTAAACAAGTTTTATTCGACGCTCAATGAAACAATGACTGAATGCATTTTGTCACTCTTTTGTCTAAAACTATCAAGGCTTATCTTGTATTAAATTGCAAAATGCATCACAATGTCATGTAGTACAGAAGGATTTTCTTTGCTAATGAACTGCATTAAGATAAGACACAGCATTTAGGCTAATAATACTTACTACATCAATATTTTAATCTATATACCATTGTACAGCAATTCAACACATGTAAAGAGGTTTCACATGCTTCCTTCCCTTTGCCTGAAAATCCACTGATCTCTCTCTCGTGACCTCCCTGGTAGCATTTTGTGGATGCAATCTTAACTGACAAGCTTGACTATTTTGCATGCAGGGTGGAAACATTAAAGACCCAGTTAATCCTCTCTGATTCCCTTCTGCTGTCACTCACACAGCCTGACTAAAAGCCACAACATGTTTCCAAAATCAAGCAAACCCCGGCATCACACCTTTGATACTGCAGGCAATGTCAGACTTAAATACAGTAATACCCCGTAATTTGAAAGGATTTTAATTATCTTTGTGGTAATCACCTGAGAAATAGAAGAAAAAAACAGATATTTAGAGATAATTCAGGGGTCCTTTATTTCCAAATTTTAACCAAACCAAAGTCCAATTAGAGGGCTGATTATTTAATTTCTCTGCAAAAAAAAAGAAGAAGACAAGGAGGAGGAAGAGGTAGAAAAATCAAGCCATTACTCACACAGACAGATTTGCGTTCCTGCCCCTTGCTGATCCCTGGATGTTATGTCAAGGTGCATATTTCAAAGTTCCACTTGATTATTGTGTAGATCATTAATCTGTTGATTAATCATTTCACATCGTTCGGGAGCAACTTACAAATTAATTTTGCCGGCAGCGGCCTGCTGCAGCTCATTTGCATATCATGTTTCATTTCCTTGCCAGATACATTTGTCCAGTAGAAAGATAACAAGCCTGTGTGCATGTAAACACCCCAGTGTGATTTTGGCAACTGTGGAGCTGTGATGGAAATAATGTATTTACACATGAACTGTACTTGTCCTTGTGTACGTGCTCTAAAAAAAAATGGATCTAATTTCACAGTTGTTGTTGCATCTGTACAATCAAGATGATTAAATGTTTTGTGGTGCTAATCATAACTATTAAACAAATGGAGATGAGGCCATACATTTGCTCTCCTGTCGCATCTTTTATATGCGTGTGCAATGCATTCTGACATTATGTGAACAGAATTTTTTTTAAAAATGATAAAAGCTGAACTTGAAGCTGACATGAAAACAGTTTTAGGTTTTGTTTTTGTTTTTTTGCTTAACAGTCTTCCTTTAAAGATCAGTGAGATCTTTACCGTTCTCAGAGAATGATCAGACTGCAGAAATATCAGCATTGGAAATGTCTTGAATATAAAAATTCTTGCAATAAACATACCACTGTGGACAAGGTCCACCCGCTCCTGCTGTCATTTATTCATCTGTCCATGAACTGGATGCTGTGTACAAATTCATCCTAAAGTCATACTTTTAAGACTCTGTCAGATCAGAAGTCTAAAACCATGTAGGCTTCGCTTGTTTACAAATTATCTGTATGTGGATGTGCGAATAAATCAGAGTGGGAGATAACGTCAAAGTGACGTACACTGGTGCTGCTCCATATATCTTTTCAACTTGATTATTCAGCATTAGATTAGAAAAGGACACAGACAGTAAAGTTGAGCATCTTTGCATTCATATGCGTTACTAAAGCATTACAGATGTTTTTTGTACAGAGCCGCTCAGAACAAAGCAACACATCGGCATTTGGGTTGACATATTTATGTACTTTTATTACGATTAATGTTACTGTAAACAAATAAGCATAATAAAACCCTGACAGTTGCCTTTTAAAACTGGACTGTAAATGATATAAAATTGAATTTCATTGCATCATTATTTGCTTTTCTCTGTTATTTGTAGTGGATTTTGTTTTGTGATATGAAAAAATTAATTTCATACACATTTCTAATTCGTAGTTTCTTGTGTTTACTATCAAGGAATTGTATGTAAATGTAGATGTTGTGGAATATTATGGTGTATTTTTGGACATTTGGGTTCTGAGAGGACATCAGGTTCTTCTTTTGAGTCTTAAAGCTGTGACCCTCATTCAGTGAGTATCTATTTATGTACTGAAGAACAGATCATTAAATTAAGAAACCTTGCAGAGCAGAAATTGAAAAAATCCATTTATATTGACCTTAAGGGTTTGTTGTTGTTTTTTTTAATTGAGAGAATGTGCTTTCACAGGGCAGAGGTTTTTGTCTTTGTACGGCTCTCTGTCTGATGTCTTCTATGTACAAAATATATGATCACAACAGTGATTTCTATGCAAGAATTACTGTCATAATAAATAACAGCTGCCTTGATCTTCATGTGAACGCCACATGAAAAGACTTAAAGCTGAAGCCAAAGATTAATAAATAAAGAGATGGATCAAATTGTTCTCCTGTCAGTGAGCAATAAAAAACCAAGGATGATGGTGTTTTGCAGCAGTTGTGATGTGAGATGATGGACGACTGACAGTGACATCCAAAACCATACACAGAAGAGCGGAGCTCAGTGAATCTACAATGCATTTTGTCAGTCATTTCTGTTATGTAACTAGTTACCTAACTAACGTAGGTATTTGTCGAATGATCAGTCTGTGTGAGGCAAATGACAGGCCACAGGAGATCCATTCTCCCTCTGCTTCATCTCACTTAGGCTGAAATCATATATTTCTTACATATTCTTTTGTTTATTTATGGAAGAAACCGTATTTGAGAAGAGACTGTTTGCAACTAAAAACATATTTGCTAGTTTATATATGGTTTATATAACCAAATATTGTTTACATTTCATTTAAATTTGAAGCTCCCGTTTTGTCTTTCGTATCCTGTCGCCGAAAGATTCAATTTCAACTTTATTGAAAACCTTGTGACAGTGGATATGATGAGCTCTTGCTGATTGTGAACTTTTAGATGAAGGAAGATGAGAAAAAAGAAACAAGCGGCTCCGTCAGCATTCCTGTAAATAAACAATGAAATAACATTTGGTCGCTGATTCGATGCACTGTTCAATTATCTCAGCACTTTCCTCTCCACGGTCCCCACTTCCTCCCAGGCCCTCCAAAGTTCAGAGTTTCTCTTCTAAATGTCTAAATGTGGACTCCACAGAGCGTACATCATCTTCATTGACCTTTAAAGACAAATCCTTCTGCATCTCAGACGCCTAGAAGTGGTTCAATAGTCCCTGTGAGAGTGTGTCTCTTGATGGGCAAAATCAATAACCAGCTTTCACACAACATCCATCTTGGTGTTTACGTTTGCCTAATCAGCAATAGCAAAAAATCACTGACACTGTTCAGCTCTCACAGGTCCTGCTCTATAATAATGCTGTGTGCTAATGCTAATCTGTTATCTTGTGTGCTCTGGCATTTTCCTCTGCAGAGTGCCTGTTAATTGGCCGTCCTGCCCTGATGTTTGCTTATTAAAGCTCTGGTGCTGGTCCTCCATCTCTTCTTCATTTCTCAAAGACCCTCTAACACAGTTCCTTAATACCCTGTTCACACAGCATGGCTATGAGCATCAATTTAGGCGCACTATGTGTCTTGAAATGGGCGGGTGTCTTGAATCTTTACCTGAGCTTCATCTGTATGCACTCCCTTTGCATTCTTGTATATTTACACATAAGCAGTAAATATCTTTATGCTCTTTTACGCTGCGGTGCACATGGCATGTATTTGGTAATTACATTGTGTTATGTATGAAAAATGAAGGTTTTTACTATTATTTTACTATAGACAAATCTTTAAAAGTAAATTTGCATAGACCACATAAAAGCCAGAAAAGAAAAAAACAAAACTCATGTTCTTAATTTTCTGCAGTGTGTTTCACTGACGAAAAGTGGCTGCAGATTAAACAGCAGTGTCAGGGAAACCGGCCCCACCGGGACTTGTTGACAACAGTCGAAATTGAACAAGGATGAAAACATGATTGGAGGCATCAATGCTGCAGACGGGTAAACAATAAAAAAAGGGAAAACATTATTCAAAGTGATACTGCAGAGCTGCCTGTGCATGCACTTGAGGATAGAAAAGTGCACAGAAAGATGATATGATTTAACAGAGTTGCACTGACGCATCTGCACAGTTTTACTTGCTGATCTATGCAGAAATGTAATACAATATCTAGTCCATGTGCGCACATCTCAGTTTAAAGCATCATCTCTTTCTTATTATCTGTTTAGCCTCAGAACCGCCAACATCAAGCCTTTCACAGATGTCAGCACAAGGGGACACTATATTTCAGTTTTCAATCAGCTCTTAATCATTAAAGTTAGCAGTCAGACCACTGATCCGCCCCCCCGAGCATCACGAGAGGCTCCTGCGGTCACAGAGCTACACATGATCGATGCCTCCAACTCCGTTCTTGTCTCAGAGGCTGAGCAGAGCTAATAACCAGACCATGACCCTCTCAAAGACGTTTCCCTTTGTCTTAAACACCTTCTAATCCCACAAACACTCAGACCCCTACACACTGACAGCCACACAAACAAACAAACAAAAAAAAAACACACACACACACGTTGAGAAAAAAAATACAGTAAACTAACAAACACACATCCCTGTCCTCCAGCGAATCAGCTACTGGAAATGTGGCAACCAAGGCGAGCACTTGATATGCAGGCATCTGCTTTGTGGCTTATCTCCACTGCTCAACTGTGCAGAGCTATTGCTGCTTGGCTGGCCTCGCAAAAAGCTTTCTCTTTTCTCTTTCCCTCCTACTTTTTCATCATTTTCTCCCAGCCTTCATCCTTTGGTCTTCACTGCTATGCCCGTGGCTTCAGTTCTCTTAATTGCTATTTTGGACCGACATTAATAGAATCGTTTTCAATCATGTCAATTGCAATCAAATGGATGATTTAACCAGAATGTGAAAGATGGTTCAGTGCCGTTCCAAATGGAGTTAATGTTGCTGATTTGAGAATGAGGATGCAGGGAGGGAAGCAAAATCATTCTTATCGATATTAATCTGAAAACAACATGCCAACTGTGATTAATCCTACTATTG
>JAQNCA010000015.1:10695018-10712200 GCA_029783725.1 Acanthurus tractus
TGTGTGTGTGTGTGTGTGTGTGTGTGTGTGTGTGTGTGTGTGTGTGTGTGTGTGTGTGTGTGTGTGTGTGTGCTTGCTGCCAAGCTGGAGTCAGTGACTGTAAACTGCCAGCATAGTAGTGACAGCTGACAATGTTTTGTGCTTGTTCCCTCTCTGTGCCTGCACCACATCACTGAAGGCAATAAATTAGACAGTAAACAGGTTGTTTGTCTGTGCCTAAACATTTAATTAGAACCTTCTAATGCATGCCCTCAAATAATAAATAAAAGTCCCTAACGGCCTGTGTAGACCTGTGGTCTGACCTATCTATCAGTATTCCACTAGTGGAAACATTCAGACTAAAGCGACACCAGTTCATTACAGCCAGGCAGCGTTTGGGACCAGCAGAGCTGCCGTATCCCGACTCTGAGGCATCAGTATGAAGGACAGGAGGGAAAGAAGTATTAATCAGCCTAAATCAGCAATTAACGGATTTCCTTTCACATTCGTTTAGGGCCAAAATCTTAAATCAGACTGGAGTAGTAAATACTTTACACTGTGCTGCTCTCATGTGTATGAACTGTAATGCTACTTGCAGCAGTGGGGCTTTGGGTTGACAAATTCTGCTCTGAAAATCCCAAGCAGAATAATTGTAGTTGATTTTAAGTCAAATGTTTGATTTGCTTATATCTTTCCTACTCAGGCTCACTATGTAAATAAACCTTGCTGCCTCTAGAAAGAGCTTCCTGATGTGTCTTTGGTCAGGTTTGTATTGCTGGTCATACAGATTAGACATATCTCTGCTTGTAGGAGTTCAGCCACTTTATGTTTTAATTTGTCATGTAAATTGAACACAGTTACATGGAGGGTAGGTGTGGAGCCACATATAGGGAGGGTAACAGGATTTCCTTATATTAAAAACAAAATTACCAATGTTCATTAGTTGTGTGATGTGTGAGTCTTACAACATAATCGTTTTGTTCTAATATCAGAGTTCCCCGGGGCAATTAATGTCTTCTATTAGCGAGCAGAAATCTTATCTGTCACTGATGCAGCACTATCCTCCTCCAGTCGAGGGGGTTCTGCTGCTGCCATGATGAGTTTTTGTTGAAGGCTGAAAAGATTGATTAAAACACCAGAATTATGTCTCCCAGGACAATTAAAATCATTGATTTTCCAGAAGGAGGCTAAAAGGGATTTCTGTCCTCATTGATTGTTTGTCCGTTCCAATTTGTTGATTATTTCAATTGATTTGAAGCTTTGGTGTGATGACACTTCACTGAGGTAAGTGCAGCTTTTACATTAGGCTCATCAAATCCCAACATGAAAAGGCAAAAAATCCTAAGGAGCTGGTTTTTCCCCACATGTCAAAGCACCTTATTTTTAAGGTTATTCAAATGAGCTGAAGTATAACAGGTAGATTAAACAGTATTGGCCTGAAGTCTGATCAAAAATAAACCATTTGAGTGTGGCAGTGCAGGTTCTCACGTCACCATACATCCATATCCCAAAAAAATCCCCAACTCTCACTTTTCAAGTGATTTTTTCAACTTTTAAGCCTTCATCTCAGCTGTCGAACAGCTTTTACACCATTCCCTCCTCTCTGCTATTACAGGCATGTCTGAACCGACTGCTTCCCCTTGACTCACCCACTGACTCACCTCTGCTCTGGAGTTGTGAAGGTGCTTTTGCCAAAGCAAAATTTTGTGCTGAACTGTTTTTTTTAATCTTCATTCTTTAACATGTAATTCAAATTTTGTCGTAGTTTAAAAAAAAATAGCTGAACACAAAGTTTTAACCAACTCATGGAGCTAACGATAATTAGCTTGTTAGCGACAATAAAATACGCTGCTGACATTTATCCCAGTTACAGGCAATTTAGCACAGTATTTTGTCAAATGTATTTTTCAGACTGCTGCAGCACTTCTGTTGTATTTGCATCTAGCTTTGTGTTATACAAACACAGATCCAAACACACATACACACACACACACACACACACACACACACACACACACACACAAACTCATACACACACAAGCTGTATCTGAGTTGAAATGGGCCTGTGAAGCGCCTTCTACTCCCTGTGGTCCGCTGCTGGCTAAGCCTCTGTTAATTTCACTAACCACCTTGGCCATCTTCTCTTCAGTCATCATTAATCATCTCTCTCCTCTCCTCTCCTCTCCACTTCGCTCCTCTCCTCTTTTCTCCACCCTTCCCCCACACACTTCCCTTTATTTTCCCCCCTCTACTGTATCTCCTCTGCTCACTTCTGTTGCCTCATGCTCCAGCATTTGTGTGAGAGCTGCGGTGATGAGATAACACCAACAAGCCTGATGGCAAAAAATGCAATGAAGTTGACAAAGAACCTAGTCCATACAAACTATACAGATGCTATGCTGCTACGCTGGCATGGAAAACTGCTAACCGGACCAATAAGAACCAAAAATATGACATGTATGTGATTTTTAATCCATCATTTAAATGTCTTAAAAAAGAAGGTTGTAGATTAAAATGTTGACCACTTCACATCTCTAAGCCCTCAGTTTCTTTCTCATTAGAAATAATCACATTTTACACTGATGTAATGTCTTTTCCCATGTTCTTGGTGAAGGTAGAGGTCAGTTCTTGCATTTAGCTGTTTGATTCAAAGTGAGGGTTAGAGGAAGACCTTAAACTAGGCATTAGGGCCATTTTACTATCATCCATTATGACATTATACCATCAATTTGCTCTTTTGAGAAGATTTTTTCACATATAATGGCAGGTGTTCTTCATACTAATATGAGCAGATGTGCCACAGTTCAGTAAATGGAAAAAAGAATCAGCTAATTCACATGAGAGATGACAGAAGAATCTTTCTTAGCGTCCCATGAAGTGTACATGGTAAGAGATTAGGGCAATATGGCAAGAGCCCCCTCTTTGATGAATTATTTAGCTGCCATATTGCACCATTTGGGCAGGCCTGTGATTCATTCATCCATCCATATGCTACCATGTCCTTTTGTTTTTTTGTGATAAATAAATGCATTTTAAGAAGTCCAGAGGAGACATTTGTACAAAATTTGTCAAACTGTTAACAGTTTACACTATATACTATAATACACATGCCAAAAGCTAAGTTGCTGGCTTGCAGGTTCATACCCTTGATACATCTTATAAAAGTATATGGATGGAAGCATTGATTATTATGAAAGTTCATTCATTTTTATCGCCATCCAAAAGAAAGTCAAACATAAAGGAAAAAAGAGATCCCCATAGTTTCATGTAATGTGGGAGTATGATTCCCTCACCCTAAAGGGGGCACTGTCTTGGCACTGTTTGATCATGTAATTCTGATCTGATAAAAGCTATTATTTTAAGCAGTGAGAAAAAAATAAATAAACAACACATCTTCTAATCCCACTGTGCAAAAACAAAGTCAAAATGTCCCCAAAACAGGCACTGCTATCATGTTGTCTTTTGGCACCAGAGTCTGTTCAGTAGAGATCGGCGGATGAAGCCACAATATCGAGGTCCTCTTCTAACAGCAGGCTGATTTAATTGCAGCTTAGCATTAGTTGTCAATCATGATGCTTTTTTAAGCGTCAAAAAACTAAATGAAATCAAACTGATCTGAAAAACAAACACTCAAACATACACCAGCACTGTCAGAACTACTTTAAACAACAGAAACCAGTTTTAGGGGGGAAAAAATGATACACACTCCCACGTGGATGCAGGATTTATGATCTATTCTGCAGCAAGAAAACAGGGACCAATCATGATGTCATGACCTTATTTTTTAGGGGCTGTCATGTTGTCCATGTTGTACACTCTGTGATTTTGACAGTAAACTGCACAAGAGATTTGCCTTTATAGACACAACACCCACAATCATTATAGCTAAATGGCCTTTTAACCGAGCACCTACTGTATTGGGTCTAATATTTTTCTTTACAAAAATTGAAACTCACAAGATGAAACCTAAAGTTCGTATAAAGCTTTCTTCTTTTACTTACTCAAAATCATTTCTTCCATTATAGACATTAACTGCTGCCCTGTGCCCCAGAAAACTGAATTTGTCACACATCAATGACTCGACTTCACATATCAATGAGTAGGTTAGGACTTTTTTCACTTCACACAGCTTCTGCCCCAGCAGTGCCTGTAAGGAAGATGAGAAAGCTCTTGTTGGAAAGTCAATTCATGCCACATAACTAAAATTATGCACAGTGTAGTTTGTATGTTATGGTGCCGAAAGAAATGAAACACATTGGATTTACATTTTGATTTCTTGTTTTATATTTTATTCTTCACAAGCTATATAATTCTGACTTATTTCCCCAAAGTGCACTTCACTGTGGCATTTTCAAAAGCAACATCAGTTACTGCAGTTCAACCAGATGAAATGCACCATACACAAACACTGCCAATGTGGAAACAGCAGGGAGAGGCAGGGTGAGAAGATCTCAACAGCCAGTTTGCGTCGTCAAACAGCGGGACAATATGAAAGGTCATGTCTCCCCACGACACAACGCCCACCTGGCATTTCAATGGAGATGATCTCTCTCCCTGCCAGGGAACACGTGGAAGGGAGTGCGGGAGTGTGAATTTAATTATACTCCAAATGTGAATTTGTCATTTTTATTACTCGACTGACCTCAACAGCTTCTCGTGGTTATTATTGCAACTGACCCTACAATAATCCCCTCCCTAGTTAGTGTTATGTCTTTTAATGTTTCTACATTTGTTAAGCTTTTCCCTTCATGAGCCTCCCATGTGCCACTAGAGTAAAAAAATATGTAAAGTTTACCCCTCAGAATTGACCATAATTTTAAAAACAATGAATCTCTGATTTTTGAACTGAACTAAAAGAAAGCGCTTTGTGTTTCTAACCAATGACTGTTTTTGTCAGCTAAAATGACTGCTATGTCTCAAAGTTTTTATAGGTAAGGCTATCAGGTGTAAGCTAATGCTAATTCTAAACCTCCATGAGTCAGTTTGAAACTTCTGCTTATATGAAATCTAACAGGTCTGAAAAGAAAAAAAAACAGTCTCTATATCTCATTTTGCACATACAAACTTGTTGATACAAGAAACATGCATTGTTTTTGAATTTTTTAAGGAAATGTTAGCTGGCCCTAGTACAGCAGAAATAAAATAACTGGTGCCTATTACAGGAAAAAAGGCAACAGTAGTTAGATTTATGCAGTTTGGCTGGAGGGGCTGGAATGTAAACCTCTTTAAACTAAATAAAAAGCAAAAAAGAAGCAATATTATCCCTCTTAACTGTGATATATTTGCATCATTGCTTCTATGTTGAATGTTACAGTCCTAAATAGGTATTTCTCCAAGTTTTACCCCCACAAAATGAAGTAAGCTGAAGACATGCTCTTTGCCAATTAAATAACACGATGGGTAGGCCAGACAAACGTTCTAATCTTTGCATTTTAAGTCAGCAATAATAAACACAGTTTTATCCATTCCATCCACTTGTCCTCTTTATTTCTTGGTCTTGTAAAAATTTAAAAAATTAAAAATCCTCCAAATTCTTTAACTGCTGAGTGTTGTCCCTAATTAGAGCCACATAAGATGGATTTTGCAATGCAAAGAAACTCAGAGTCCTGCTGTGCCAGTTATGATTGCTATTTTCAAACAGTTGCATTGGATTTTCTAATATATGCAAATAAAATTAATGACACACAACACATCAACTTCTCTAGTTTCTGTTCTTGTTTTATTTTACCTAATTTTAAATATGGCTTTTAGGTGCTTCAAACAGAGGGATGATCACTGTCAGCTGGTTAACTCCCTCAACCTTAGTCCAGAGAAGGCTGTGTTTTGGTCACGGCATGACATCAACCCTCCCATCGAGGGTGTTATGGCCCACAGAGTGTCACTCCACAGTGTCTATTGCACCCCCACAGCAAGTCGTTAATGAGGTCAAATGACGAATTACACAGTCAGTTTAACCCAGGGGCTTGGGACTTCACACACTGAACAGATTGTGGAGGGTATGTTAGCCCGAATCCAGGACACCTGCAAAGCAGCAAGTAACACTTTCCTTTATGCTTCATAATATGGACAAGAGGGTGGAGTAAAAGACATCCCAAAGAAACATGAATATCTGCTGAAAAGTGCAAAAAAAAAACCTCTAGCCCTCTCATACACTCCGAGCAGTAAAAGTGGAACAGAAATCTGCAGACCAGGCGCAGCAATTCAGCAGACGTTTAGGGTCACAGCCAGTGCAGCTGCCCCTCTTGGGCCGAGATTAATTGCTGGATGGATAAAGCCACAGTGATTGACAGATGAGTTGCACCATTGAAGAGACATGAGAGAGATGAATGTGGAGCTGTTCAAAGTGAAATTAGCGCTCACTGCTTTGAATTCCTCAAATGAAAGTGTGCTAGAACCAAACATTTGGGGTTTATCTTGCAAGATGTGATCTCAGCTTCGTCAGCATTAGCAAGTTGGTGGATCTATGAATGTAACAGATGCATTTTGTTCTTACTGTGTATTCATTTGAACATTCTTTTAAAAACCAGTTCAAAAATTAATGACAACCCAAAAAAACAGAATGCATTTGGAACTTAAGCTGTTCTGTGTTGTTGTACTCATATTTTTTTCCTGAAGGTCATTTTTCTTCCATCGATATGTGTAACAGTGACGGCTAGTAATAAAGCACATTTGACCATCTGTATGTTCTGCAATATGTATAAACAATTGGAACACATGTTGAAGAAATTATTGATATCAAACACCAGATGCACTTTTTTCTCTAATCCTTCATCAAAACGTCTCAGTCACTGTGTTGCAATCACACTGTCTTCAGACTACAACATCAACATTTCAGCTTTTGTTAGTTAACAACATTTATACGTACAGTATGTATGTTTTTTTTGTGGTTTATTTACATATGTTATCTACCTTTATATGCCAACTGGAGCTGAAAAAAATAGCTGTCTAATCAGTGCTAATTGACAGGAACTCCCATTGATAATTAAATATACATTCTGAGTTCTTGCTTTGTAAATTAACACTAATAATAGCTATAGCTGAAGCAATTTGATAATGACATGCCATTCGGTTGGGGGTTTTTTTTCAGACAGTAGTCACACAACTGGAAAATACAATGCAAAAATGTTTTTCTACCCTGGGAAGTTTTTTGTGTCAAATATCATTTTCTGTAACAATGTGTCTATCTGATTTTTCACACCTACCCTCATTTTGCATAATATAAAATGGTCCAGTATGTTTTATGGAGAGAGCAAGAGAGCACAGGGCTTAAAATGCCATGCTGTATTGCAAACTAACAAAGGCACCTCAACAAAAAATGAAGCCGCAGGTAGTTTATGGGCTTTCATCTGATGGAATTATTTTCCCACTGGCTCCAGGTGCAGGGCCAGGATAAAGGCAGTCTATCACCAGAGACCCAGACAGTTAATGCAGCATAAAGAGCAGCTCAAAATTTGCTCATGATCGCAGCGACCCTTTCTTGTAACTGGGTCTTGCTTAATGAACTACAAGGCGTCTTGAATGACAAATAAATGATGTTTTTTTGGGCCAACAAACTGCTCAATGCATCACTAATAAGGTTAATTTGAGTCCCAGTGGGCAGGAGGCATTAGCCAAAGTGTTTATCCGCTTTAGCGCTGTCCCCTGTTAGGCTGACAAAAAGAAGCAGTGCTGGCAGTGTCATTAGAACGACACTAAGTAGAAGGTGAATGCCCAATTTATTCATCAGGTCTGAGCCAAATGAACAGGATGCAATCACGATTTACTTGTCTGTTTGTTTGTATATGCTACAGGATTAGTGTATTTGTTGTGACTGTTCTTATTCATGTTTTGCCGGAAATGAGGCTCATGAGGCTTTTGGGAACCGGCCAGAATGACAGTAGTAATGAAGTTGAAGCTGCACAATGAGCAACCATGATTCAAAGTTGTAACTTTTAGACTTTCAAATATCTAAAAAAAATGACATATCTTTGTTACGTATTTGGTGGAGTTGTATACAGTTTGCTTGATTTGGCTGCTTGACACCAGTCAGACAGAGAGGAGGGAATTCAGTCAATGTGACTAATGTTAAAATAAGTCAAACTTTAATATATTTCCTCATGTGTGAACATTTCTCTGTGAGTCAGTCAGATGGATTTTCATCATTGCAACGATAGCTGTTCAACAGTAAAATAAACAAACACAATCTCATGTTACTTTACTGCGTCATCAACTACGTCTTTTGTTTTTTTTATTATGAGAGTCATCTAGAGGCAGAAACTGCACGTTGAAGATAAATTGAATATATAACAGCAAACATCTCAGTACATTTTAGATGTGTTTACCTGCATGTGCTGTATGTAAAATGTATGACTCTCAGCCTGCCGCCCCTTTTCCCAAAACTGATTATAATTACAAATTTGGGTTAGACTGACAGTGCACAACAGTTATCTCCAGTCAAACGATGGACTTTCTTAATTAAAAATGGCAGACTGCTGTCGAATGATTATTTCTCCGGGATGCTCCCACCGCCTCAACACCATTCAGTCGAACACACAGTTTATACATGCCAGAGCTAAACTGGAGGCTGCTGTTAAATTCACCAGGGCCACTGTTGCATACAGTGGGCCAGATAAGCCTCATTTGAATAATTCCCATATAGCTCTGCCGCTTTATCTAGAAGTTTACCCATTAGAAACGTGTGTCGTCGTGCTTATTAAGTTGTCAGACACTACAGCACCACTTTTAATCAATAACAAGCTTTGGGCACTGCATTGTATTTTGGCACAGATATTATTGACATCCCCTCAGACTTAAGGATCTATAATGGGCTTTGCTTTTGCAGCCAAATTCCCATTTTAAATTCTTTTTTAGCCATTCCTTTGTTGTGTTTGTGAAATTTAGGAGAGAGAGAAGCGAGCCGTGCCACACAGTGGGCTTTGGGGTGGGGGTGGGGTCTAAATCCCAAGTCCATTAAATCACTCTGTATAACAGATTAGCAGGAGCCCATTATTTGAAAAGAGTTCTGAGATTTCCCACTCCCAAGTGTATTCTCAAAGTCAGCGTGGCACCCACAAAGTCGGCATTACCTGCTATAAAACCAAACACTTTTAGAGTAGTGAGTAACAGGCCAATCTCGGGGACAGGATGTAATTAAGAGGAGGATGTTAGAGACGATAGTAAGACTTTATCTCGGAAATCTCAAGAGGTTTTATGCACTAGAAATACCCTTAGAGGAAGAGAGAAAGAGAAAAGACAAAGTCATTGCACTCAAGTCTGCCACAGGCATGACAGCATCCACTATCAGGGTGGTTCATTAACGGTGTATTTTAAGAGGATCCAAAAGCTAACCAGTGACATTACCATACACACACAGAGGGACCGAGTCCAATACTGCCACTGCAGCAGTAGTATCTGAAGATGGATATTATCTGCTGGGTGCCAAGATTATTTTGGGAGCCTGAGCCCCTGACTTGTCCCTGGGCACCTTCTGATCAGCTTTGTCATCAGGTGTGAGAGCGACTACACAGTATATGTACATCCTGACACTCTCACCACAGGAAAGTAAAGGGACATTGTCACTTTTCTTAGACAAATTAGTAATTATTGCAATAAAAAAGAGTGAAGGTTAAAGAAGATGTTTTCCTAACTCTGCATGTTTATCTCTTGTAGAAGAATTGGAAAAGGTAACTGAAGATGTCTTTCACGATAACCTTGAAGTGGAAAGCAGTTGCATCATATGGCTTTTGTTGTGTTATAGGGAACATGCCAAATACAAAAAAAGACACATTATATTGGTAGCAAAAGCAAGAGTTGCATGTGTTATAACTATACACATTGCTATGACTGTGGGTGAGCCAAAACAGGGTGAAAGATGTGTTTTCTTGATGCTTCTAGTTTCCACAGAACTGTATGCAGTATTTGTATTTCATTCTGCAGCTTTCCCATGTTAGTCACTGCTGATACAACTCATTCTGTGCCACGTGTGCGTTATTGCTTGTTTATTCAATTTCCCATTTTATTGTCTCTTTTCTTTTTGCTTACCTTTCCATTTTCGTTGCGCGGCAGATCCGCGGGCTGAAACGTATTCTGCGGCGCGTGCTTATTGTTCAAACATACAAATACACACACTCGCGCACACACACACACACATTAGCGCTCTCTTCTCTGCTTGTTTTTTTTTTCTGTTCTGTCCTGGTGCGTGTTCCGTGTGCGGTTGAAGTCGTGTCCTGGAGAAGTTTTCAATGCGTGCGTCAAAAGTACGTGAGGATTGCGGCGCATTGGACGGCCGTAGTGTTGAATGAACGGAGGAGGAGGGAGATCATACATTAACTCCTGCTGGCTGCGGGAACTCTCCAGTTGATAGAAGCCAAGAAAGATGGATGCGCTCAGAACAACACTGACAGCTTCTTTTTGAGAAACACAGAAGAACAGATGACACCAAAGCGACAATCCACTTAATTTTTTATTTTTTTTTTTAGCCACCCGGTGTTTTCCAGGGGATTTACGCGCCCAAAGAGAGTAAAGAAAACGCTGCAGAGATGAGTGTTGCGTGGTTTGGCATGCTCCTGAAGGATCCCCTCTCCTGATAAAGGGACCAAAGAGGACATAACAAGGCTGTCCATGATATTTTCCAAAAGAAGATTGCAAAGGTGGAGCGATTAGAGAAGGGCTGATGACGGGACTATTAATCCTTTCAGTGCATCAAAAGCACCAAAGGGTATTAGAAACGCTTGGATGGGAATCGGGCGCGTGTTTGGAAATGTTTCTGGTTCTGTATGAAACTGGTGATTAGTTGATTTGCTACAACTACAAGGATTTTTTTTTTTACCCTCGCTGAAGATTTTATTGAGGAAGTAAATTTGCTTTTTTGTTGTTTCCTGAAGAAAGGTTATAAGGAATGAGCGGTTTCCCGGAGTGAAAACTCTCATCTCAATCTGTTTTTTTCCTCCAAGTATTCCTATATCTAAATGGAATTAGTTGAGTCTGAAGCCGTTTGTGAAAGGAACAGACATGGTACATGGGCACAGCTTCCATCACGGTAAGACATCATCAGCTGAGCACTTGCTTAAAGCTCTTATTGCTTCTTATACCCCAACCAAAAAGAAGCACAGTAGCCTAATCCTTTAATCGGCATTAAAGGAGGGTGAATATCAGAGCAACAGATAAATCTGGAATGAACAGGAAAAAATAAGAGTGATTGCTTAGGAGCAAACAGATATAATATAAGAAAGAGACAGCATTCTACACTTGTAAACTCACTGTTGAAGGTCACACTGTAAGTTCTTGCAGGTTTTTAAATTTTAATAATTTTTTCATTCATAGGGAAAATATTGTTGTATTAGAAAGACTAACTCAAGATGTTTTCATGGCCCATTCATATAATGTACAGTCATTTTCATGATAAATGTTAGTTATTTTTAAAAAACTCTATTTTTTGAACAGAATTTGGTGAAGGCTCATGGCACACTGTTATGTTTGTTCAAAGTTACAGCGCAGGCCAAGATTTCATGTTTTGGGCTATTCTAAGACTACTAGCATAACAAAGCTTTACGTTTTTGATAAATCAGAATATAGAAGTCATCATAATTGGTAGGTGATACCAAGAATTGCTAACATTTTTAAGATATGTGTTTTTTTGAGGTTCTTCAAGGTTGCAGTCAGCTCTGATTTAGCATTAGCATAATTTTGAGGTACAGTAGGCTACATGAAATCCAAAACCCCCAAAATTCTTGTTTCATGCTCACTCAGCCCTCCCTAATCTGAATTCAAGCAGTGCTGCAAAACAGAGAAAATAACAACAAAACAATATTTGCATGTCAAAGCCTTCCATCAAAAATGCATTTGACTTTCTGTTCTTACAGTTGTTGCAAGTCTTCTCATACTTGGGTTGTCTGGGGCAACAAGGAAGGATACAGCAGGTAATCTCCATCCCCGCAGCCGCTTGCCTTTACCCCCTAAATATCCTCACCTTCAAAGGTTCAATCTCTCACTTTTCATTTTGCTGTGTCTATTTTAGTGACAAACAATTCTGGGGTGAAGCCTGCAGGTCAATGTGGAACGTGGCTGAAGGAACCAGAAGGAGGGCTCTTCACTTCTCCCAATTACCCAAACAAATACCCCCCAGACACAGAGTGTGTTTACATCCTTGAAGGTAAATATTCTCTTTAAGCACAGCAGCTGCAGCAGCAGTGAGAAAAGTGATCCAGCTATTTATCCACTAAAGCTAAAGCATTCCTGGGGGTTATCCTGGGGGGCATCACAGCAACTCCTTAGAGAAGAATGAGAATGAAGATGACTGGTTTATTAGACAGTGAGTGGCTACTTGAGGCTGCTATTTTTCACATTAGTAGGTGATACTTGATCGATCAGTGCAGATAATTAGGTTAAAAAATCCCCGAAGTGAATGTAGGAGCTGAGGACTGTCGTAGCTTTGGTGCTTTGGAGATGAATTGATGAACAGGCAGGATCGGATGTGTGTATTGAACATGCGGGCGTGCTGATAATGAAACAGGTTGATTGTTCATCAATGAAAGCGTAACTAATATTTTACTCCCCTGCTTTGTGCTCGGCGGTAATTATTTTCATTGTGTCTTTCAGCCCCCCCAAGGCAGTGTATTGATCTACACTTTGAGGAGAATTATTCAATCGAGTCCTCTTGGGAATGTAAATTTGACAACATTGAGGTTCGGGATGGACCGTTCGGCTTCTCCCCGATGCTCGGACGGTACTGCGGTCAGCACAGCCCGCCCGATATCAGGAGTAGCGGCCGATATCTGTGGATAAAATTTGTTACAGACGGTGAACTGGAAGCGGTGGGATTTTCAGCAAGTTACAACTTCACTGCAGGTACATTTATTTTGTCATAGCTTTTGCCTTACCGCTCTTGTCACTTCATTTCTTTCTCTCCAAGCATATCTGTGCTTTATAGCTCTAACAGCGAGGCTCCAAATGAATAACAAACATCATCCAAGGAACTCGCCCTTGTGGGAGCATCTTGCAGTTTTATTGATTGTCTGTCTGCACACACTCAGTTTTTCCATTGGCAATATACTGTCATTGGCTGGGACATTCTTGTGACTGCCTTGACTGTTATTTCTTTTCTCTCTATATCTGAAGTGATGTGTAGTAGTGGCAGATTTTAATTCAGTTCAGCAGCACCGCTCCTCAGTTTACAAAACTGGAAGAGGCAGAAGGAGCGTGGTAAACTAATCGGCATTGTCGAACACAATCATGGCAATTATGGTTGTGTGTAGAACCTTGGCTTTCTAAATTTGCTTCACCTTTGGTTGAGATCCCATTACTGACACAGTGTGAGGATTGATGACAAGGAATCAGGGCATAACCATGATTTAATATTCCTTCACCTACACTTGACTGAGTTTAATAACACTGTCAACTTTTTTTGGTGTGTTTGAGGCTTGAAAGGCACAGTGATAGGAAACATGAACAGTATGCCAATTTGTCTTCACATCCACTGCATTTTCTGGGATATTTTACCACTGGAGAGTAGTGTGCGTCATCGTTTGTGTGAGTAACACTTACACAGCAGATCAGCATTTAATCTGAAAACGTAGTACTATCTAAAAGCTATTGAAGAGAAAGTTACTGAGGTGAAGAGGGAATATAGATTTTATCTCTACAGGCTTTGTTGGTGTTTTTAGATCAAGAAATCAGGATGGGAAATCAACTAGAGGAAGTGCTGTCTGTAGTAATGAAATCAACTGAGTAAAAAAAAGGTGAAGGACTTCATACAATGGATTGTTAAGCCGAAGTATTGCTGCTTTTCTGAGATTTGTGAGAAGGTAATGTAAAACTACACCAAGGTAAAACTGCTGTAGCTGTGAGTGCTACACTGTCAAATATGATATTTTTCATGCCATTCAGAAAGGAGTTGAAAAGAAAAAAGAGTGCAAGGAAAGTAAAACATGAATCGACACAAACTTTAAAAGGATTTTTGGGGGTGGATATGTTCTCTGTGATGAGGCTTGCTGTCTGCTGAGTTAAAGCTCCCATCCTGGCTGATTTATACCCAAGTGCGAGTTGCAAGTTTTTCTATTTAGTTGCAGAAATGCTTATGATATTGCTAATGTCACTTGATTGTCTTTAGCAGAAAGGCAAAACATTAATAACAAGCTCATTAGATGTTAAATTGATGCTAATGTTTACTATGCTAAAGAAAAAAATTGACATTTTGGGGAAATATGATCAGCCTGCTGGTATTTGCTCTTTTTAAAACAGTTAGATAGACACTCTCCTATGTAGTGAAAACAAAGTTTACAGCCAGTTAGCTGATAAAACAGGATATAACAGCTAAACGAACCCTCAAGTAAAAAAACAGTAACAATATTTACCAAAGGGACAGTTGGACCTTTTACTCAGTCTTCATCAATCCCCCATAAAGCACCTAATTAACAGTCTACCTGCACCTTTTTCTGTCTTTTATCTCTATATGTTTATAAAGTAAAGTCATACTGTAAAGCCTCATCAATTCAAGATAGAACATTTCCAACTTGCACAGACACATCTTACCTCACTTTACACGGCACAAGTCAAAATGTTGAGCTATTTTTTGTCCTTACTAATATATGTGTTTAAAGATTGAAGTACGGTGTATGAACTGCTGCTACTATCAATATGACAAGTGTAACTTCTAAAAAATCGAAAAATAGAACCAAACAGGAAGGAAGAATTTATTTCCAGCCTGTATAGTGAGAGGGAGAATCCAGACTACATTTTCTGTACTGCGCTAGTGAAGTATTGTTTCCTCTGCCTGCTTCTCTTGGGAGTCTCATTGAAAATTTGCTGAGAGGAAAGAAAAAGCTTTTGCCTCTCGACTTGATAGGAAATATCTGTGGCATATGATTTACATAATTAAAGAAGATAAAAGACCTGAATTTACTCAACTTGATGCTGTGAGATCTGGCAATGTGAATAGTGTCTCGCATTTGCAGCTGCTCTGCTAACCATGCTAATTCACACAGCCCTCATCTGATGAATGGGATTGAAAAAAAAGAGGCAACAAAGGTGACATGAATCAGCTCCTCTTACTCTCTTTGCTCAGTCATTTTAGAAGAGGAGAGATAAAAACTCTCATGCCTCTCCTTCACATTCTGCCAGTGTCCTTTCAGAGCCTTGTGCTTTTGATGACTAATGCGGTTAGTACAGCAGCCAGCGAATGAGGCAGCAGTGAGTGGAATTTCACAATATCCGGTGTCATATTGAGGTACTTCAGTGAAGAAGTTAAAGTCTGCAGATGCTATGCATTCAATTTATATGTGGCATCAGAGGACGTATATGAGACGCTGGTGTAAAAGGCATTAGATTGACTCAGAACAATCACTTAATAAACTTGGCTGCCACTGTGAAGTGATGCACAGTTTAATTGTCAAACAAATCACACCCAGATGCCTCATACTTGTCTTTTCTTGCATCACAGAACTTTTACAGCAAACTGTATTGCTTCTGCAGAATACACTGTAGCTTGTTTTTGGCAAGCATTGGAAAGCTGCAGGGGGGAGTTTGACAAAAGACGCATTTGAAAATCATAAATGCGGCTATTTCCTTTTGAATTAATTCAGCTACAAAGACACTTTCAACGATGAGACCGTTGAGCACCTGTGTACGGATCAGTACATGAAAGCTTACCAGACTGTGGAGTCCATCTGGCAGGCTGCATGCAATTCACTTTAGTTACCTAAGAGAATGAGCTTCCTTAGAGGCCGCTGTAGACAGGAAATACCGCTGCCCACCAACCTCCAGGTGAATCATAATGGCAACATATGCAGCTTTCTTAGCAATCACGCTTAATACCTAAAACACACTCTTGAATACTAAAGAGAACAGTTTGATCTTTTTTAAGTTAATGCACATTTGCTTTTTTGTATTGAAGTTGGATGAGATAACTGATACCGCTTCATGTCTGCATGGTAGATATAATGCAAGTGCAAACTGCCTGTTAGCCTAGCTAGCTTAGCATAAAATCTGGATAAGGGAAAGCAGCAAAGCCTGGCACTGTTCATTTTTAACAAAACTGCCCTACTGGCATCTCAGAGACAGGCTACAAAATGTTTTCTTTGATGTCAGTATCCAGACAGTGTATTCAGATTCAGATCACATGTTAGTACCTGGTGTACCAGGTGTATTTTTTTCAAAATATTTCAAGCTATCTGACCATTGTGGTAACTTCAAATCTTGCTGAACGTGAGAGTGGTATTAATCTTCTCATTTAGCTCTTAGCAAGAAAATGAATGAGCCTAATTACAAAATGTTAAACTATTCCTTTAATGCACCATTTTAGAGTTTCTGCAAACCGACTGCATCTGATTGTAGCACACTTAACCTTAAAATACGATCCTAAAGCCACTTTCAGGCAGCATGCAGAGCCAACTGTCAGTGTGTTGCAGAAGTCACCATGTGTCGCTGCTCTACAGTTGAGTTCACATGGAAAAAGCTAAGTTAAGTGAGGCATTAGTAGCAGTATCTGTCTTTCTCATCATCCTCCAAAATGTGTACATATTTAAGCAGTAATTTATCTAAATGTGATGGCTTTTGAAACTTTCATATGGAGCAACTGTCTATGTGGTGATTTCAGCAGTATGACGATTCAAATAGAGACAGTGCACCTGAAAATTACTCGATTCACATCCTGTCTGGAGGTCAGCACCAACCTCAAGTCCCATTCCTTCAATAAGCAACCTTTAAGACACAAAATAAAACTGCAAGTAGTTACGGCTCCTGCTAGAAGGGAAAATACTGAGTTTAGGAACCACTGAGTGTATATTTTTGTGTGCTCGTCTGTGTGCACGGCGGTTGGAGGATTTAAGCAACATTCTGCAGGTCGTCCCCGGGCACCGTGACCCTAGAACCCCGTGGACTTGTAGATTAAGTGGTGTTTCAGCACCTTAAGCCAAAGGCAGAGCAAATAAAAACTGCAAGTTCTCCCTCTCTTGCTCCCTGCGCCCTGATCACTGGCTGTTTGCAGAGCAGACCTAGTGGTGCTGTATGGAGATTCAGGCAGTATTTGTGCACTTCACTGATTCAAGGACTTGTGATCTATTGTTCCTGTACAGAAAATATCCTGTGAATGTGAGAGTATATATATATATATATATATATATATTCGCATTTATGAGCTCATAAGTAATCATTCATTTGACAATTACAGCAGAAAAACACCCGTTAAGTCTCAAGTGCTCAATTAACATTTGATACAGCATGTCCTGCA
>JAQNCA010000015.1:10729304-10742986 GCA_029783725.1 Acanthurus tractus
TCATTATTATTATTGATGTCCATAATGAAAGGCAGAATGAATGTAAAAAGGTGGGGTCGGTAGTAGCAGCACAGCAGTGTGGACACATCACATGTGCAAACAGAGGTAGTTTAGCGAGGTAGCTATCAAACACACAAGGACATACTGCACATGTGCACATGCGGGGTGTTTGGTGATGATAACTCACCAAAATGGGAAAAAATGCATTCAACATGTTTGTCAGACCTAAAGGACACACAAAATGTAAACATAACTTTTGTTTGTTTACAGGAAAAATCCAAAGGCTTCGAGTCTCATTTTAGGTTTTGTTTAATGGACAGAGACAGAGAATTGTCTCTCTATTTAAAGCTGAAGAGAAATATTTTTCAGTTTGTAAACAAACTATTGAGAGGTAAAGAAAATACTGAGCTACAGTGCTAGTTACAAAATGAATGTATTTTTGACTAAACATTAAAAACAACATCGTAACCTTGTTCAATGTCATGCTGGCATCAAGCTTGGTGTTTTGACGCAAATGTCACATTCCTAACAAGACAACACTTGACATCCCTGATGCAAAGCGATGCCAGACATCTGTGAGACATATTCAAATGATGCAGACCTCTGTCTTCAGGCTGTCATCACGAGTGACCTAGACCCCCACAATGACATGAGAGCACGGAGACCACATATCCAGAAACCCATGCCGCAACTGTTTACGTCAAACTCGTGAACTCCAAGACACGGAGCTTGGATGTTAAACAGTTACCAATATGTTGCCTGTGTTGGACATGTGATTTGATGGGGGAAAGTGCTGACAGGATGGCATACAATGGTTCAATGACGACCTGTCTGACATTTCCAACGCGAGAATGATGTGCAAAGGCTGGAAGATGAAGGAGGAGAGGGAGAGGATGAGAGGCTTTCCTAACCCCTCTCTGTTCTGCACCATGGGACAGAGAGCACAAGCAGGAGGAGGCTGACAGGACAGAAGACAGAAAGGCTGGCATGTTGACAGCTGCAATCTCTCTCTCACACACACACACACAAGTATGCATATATACACCTCACCAGAAGAAGAGCTGATTTTAACACAAAAATCTGTCCCGTCAGAGGTCAGGTCTATGGCTCTTTTCATCATAATTTGTCAAAAAAAGTAGGTGTCCTGTCAACACTATCACCTTGACAGGTGAACTATGCAGGTTTTAGGATGCAAAGTGTGCCAGAAGCTCCCTGAAGAGCACTGTTAAAATATTTTAGCGGGATAATAATGAAAGTGTCCTGCAGGAACTGATAGAGGGCAAAGCCATCAAAACTTTAAGTGCCTGAAGAGAGAACCTGGCAAGAATTATTGTCTTTCCTCTTCATTGTTTCCCAGAATCCAATCACCTTCACAGCAACATATGGATGATATATACGTACATATGGTTTATGCCTTGCAGTACTTTGAAGAAAATTGAAATATCTTTAAAAAATATATGGATACAGCTGTGTGTTATTCTGTTTTATCTGCCTCCACATACAAGCTATAGGACAAAAAAATCCCAATCTTAAGATATCTACACAAAAAGATTGCTGTGTTGATAGCTTCTGCAATAGTTTTTCTCCTTTTATCAGATATTCCACAGGGTTGCCAGAGTGCTGTGACTCACGATTGAATTGAAAAAGGACATATACACTGAAAAAAGAAGAAACAGGATATGAATAAGGACCAAAAGAGACAGAGGAGTGATGCAGTTGTTAGACCTTTCCCTCTTACTTTCAAGTCTCTGAGTCCTCTTATTGTCCAGGCACAGACTTGCTACATCCTAAGCACAAGGGACACATATAGATTAGCCCTCAAGGGCAGTCTCGCACTGAGCACATTGGTATTACCTTGTTATAGATTCATCTTGACTGTTCTGCCCCTGCTTCGACTAAGGGTATCAGAAGAAGGGGACAATTCCCCTGGATGCTTGGCTTCGTAAAGCCACAGTGGAGATTATGTTTTAATTTATTACTTACTTACATATTCCAGTAAGGTTTCATCCTTTGTTCTTTTTTTCTCTTCCGCATGGAGGTCAGATTGTTGGGTCAGCAACAGAAAAGTGTCTCTTGGGAAGCTTGAATCAACTGGTAGCTAGTATTTTTGCAGACATACTACGTTAAACCTGCATTGTAGCTGATATTTATACATTCGATTTTTGCACAAAGCCAGCGTCATACTAACCATTTCAGAAATAAACAACAAATTGTTTGGTTATCTATTGAAGGGTATATTTCTCTGTTTGAGAGCATATCAGATTGTCAGACTGCCAACCTGGAACAGAAAAGCATGTGATTGTCCATCAGTGGTTACAGCGCAGAGTCTGGCAGCCCTCCAGTCTTATTAGAAGGCATTTGAGTGGCCTTTGCTGACTGAAATTATGAGCCTGTCACCAAAGTTGTGTCCATATGGGCACACGTCAGACCAATCATAAAAGCAATGATGGTGAGCAGCACAACAAAATGGAACATCTGGACACTCATGGACAAGCGTGCATGCAAATCTTGAATGTACACATCTGCATAATTGGATGTGGGTGCTAATGTATTCATGCGCATAACTGTATGGACCATATTCACCCACACACTCACGTACCAGCACATGCAGATGAAGACAGGGTTTGGGTTCTCTTAGCCACAGTTTCATTGAGACCACGAGACCAAAGCAACCCCATACGTCACCTCCTCAGTGAAATCTGCCGCTCACCTCCTCACTGATCGCTGACAGCGATCAGTCATATGCGGAGATAAAAGTGTAGGAAAATTTATTGTGTGACACTCTAGCGGTGCTCCTAGAGACCGCAGGATGAGCAAGATGGACGCTGCAGCGTGGGCCTCAGTTGATAGTTCATCAGTAGCTCAATGTGCATGCTGATATTTGTTGCTGTGCCAACAGGGACTTAATCAAGTGTCACTGCAGTGAGTGGAGGAATATTTATGTGTGCAAACCTATTTGTGTCTGTGTGAGAAAGTGGAGGGATTTAACATCTTGTTTTATTGGAGTGAATAAATCTCAGAGGTCTTTCTGCTGTGAGGCTGTTGATGTAAAGGAGCAGTCCGTACTTTCTACTTTTATTTGCTTTCTTGTCTGTACAGAAGCAAAACAAAGCAGCCACTTAGCTTAGCTTAGCATAAGTTTTGAAACAAAGAGAAACAGCTTGACTTGCTTTGTCTGATATTAGCAAAATCCACCTAAACTTGAGAGTCTCTACAGATTACGTAACAAAATAAAGTGAGTTTCGGAGGTTATCTTTTTTTGGAGCCAGACTACCTGTCCTCTCCAGTTTTCCTCCATTCTTATGCTATGCTAAGCTAGGGGGCTGCTGGCAATAGATAGACAGAATGAAAAGATATTCATCTTTTCATCTAACTCTTGGCAAGCAAATTAAAATGCTCTCTTGTAAAATGACAGTATTTCCTTGAGAGGCTAAAAGTCTGTGTTAATGTTGGCTGCATTTGCTACCCAACTTTTTAACTTTAAACTTTTTCTTAAATTTTTTTTTGCAATCTGTAGCTAAAGAAATGAAACATGAATTCACCATTTTTTTTTAAATCTGACTCCGTTGTTATTTGCCTTGAAACATTAAGTGTATATGCATGTGTGCATTCAGGCAAACTGGCTCTAAAGTGCTGATATCAATATCGTTGATTGAGTTTTGGCTCCCGGTGCCAGCAATTGGTGAGATTGAAGTCTTGGTGCAACCAAAAGGTTCCATTAAAATAAATGGGTGTCTGTGGAAAAAAGTAAATAAAAACAAAATGAAATCATTTGCAAGTAAACTGTGATCACCAGCAACGGTTTAACAAAGCGTCCTGCGTCCATGTGTTCTTTGCACTGTTCTCAATTGAGTATAATGTCAGGAATGATTAGCAAATTATGATATTGGTTGGTCTGGAATCAGGGTTGTGGATGAGAGCAGGGTTACTGTGACTGTTAAAGTGCAGAAGTGCTGAGCTTTTAGGCCTGGATCAGTTTGAGAGAGGAATTGACAGATTCTTAAACATTCTGGCCTCTGCTGCTCTGCTGCGAGTCCCGCAAGGAAATGCTTTAGTCAGCTCATTTTTAACCACAGTAGTGGCTGCTGTAGAAGACTTTTTCCCTCTGTTTCTTTTGTCCCTGAGAAACACCTGCAGGATTTTCCAAGCAGGTCCTCTTGGGAATGAAGCAACAGTTCAGAAAACATGTAAAATCCAGGACATCTGCTGCTGCTTCTTCATTTTATAGTTTTTGTGTCACATGAATTGACTCTAACTTGGAATTTAGCATCATCAAGTGTAACTTAAGTCGCTGAGGTGAATTTATGATATCATATATACAAGCTTGAGTTACTGATGTTTCTCTGAGTCTGAATGTCTGAAGAAAGATGGAACAATAAAGGTTAATTATCTTTATTTTGGCACAAAAATGATCAATTCTTCTGTGTCAATGCCTGTATCACTGATTAAAAGAAATAAAATGCAAATGTTGCAGGGGTTAAAATCATTTCAGTACTTACAAGCTTGGATTTCTAAAGCTACACTCATTCCGTTTCACTGTTCAGGCATTTCAGCTGTTTCATTGTTCCCAAATCACTGGCGAAATGAAGTCCTCACTGCAGTCACCCTCCATTACCTTCTAGTCTGCTCTGCTGGGAGTTGTTTGGAACATTAAAACCTGGGGTTGCAAGTGTAAATGCAGTTTTCAGTGCGCAGATAGAAATTTATTTTGTATTTGTATCTGACTACAGTACCAACCTGCCCTCCGCCAGCAACCCCCCTTCCCTCTGTTGATTGCATTTACTCATTTTTGATGTAATCACCATGGCTTAAAAATGCAAGGAGAGCACTCAGTCTGGCTTTTTGCCATAATTATGTTGAACCACTCTGGGTGATTATTTACCTGGCAATATCATGCTATTTTATACTTACTGTGACATTTTTGGGAAAAAAGGTGCACAATCTTTGATGTGCACAAAGTGAATTTTCTCTTTCTCCAAATGACATTTAATGAAATGAGGGTTTTTGTGGGTGCAAAGCCAGATTTGTCAGTTCATTGTCAATCAATCCTTCATGTAGTCTCTCCAAGAATAATTTGCTGACTGACATAAATATTTTCCGCTTGTTATGTCCTCAATGCACAATCAGGATTTGCTAAAATTAGCAGGCAAGTGTTTTTGTACATAGACTGAATTAAACAGAGTCAGGGAGGGTAAAAGCAAGGCAGTGTGAGAGAAAGACAGTGGCACACAGCTTAATTCTAGAGCAAAGAGTACAATATATTACTTTTATTACGAGCTTATGAGAGAGAGAGGAAATAAATCCCATAAATCCAATCCAAACTAATCAAACCTACGTTGTCAAGAGCAAACGATTACGTAAAATTACAGTAAGTACAAATGCAAATTAATCCAGTTCGGTTTGATCAAATGTGGACGGAATGAACAAGAGTGTCAAAATGGCCTTGGTTGCCCCCGTACAGCTGCTGTTTGAAGACACCAGCTCTGCATTGATTAACCTCCGGGCTCAGAGGAAAGAGACTCAGTCAGATGTGACACAGGTTTCCCACCACACTGAATATTTCTATTCCGGTTCAGCCAATTTAACATCTGGTGTGTCCCAGCAGACATGGGTCAAAGAAAAGAAGACCGAAGATCGAAGCTTGCAGGTTTGTGCGCGTTAGGGTCCAGCGGCTTCTCTTCATCTTTTCCCTTCACACGCTCAGTTAGCCTGGTTACCTGTCGTGGTTGTGCCTTTCAGAGGGGCCAATGTCAGAGAATAAAAAGGAACTGCATCTCTTTGGGGACGACAAATAGCAGAACCTGTTGTGGTTATTAGCTGTGAGACACTAAAGGTGTTGCTGAGGAAAACAGCCAATTAGAAGTCCAGTCACAGAACACCATCTAATCTGGTGCAAAGCTATAGGGTGAAGTGGGATTGATACTGTAGCATGAAAGACTTTTGAACTGATTTATAACAGGTGATTCTAAGGTTGCCGCAACTAAGGAACTGTTTTCTAACCAAGCTGCACACTGTTGTGGTGACAAGCACACTCGACCCTTCACACCTGGACAGTGGGCGACATCTCCTCTCCTTCTCTCATCTCTCATCAGACTCATAATTACAATAATAGCAAAATATATAAGGAAATAATGATTGTTGGTTTGGCAGCCTGTGTTTCTGATCATATTATGAAAAAAAGGGTGAGATTATCCTGGTTACATATCAAGGGTCACTTCCTGTGTCTGTGATGCGCTGAAGTTCCCTCTAGAGCCGCAAAGCAGAAAAGACTGTACAAGGTAACATTCACTTTTGCCTCCAGTGCTTAATGTTCAAAATGTGCCTCTTGAGAACGTTCCTCAAAGGAGGTGCATCGTTCTATAAACGCCTCACTCTTGTGTGATAACTGCACTCCATACTGCCGGGCTTGTTTTTAGAAACAGATATTTGGAGTAGCTGCTGTAGTAGCCTATGTATTGGAGGGATTATGTTCTCAAAGGGAACATGAATGTTGGAAATGTATCAGGCACGGCTGACAGTTGTGATTGTTACCAGAACTGTGGGTTTTATAGCTTCTGCCTCTGGTCTAATGACCACTTCCCTTTAGAGCTCTTGTTGTGCTACACAGCTGCACTGGTGGTGTAATATTCTTAATGCAGCTGTAAATCCTATTACGGTTCTTTTTAACAATTTGTCAATCACTTTAGTGATGGAAAAGTGTAAGAAACCGCAGAGCTTGGAGGCCAAAGTCACAATCCTTCTCTTTCTCCCTGTTTCTCGATATCCTTCTCATGATCTCTCTCTCTGCCTTGGTCAGTCTAACCATCACTTACCACAACCATAGATTTACACGCTTTCCCTCTCTGTCTCCTTTACTTTTCCTCTGCTTAATGATTCAGTGCATTGAAAGGGTAATATAACACACAATTTAACCTTGAAGTCTCATTATTTCTAATCTTAAACCATGTTACCATAACTGTTACTGCACTAAAGTTGCTAGCAATTTGTTCTGCATTCCCTTAAATCCACTTGTGTTTGCATTGGCCACTAGCTAAAGTGTGTTTGGCTGCAGTTTATCACCACACTGGGTCAAATTGTAGCCTGTTGTTGGCATAGAAAAGTCTGTGAGCCACTGATTCCCCCCTGGGCCCTCTGGAACAGATGCAGAGCGGCACTGAAAATTGAAACAGGAGTCTGCTACCTCTCATAATTCCATGACAGTGAAATGAAACACTATCTCAAGAAAGCAATCAGACTCTCAAATTATCTTTCTTGGGGGGGTATTGTTTGCAGATCAGCAGAAGTGCCCTCGCTCTGTCCCTTTATGTCATAGCATCTCTTCCTCTCTGCCTTTCAGACACTCTGTGTGCAGTAATGAGTGGCACAGTGGCGATGTTGTGTTGATTTATTGCTTGGTTGCCCAAATGGAACCTGGATGGAATGTGTCTGTCATTGGGGCATCGCTTAGATAGAAACACCTGTGATGCCTAAGGACAGCTAACTGCTCCATCAGGAATGAGTTCCCCTCTGAGCCATCGGTGTACCATGCACTCACACACACACACACATACACACATACATACACAAAAGTTTATGATACACAACCGAATTCACAAACCCTGCACTCTGCATTGACAAATCTGCACAGTCATTCAGACAAATCTGCTCGCAATCAGATGTAGCTGCATCAGAGGTGTTGTGAAGTTATGCAGTTCTATAACTTATTGTGATAAAAGAAAAATGTGCCGCATTGATTGAGCATTGAACTTCTGTAACACTGTCACACTTTCAAAACAAAGGTATCAAAATTGATCAGGCAAAATCAGACATATATTCCTGCTTATCACACACATTCTTTTTTCTTATCAAAGCCATTACCCACAATGCAACCGAGCCACTGACAGTTCAGCAGGAAACCTGAGTGTGTTAGTAGCGGCTAATATAGCTTTGAGCCGCAAGCCTCAAGCAGAGATGAGCAGGGGGCTGCAGAGGTTTTGTAACAACACTTCTTTCTAACTACACACCTACAGATTTTTTTTCATTCTTAAACTTGTCAACCCAAACCAACGCTGCTTTAATTTAGCAGATTTTGCACAGCTCCCTCTGGAGCCACAAAAGGTGTTATACAATTTTTTTTCATGCAGCAGAACTCTACAAGACCTGTAAACACACTTTGATGTGTACAATCTGTGTTGGGTGCACAGAGACGTTTGCACAAAGACTTTTGCTCCTTTAGCCTTTAACAAGAATTTTTTTTTTGTCACTTGCAATCATACTCTGGACAGTGTAGTGGAACTGATGCTCTGTGTTTAACCTGTCCCGGAGGAGCAGTTGGCAGTCACTGCACAGCTCCTGGGGTCTAACACCCGCTTTAACAACCGCAGTGCTTTGTCAGGGGCTCAAGAAAATTAACCTAAAGACACTCAGGGACAACTAAGGACTTTCTTTTGAGGCAACAGCGCAAACTCCTGAACTACTGTGCTTTAGGGTAGTGGTTTCTTTCAGATTACCCCCCTGAGTCAGTAAGTGCCATCTTTTAAATAGGGCTTTATTTGTGCCGGAGCACAGCACAGCAGGATCCAGAACCTCCAGGATTGGCACTGGCACCTATTTGCATCTCGCTATGTTATCTGTTCTGTCACTTTTTGACTTTTATTTCTTTCCTATTAAAGTTACTCATAAATCTCCTGTTTGGCTGTTTTGTCTGCAGTCTAAATCAGATTTTAAAAAAGGAGAGAGTGTGTCGGGGCCCTAAAGCCTTAGACACACAAAACTGACATCAAAGACCTAGAGGTGACAAAAGCAGACTGTCTCATCTCCTCATGTCACCCGTGTCTTGGTCAAAAAAGTTTTCTGTGCCTGCATAGGAGATAGATGAGCAGGTGAAGTTAGTTTGCATTTGTCATTGAAAAAGGAAACCAAAGAACTGGAAAAGCAACAGTTACACATGCAGCAGATATAAGTTGCCAAATAGTGTGAAAAATAGTTGCAAATGACACTTGTGTTGTCATCCCTTGATCTTTTTATTTTGGAATAAGAAAGGCAGAGGTGAAAAAAAGAAATCCTGGACTTGGACAGAATAACACTGTGTCAAAAAGCTGAAGGGGCTTTCTCCAACCTGTGTCAAGAGATGGAATTGAATAAAACCTCAGATTTTAAAAGCTTTGCTCTTTTCTGTTCATTTCTACAAGTTGAGGACACTTACCAAAAACACTTACTTCTACTACAGTGATTATATTTCCTCTGGGAAAATTTGGCAGATTCCTCGTGCTTAAATGGACTAAAAGCCATCACAAAGGACTGAAAACAGCCAACAGTGCAGGATTCATCCACCGCAGCACAACAGACGACCATCTAATTGGTGTGTCAGGACCATATGACAACACTATTGCAATGTTTAACCACACATACACACACATTCACACAGAATGGAGGATATTGTTCTAAAGTTGTTTCAGGATCAGTTTTGTGTCCTTGGAATTGATACCCAGGGGCATTTTGACAGGAAGGGTGAGGAAACAAGGAAGAGAGCAGTTAACAGCTTGACCAATGGACAAGATGAAAGAACACACACATACACATACACACGCACAAACACACACAAAGCCATAAACAGATTTGGCAAATCCATCACTGTGAGTAAAGCTACAAAATGAAGTCAGACTTCATCCCAGCGACCAAAGTCCCTGCTGTCCTCTCAAAGCAAAAATCTTGATGGACATTTTTATTTGACGTGGCATCATTTTCTCTGAGAGTGTATGGGCGACTGCAGTATGAACCAACTTCTGTCAGCAGAAATGTGAGAGGAACAAAGATAGACAGATCTGTGAAGAAAAAGATGGGTGAAATAACAACAGAACGGATCAACACAAAGAGGTTTTCTACTTTAACGCCAATGTGCTCAATGAGCTGCAGACAAAAATGCCATAGGTCAATCGGGTCAAAAGTACTTAAAGCAGAAAATAACCAAGAATGTATTTTTAAATGCATTTATGCATTAAATGCATTTATGATGCATTAAATGCATTTATGATGACAAAACTAATATATGGGCATTGTGTCACACAGAATGTATTCTGGGATAACACATCTAAGTTATGCTGAAATATGATACATATTGACATTCAAAATTGACTATAATTTAAAGCATTTATGTCAAAGCATTCGATATGTCCAACAACTGAACAGTGCATTATATTTTGAAGAAGAGATCATAAACTTTAAGAAAGGAGCTGAATGCATGTTGTGTAGTGGCTCCACTAAGTTTGAATCACATGGAACAATAAAAATAAAAATGTAGAAATGTTTTGGAACAACAATAAGTTTTGACAAAATAAATAGCCTTAAAAAGGCTTAATTCTGTCTCCTGTGTATCTGTGACAGTAGCAACACCTGCAGCAGACAGAGAGACAGAAAGAGAGAGATAGACAGAAAAAGAGAGAGAAAAGACAGCTTTGACCAGGAGAAAAAGCACCTACGAACGACTGTAGTGTCGTCAGTTCAGTTTCCTTTTGTTCCCTTCGTGAGTATACTGGTTTATCTATAAACACTCTATTTTTACCTGCTCCAACAAGGTCAGAAATAAAAAAGAAATAGTGGATCTCTCAAATGTAAGTGCTACATGACGACTGACATTTTTTTTTTATAACAACAACTCTGTTCTTCCATCTGCTGTGCTTATAACAAACCATCCTCAAGATCATCAAGTTAAAGAAAAAAAAGTGTTAAGCAAAAGAAAAAGCCTAAAGATACAAACAGCGCTGTGATTTCATATGTGGCACATACATGGATCAAATAGATGCTTGTGTAAATGAACAAAAAAACCTAATTGAAATTGATCGCTAAAAGTAAGAAATAAATAGTTGAAATAGCTAAAAGTACACTATAAATGGTTGAAACAGCTTGCTCAAAGTAATGGAGAAATAATTGGAACTACTGGAGAAATATTTGAAATAGTTAGCTATGAAGAAAGGAGGTCCAGCTTTTTTCACTCCGTAGTATGAATGCAAACCTGAATCAACTGGACAAAACACTGACAGTTCGCTTGTTAACAAGAAGAGTACAGCTTTTCTCTTCCATATCAAATACTGTTCAAAATGTTCCAGTCTAAAATCAAATCAGAGCAAATGTTGAGCCCAATGTGATGATGATGATGATGAAGATGAACCAGATGACCCAGGAGTTGTCCTTGAAGACACTGTATCCCCGTCTACATCAAGAGCTGTTCTATAGCTGCTTCTCTTATGGAGATCAATAATGTATCACATGAAACATTAGTTCAGGCAAAGGGGTTGAGATCACACAGATCTGTAATCTATACGCCTCTAAAACGCTGTGACTCCCTGTCCTCCACGCTCAAAACTCTGAATTGATGTTTCTGGACACTGAACACCTCAGCTGGAGCGTACAGTATTCAGGTTAATTGCTTTGCTCAAGGGCACTTGAACCAGTGATGGCTGAAACAGGCGGGGGGGGGGCATTACACAGTAGCTTTTTTCCATCAAGGTTTCCCAGCTGCAGCCCCCTCTTTCACTGCACTCAGTGTATCGATAAAGGTCAAGGTCAGGCTGTATGAATGTGAACCAGAGTTGAGTTAAGTCTCTCTGGATAAATAACAGTAACAATTGCAATTCCTGTCACTTTGTGCACCATGAGCACAAGACACACTCCTTTTTCACTCTGTCCTTTCCTCTGCAGACTCGGTTGGTTTAGTTCTTAGCGGGATCGTTGGTGTGTAGCTAGTATTCCTAGTAGCGTGGCATTAGGGTACACATGGCTGCTAATCGCCATTTGGGGCACAGACCCAGCTCAGTGGCCATGACACCCAGGGTGTGGTGAATCCTATCAGTCTCTGGCAGATCCTGTGGTCTCCTCTTTTCACAGCTACTTTCCTGTATAGTAGGGCTGTCATCCGTGGGGTCAACAAAGCCCTGTCGGATAGGTATTAGCTATACAGCTAAGCTTTACAGCGCCGTTTGATCAAAAAGGGGTTTTCACAATGGCCTTTTGTTTGGTCAGGCAATGTTTTTGAATAGTCCGGTGTGCTACGTGTGTGTTTGTTTTGCGAGTTGAGAGCTGGGTGAGCTGCTAGATTGAAAAGTGCAGACACGCACTCAATACAGGAAACTGTGAAAGTATGACAGAGACAATCACCTCTGCCAAAATTGTTCTTTAGTCATGATTGAAAGGGCTGGAAGTAATCAAACTGTGGAAAATCTTTTCTCCTCCTTCTCTGTCTCTCTGCCTCTTCCCCCTGTTTGTCTCTTCAACTCCATCCACAGCTGTGCCTGGTGTGATTAATGGCAGCCATTCATTAGCTTGATCAACCACTTTAGCAGAGATTATTAATCAGATGCTTATTTAAATGTCACCGCTGAGCAGCTGAGAGGAAATGAGGCCACTGGGAAATTGAGTTTTTGTGTGTGGGCTGCTGGTGTGAATATTTGTGTGTGTGTGTGTATGTGTGTGTACTCTCCATGTTTGTATCCTTTGGTTTCTGGATTATTGCCACACGCTGATAACCATGAGCCTCATGCATATGCTGCTTTACATACGTTGGGCTGAGCAGCAAATTCTGAGGGGATATGTAGCAAAGGAGCCAAATGCTTGATTACAAATGATATGCAATGTGTCTCATTAACAAAACAGAGTGTTGTGCGTGTATTATGAAGAGCAGTACAACACTTCCGGGATCATTCAGATACTTGCCATTTACAATCTCCCGACAGTTCTGCTATATTTCATTTGTGTGTGTACCTTTTATTACTCAGTAAAGGAATTTTTCTGCAAGACAAACTAATCAGAGCTGGCTTATAATTTGTTTCTGTATTTTTTTATAAGGAATTTCTTGTAGTTATTTTTTGTGTACCGCCCCCACCTTGCTAGCATTAACTCTTAAACACTTTGAGAGCTGCGTACCTGCAAATGCATCACACTCTACATTTGCTGGTATTGTCGTTTTTGCCATGTTTGCACTATTCATGTTTGGAGGTTACTGTGCAGCAACTAACTCGCCCAGGCATAAAGGAGTTCGCAAGAATGACTGTGCATGACCTGAAAGAGTTTTTGGTGGTTTAAGTTTGGTTACCTGTAGCCTCAGTAAATGAATTGCAGGTAAAAGCGAGGCACCTTCTGCCTGACAGATGAACGTAACGTGAATAACTTTGCAGACTGTTTAAAGCCATGTTTCACCTTTGTAGTATTAGCTTAAACCTTGCAACAGCTGTGGCTCAGGAGGCAGAGCAGGTTGTCTATTTATTAGAAGGTTGGTTATTCAACTCCTACAGTCTCCATATGGAAGAGTCTTGGGCCAAGATTTGCTTAATTGTTTCTATTTTCTGCTGCATTGCTCTCATTGCGGCCAACATCTCAGGGACAAATATTGTACTTTTCAATCATTTAGTTTACGTAACAGCTTTAGTTACAAGTTATTCTGCAGATTCAGATAAACAATATATATTTACTTTGGGCTTTAGGACTTAAAAAGTGAAACTTGTGTTTTTCATCACCTACTTCTCTATCTTCCTCTCTCTCTACTTACTCTTTTCAATTTCTAACCATTTCTCCTCAAATTTATCATCTTCGGCCTGTTTCTGGGACACTGTTTTCCCTCCTCCGTATGTCTGTGTCGAGAAGTGCATCACCGTATCTTGTGTTCAATCTCGTCTGTTATTACGTCGTGATTAGGTGAAGCAAAAGGCAAT
>JAQNCA010000015.1:10743086-10760546 GCA_029783725.1 Acanthurus tractus
GAAATTACCACTGCGGAGGGTTCGCCGGGTGCGCTTCGCCTGCGCCGCCTTGAGTTGCGCCGCGAAATTAGAGCCCCTTGTGTTCAATCTCGTCTGTTATTACGTCGTGATTAGGTGAAGCAAAAGGCAATATTTGTTTATCAAAAACAAGGTGTTTTTTTTTTTATTATTGTATTTTAATCTCAAAATGCTCCAAAAAGCTTCAATTCTGTATTCTAATCACAAGAATTGTCTTCCAGGGGAAATGCCTTGGGAGCTGTGTAGCTGTTTTTAGATTTGAATCTCATCACCTTTTTTGCCAGTTTAGAGTTTGCAGGTCTAAAGCTGCTTCTCAGGGTATTTTCTCATCTCTCTCTCTCTCTCTCTCTCTCTCTCCCTCTCTGTGAAACACTCTGGATTAGCTAGCAGCGCTCTTTTTTATGCAGGTATAATATAACAGCTGTACATTGGTGTGAATGTATTTTTGTAGGATTGTAGCAGCATTTTTGCTCTTTAAGGAGCTCAGTGTGTGCAGTGCTGTAGGGCAACTTAAAGTCTGTGCCCAGGCTTTAAGAAGGAGCAATTTTTGTGTTGCAAAGGGTAATACAGTCAGCCCCAGAAGATTACACACTTAGTGGAGCTTTATGAAGAGAGGAGAGGGTGTGCCCATGTGTGGATGTGATCTGAATCCAGCTCACTCAGGCAAAGGCATTTACACAATGCAGAGGAGAAGAAAGCAAAGCACTACAGAGAAGCTGCAGTGTGTGTACAGTGGCAGTAAACAACATATTCTACATGTCCACACGGTGACATTCCTATCTGTGCACATCTTGATGTGTTAGACATTTATTACAGATGCTTATTATTCAGAGTAGCAACAGGCAGTGATGCTTTGAAAGTTTTCCAGTAATCAGATTTTACATAGGTGTGACTAAGCCGAGGCATCCAGCTTATAAATAACAAGGTTAAATCACATGCTGTGGAAAGAGTACACACACTTTGTATAGTCCATCAGTCATTTTATCAATCCATGTAATTGATTGAATCGATTAATCAAGGAGGGCAGTGAAGGAGAGGAAGTGATTGATGGCAGCAAGGAAGGAAGCCACCTGATTAAAATTCAGAAACCCCAGTCTAAAAAGGTTAAGGGTCACATGAGAGGCATTTATAGGCACAGCAGCCTCTTCGTTGGACCTTTGCTGCCATGTTAAGAATAGCCTTTGTCAAAAGTGCATGTGCATGTTGGTGTGTGTGTGTGTGTGTGTGTGAGTGTGTAGGTGCCTGCATCTATCCCTCAGAGGTTGCTTGGCCTTGTGAACGCGGCGGGTTAAGTGATGCCAAAGCCTGATGATAAATCTCTGACACAACCAGCGCAGATGACCTGAAGGTCACTGTTTCATTAACTGTCTTCCTCTTTGATTTTCTCATCGCTCGTTGCTGTTGCTGTCTGCTTCACTGCCTGCAAGCTCGATACACACACCTAAACATCCTGTGGAAACATAGATGGACATGGATAAAGAGGAAGGAGGCTCGTGAATGTGGTACAGAAAGTTTGACATTTTGGCAGATACACTAAGTTAATTTCTTGATTAGAATTAAGTGAGAAGATTGATGCCAGAATCATGTTTTTATACTAAATACAGAGCTAGAGTCAGAAGACGATTGGCTTAGTTTAAAATAAGGATTTGAATTAGCTAGCTTGACATCCACAGATTAAAAAGTCCTTTAATAGCACTTCTAAAACTCTTGAAGGAAAGTATTATATCGTCTTTGTTTAAATTCATACAAAAGTTGCTGTTTGGTGGATTTTTTGTTTAACTCCCAGAGAGGCCCAGGCTACTTTTATCCTTCGTTTCTACTCCTGATGCTAAGCTAAGCTCACAGAATCACAACATGAATGGTTTTGCAGGAAAAGATTTCATTCAAAAATTTCTGGATGTGAACAGTTTCTTTCAAATACATCTATCAGTGTCTGTCTACAAGAGTCCCGAGACAGAAAACTCAGTTCAAGAGAGTGAATGACGTAAAAGTCGCATTGGTTCTAATATTACTGTTTAGAATGAGGTCGCAAAGCAAAACAATCTGATTTGTGTCTGATTGAGGATGACATATGAAAGTATCCCAAGTCTGATTTTGCTGGTTTTAGTTGTCTTTTTTTTGTAGTAAACTGAATATATTTTGGTTTTGGGCTGTTAAATTGTCATGAGTTTTTCGGAAACTTTCATTGACCTTTCTCACTTTCTCCTGACACTAAATACACCTAAATATTAATTGATTAACTGAGACAGTAACTATCAGCTGTGTCTTTGCTGTCTCATGTGCTCACCTATATTTATCAGTGGGTGAAATCAAGGTTGTATGTGTATCTGTATCACCGAAGAAAGAAACTGGACCATTTTCATTAACATCTGTTGGGACTAATACAGGAAGAATTATGATAGATGTTTGTGCTCTCTAAGAGGAAAAAAAATCTTTCTGTGTTGAAGTATAAAAACTAACCACTTCTCCAGGTAGAAAGTGGCCATGTAGGTGGGTTTGTTTGTACTGCAAAATAGAAGCTCTCTTAAAAAGACAAAAAATGACAATGATGCTCACTGCCACTCAGCTGTCTGAAATTCAAGGAGCCACTTGTCAACTGCAAGGTATCCCCCCATTTAACTTCTTAAAGATCAGATCATTGAGTTTAGTCAAAAGCAGCAAATGAACAGGAGGAAAAGAAGCCCTTGAATAGAATCTGAGTACCTCTCTTGACTGCTTTTGTGCTGGCATGAATGTTTTACTATATCCTGGTTGGTACTGAAAGTGCAAAGCACACAGAGGGTTTTTTCTGCAGCCTTGCTAGACTTGCCCTGCCACAACACAGCTGAAATCGGGCCAAGAATCTCTCTCCTTTGATTATAGGTTTTATACAGCGAGTGTCATCATCAAAACACTGAATCCTCATCCGCCCTCACCCACAATTTCATTCACTTTTTTTTTTTCATCTGTTGTTCTGTCTCCAGGCGTGCAAGGTTGCAAGGTATATGGGACCTGCATCTCAGGTCCGGCATACAAACACTGAGGCTCTGACTCATGTCTAGACAGGAAAATTAGGGCATACATACAGACAAAAAAAAAAAAAAACTGTGACATTTAAGCAAGGTGTTCACGCTGCGCAATCAGACCTCATTTTCCACACTGAGCTCAGTCAGCGGTAGCCATGGCTCGATTTGGCAAGGAACAATCAGATTTAATGTGAAGTCTTTTTTGTGTTTCCTATTTCCGCAGGCTCTGTCCTCAAATGAATGCAGCCCAGAGCTCACAGCTAAGGGCATATCTTTGAAAGCACAACTGCTCTGTCACTGGGCTGAAATAGAAAGGAATCAGCGGGGATGCATTTAATACTGTGTGGTTTCTGGATTTCTAACACAATGCCCCATGTCATAGCATGGCGACAAGCTGACATGCCATTAAAGTGGAATTTTAGCCTGTAAATTAGTCTAAGAGCAATTATGCAGTGACTGCTTCAAAAGTTTCGGCAATGTCTATTTTTATTGCATTGAAAATTAGAAAAAAACTTCAGTATTTGGTAGCGTAATAACTGACGTAAAGACTTGTAACAAAGAAAAAACATTGTGCTGGCTCATAATAATCTTTACAGAGCAATTACTTATGCCTAATTCTAGGAATTAGAGTGATTGATGGCTGAGTTGGGTTATAAAAATGATAAACAATTTCCTTACTTACTATCAATTAGCAGTAATTGAGTTGTTTTTAAGAGACAAACAATATTTGGCGCAGTAGTTTTAGAATACCGTCATGCAGAAAACACTCATTTAGTGTTGCATAATGGCTGATAAAGCACAGATATGCTTCTAGTATGCAAACAAGTAAGCAACAAGATAATGGTGAATGCGTATACTGTAATAAAAAAATATCAAATATTTTTTTGTTCTTTGTATAAATAAGTTTATTTATGCTTTAGAAGCTGGTGTATCTGAGTTTGATGGGTAAAACACACAAATGTTCCTCTGCAGCACACACACATACACACAAATGATGACGTGAGTGAACAGTGGAGATTGTTCAAGAGTCAATTTCTGTCTTGTGTGAAGTGAACTGAGGAGTGATATTGAATCTTTGGGGATGAGAGACGAGACTGTGATGTTTCACTATCAAGATGGAGTAACACACCTCAGCAAGGTCGCACTCGTTGATGTAATTTATTGCAACATTATACAGAAAAAAACTACTTAAAACCTTTTTCGCTTTGAGCTGACTTTCAAAACTTTAACATTCGCTGATATCATTTGACTAACAAAATGTACGGCTTCAGCTCGTCTTTGTTAAAGTTTCTTTTCTCTATGTGTAAAAGTTTGCATCAGGGTTAGATTTACAGTCCCTGATGGTCTTTTGAGCTTCAGTTCTGTTTTGTACTGACACTGCAAAAGGGAACAAAGATAAGACTTTTACTTATTTGGTGAGCTCAGAGGAGCTTTTACTCACATTTAGTGAGCTACGCCCATGTTGAATACGTCCCTGTTGTATTTTTATTATAGTGACTTTCAGTGTAATTGGTCCTGTAAGTCAGCAGTGACATTATAGTGACCTAATCGTTATATGCATTTAATTAGACTTGCTATTATTCCCTCAGACACAGTAGCAGTCTGGGTTTTAAACCATACCACCAGTTCTTATGGCGACTTTGTCTAAGAAAATGCGACGTCTAAACCTAATTAAACAAAATCACAGTCAGAGTTGCTGCAAAATACAGCAGCATGTTCTCCTGATTAGCAGGTTGAATGAAACCATGAGAGAGCATCTACTGCACAAGAATTTGACCTTGATCCTCTAAATTTGCGTGCAAAGCCTTAATTGCCAGTAAATTTGACTGATTCCAGATTTTGACTAATGTAGCAATAATTAGGGTATTTTACATAATTTTTAAAGAGTGGTAATATTGCAGTGAGCACATTCTCTTTATTTGGCATAAGAGAAATTTACTGTTTTAATTTTATGTACTTTGCTGAAAATTAAGATTTTGATTTGCTCTGTTATACTTCTTTGGCAGCGGCAGATTTTGTGCACACAGACACTTAATTTTCTACAATGACATAAAAAGATGGAGTTTATATATTCCATTGATGCAGGGAGGAGCTGAACCCAGGAGATACCCAGGACCAACCGTAAAGACCATTTATCCTCCCCTTTTTGTTGTTCATCTAAAGTCATCATCAGGGAAGTGTTTAACTTAAAACTGACATTCCAATTAGCCTCAGCTGTACTTGTGCTTATTGCTTATTGCTAACTGATGATGTTAGCATGCTTACACACTAAACTTGAATGGTGAAAATGGTAAACATTAGGGTTTACAACTGTCTGACATCACTGAGTTAGTGTTGTCATTCAGAGCATGTAAGCATAAGCAGAAGTACACTGGGCTTTGGGGCAGATTACACACAGTGGCCCGAATTGTGCAATTACACATGATGGGATGTGCTCAGTCCAAAAACATTGTAGCATTTAAAAGAAGACACTAAAGAAGGTGGATGAATTTTTTGAGTGTCACAATCCTGCAAAATGACATATGTTTCAATTTTAATTTGATTTATTTAGTTTAAGTACACTTCCAGAAGAACTGCAAGTATAAAATTATTATAATCCTCTTTCAAATACATGAGGGCTAAACAGGAAGTAAGCTGGCTTGGCCACTGGAGGCGTCAAGTGTACTTTTGGGTCCAACAATGTGGAAGTTATGCATGGTCACCTTTTTTACTGCAAAGACCTCCAGCACTGTGTCCAGATCTCTATGCTTCACAAAGTGGCTAGCTTGGCTATTGACTTCTTCTTCATCTTTCTTTTATAATGTAGATATCTAGTTAAGAGCTGTGGAGAGAAATCAGTGTGGGGTGTCCTTTGAACAGACACTCTCAGGCTTTTATCAGGGGTTAAAATGTCCCTCAAAAATCCATTAATGACTGTTTTTTTCTTGACATTTTTTTTCTTACTGGTGATGTTGATATGACTGGGGGATTTTTTGCTGATGTGTTTGTAATTTAAAGATGACTTCAATCAGTCTGACTTTCAAAAGTTCTTGACCTTTGACCTGTTTAAGACAAAAGTTGGCATAACAAAAGATGGAATTGATGATAGCTAACATGCTAACAGCTTGTTAGAAAAGAGTGCAGTGAAGCAACAAAGGATGCCAAAATAATTCAAGAATGAGAGCAACAATTTGTACTTTCCTATGCAGGAAATTCCTCAGTATATTGTTACACCTGTTGTTTTTTTTGCCTCTGTGAGGATCCTGCTTTTGTAATCATGTATTAAAAATGAATGCCCTCCATCCCTCCTCTGCTCTCTCTTCAGATCCGGACTTTGCAGACTTGGGAGTACCCCCACCTCTGCCCTGTAGGTATACTCCCTCTCTCTCTCTCTCTCTCTCTTTCTGCCTCTGTTTCTTCCTGTCTATCCCTCTGTCTTACTTGTTTGCTTTTATTTTCTCAATAAAGCCTGCACTGTGTTTCTTCCAGTTATATTTATTATTTGTTTTCTAGTGGTCTGAAGTATTTATGTATTTGCACATTCCTGGTATTTGTGAGTCCATGTGTGTTTGCTTGAATGGCACGAGTGCATATTTGTGTGCATGTTTTTGTGTGTTTATAATTATGTGTGTGTTTCAGCCTGTCAGTATGACATGGTTGGTCCAGAAGGTATCGTTGAGTCCCATCAGATCACCAGGGACGGGAAGGCTGGCGCCGCTGAGGCCGTGGACTGTAAATGGTACATCCGTGCTCCGCCGCGCTCCAAGGTTAGTGACATAAGCTGCGCTCCCATCCAACTGTGAATTGGATTTACTGCCAAATTTGAAATGTCACATCAAATAAAACGGAAATGAAATTGTGTTCACATCAGCTGGGTTGATGACAGCCCAACACAGTTACGTCAGACAACAAATCAACAGGAAAAAAGATGCTGCAAGACTTTGACAAATATTGAGTATCTTCATTTCTTGTGAAATTTTTAGCACCAAGACTCTATTGAGATATTTTTTCTTATTAATTTGCTGTTTCCGTTCAGCATTCCCTCAAACATGCAGTAAGATCAGGGGTTGCATCAGGAAGCTTTGATATTGCATGTGGGTTTGTCTGCAGCTGTCAGCAGTATCCCAATGTGAGTGTTCGTGACTGCGGGGGGACTCGTTCCCCTGCTCGGGTCAGATGGATAGGCAGAAGGGTTTATTTTGGGTCAGGTCTATTTTTTTAATCAGCAAGCTGTTCCTAAGAGGAGTAGAGGGATGGAAGGAGATAGAGAGAGAGAGAGAGAGAGAGAGGGAAGGAGTGTTAGTGCTGATGAAATAGTTTTGCCTTGCAGTTTGACCCTAAGGCCTGTTTGAGCCTGTATTTGTTTCCCCTACCAGCCGGCCATGCTGCCGTGCATGCATATACAAATACTGATATACATCCACACACGTACACGTGGATACTTCTGCTGCTTCCAATAACACTCACTTGACATGCTTCCTTATCTAGAAGAGGTACCCGCGCTGCATTAATGCTAAAGGATTAAAAAGCTTCCTGAGGGTAGAGCAGCTGTGCAGGGAAAGGCCACACTTCACAAATGCTATAACTTCTTATAAGAGTCTATAAGGCTTGATCATCGTATACTCAGTCCAGTCCACGACTGCAGTAAATCTGTTGCTGACATGCTGTTGGCCCTCTTCTGGGTGCATTTGCAGGGTGTTATTTAAAAAGAATAAGGCCACTGTTTTACTTTGACATTTATGGTCAGAATAATTGATTCAAGGACAGAAAGTGGGTTATGAAGCCTGCTTTTTGTGGATTTAAAGGGCTTGGTCACATTTATAATAATGTAATTGCAAGTGTTGAGGGTAAATGGATTTGTAATTTATGTTATAATGGCTTAAGGATGTTCAAAAATCTTGTTCAATATTTAATTTTAAAACACTTTTAACATACATATATGAGATTAGGTATGGGAAAATTATGAAGACCTCCTTTCAGCAATTTATGAAGACCTCCTTTCAGCATGGTAATTGCAAAAACTGAAGTTGATACATATGAAAGGATGACTTCTATTAGGTTTTTTAATAGTCTGGTTAAGTTTGCAGAATGTGTGCACTCTCCTGTTACTCCCAGGAGGGAGATAAGGCAGCTGCAATGTCAGCTTATCCGTGTCACTATTTGTTTCACTAATTCAGCGCCTGTTAATGTTACAAGATGTTAAGCCTCCCCTTTTTCAGGCCACCGCAGAGATCTTTTTAAGGTCACACGGTCCACATTAGGGAAGCTTTTAAGTTTTGTTCCATCCCTGATAAAAAAAATTTGGTTAACAGTAGTTTTTCATGCTGTTTTTTTTTTTTTCGCACTGTGCTGCAGGCTCTTGTACTGTACGCATAGATGCTGGCTTATGATATAACTGGCTGATAATATTGGTTGGACTGTGATTCATTGCCGCAGCAGTTGCCTTGGCTGTTATCTGACATACAGGATTCTACGGGTTGCATATTTCCTGTTAAATATGCCCTTGCGACAGTTCCCCTTTAGAAATAACCTTCAAATTTAGCTACTTTAAGGCCACAGGAACTATGAGACTGCATCATCCACCCAGAGCTGTTCTTTTCAACTCATGTGGAGTCATACAAAAAATGTATTATTGAAACAGGTATAATGAGGAACTCTGGCCATTACTGTTGATTGAAAAAAAGTAGCATTGATCCCTCAATCCCTTTAAGTGGAGCTGCGTAAGTTTGCCTGGACATTGTGGCTGCAGCACCAGAGAGGACCATAAGTCAATTCTGTGTCTTTTGCACACATGCCTGTGTCTGTGCAAGGCTGTGTATCTGCAATGAAAGAGCAATCGAGCGAGCCTGGCAGTATGATGTATTTTACCTGGTCTGGATTAGTGTCATATTTTGCCCTGCAGGAGTGTCTCACAAGGCAAGTCATAGGCCAAAGGCTGACAGTCATTGGCATTGATGGACAAGTTGGCAAATAAAAGTTTTAGCACAAATTTATCTTCAGTCACACAAAGACCCGGAGCTCTCACCTCCATCAGCACGGTTCAGTCTCAGCTACAAGCATAAAATGTACTGTATCTCTCTTTTTGTCAGTTCCTCTATTTTTCTAAAACTTACATGTGCATGCTCACATGCGTGTGCAGTGAAACCCTGCTGATGTGTATGTGCATGCATGAGGTTGTGCTACAGACAAGGAAAGGCTTTCATTTCCCTATGCTGATACAGTACTGCACCGTACCCAGTGTGCCAGAAACAGCAGAGAGATAATGACATCCTATACCGGAGGCTCTAATTAGACTGCACCTAAGCACTCCAGAGAGAAGGGAGGAGAAGGGGACATAGGCGGAGGAAAAATGGGAAAGGAGGGGGATATGGGAAAGATGTACTTAATAATGCATTTTATTGGAGTTCTTAATGTATAGAGATGAAGTTTAGTAGTGACAGAGCAGATGGGAGAGAGAGGGATGGCATGAAAGGTAAGAAAAGGGGGAGCGTGTCTGGAAGATATACCTGCAAGTAAGCAATAATGACCATGTGTTGTTGCCAGAAGTGACAGCACTGCAGCACTCTTAATGCCATAATGTGATTGCTTTACAGCACCATTTGTCATTTTAATTTCTGCATCTTCTATAAATAGATCGTTTAGAAAACTATCTAAAAAACAAATTAATTATCTTTCACTAATATCCACAGATATTAAAAAAAAAAACAACAACATGCAGTTAGTTGAAAACCTGTACAACACAAAATCACCTCTTGGGATTAAGAGAAAATCACTGTCTAATGAAAAGAGTTGAATCCTAAGTTTTACAGGATAACGACTCCCATCAACTGCAGGGTTTGTTTTTCTAGTAACACTTTTCCTTGAATTTTTTTTTTTTTATTTGGACAGCTTTCCCAATTCAGCTGACAGCTTTTAGACGTGGGGGGATATTTTTTAGTTGCCTTCTGTTGACTCAAAACACTAAGTGCATTTTTCGTCAGACATCATTTGTGTCTCGTCTGTTTTTCCACCACACCTGCCTGCACAGTCTGACAGCTCCTGTATCGTTTTATGCAGATAATGGCCAAAATACGGACAGTTATTCTGACTGTAATTAACAGTACCAACACAGTGAGGACATATCTCTCTCAGTCAGTGATGGATTCTGTGTCATTACTGTGTGCTGCAGAATCAATGAGGAGGCAGGCTATTTTCCTGCTGGAGCCAATCTCTCGTCCTACAAATTGGTGATTGTATCTATCTGATACATTGCAGTCATTTGGCTGTGTGATGCCATCTGCACTCAGATTTTTCTTCATCTCTGGTCATTTAGAAGAATTCAGTAACAAGAGCTGTAGAGAAAAAGCAACACGGGAAGCTTTTATTTGTATATCTGTAGAGTTTGAATATGTCCCTGGCACACTATTAGGCCCTCCTGATCACCTTTACAGTCAAATCTGATAACTTGTGTCTATTACACATTGTTTTACTGAATGCAAAGCTTGAAGAATTGCAGTTATTATAATTCAATGCTTAAACTCAGCAGGATGCAAATAGAAATGATTGCAGTCTGTGATACCATTTATACCATTTCATGCAATAAAAGTGATACATTTTTGATGCGACACCATAAGACTGTCATCTTTTACTGCATAAAAGGGCGTGCTTGGCATTCTAGTGTAAGGGCTATTTTCTTTTATCACTGTGTTGCCCCCTCCCCCCCACCTCCACTAAGTAACAATAATTGAAAAAGCTTTCGGTTCTTGCTGCTTTCAAGTTTAGCTTGCAACTATCAGCACTTACAATGATAGCCGTGTCCAGAAAAGACATTTCCATCTGTCCTGCACCAGTGTTTCATGTTTTACAGTTCACAGTGGCAGCGGGACAATAGTAGTTTTTAGGTACAATAGTACATTGAGGTAAAGGGCCCAATAAATTGATTCAGTTAGCTGTGTGTTTTTTTTCACGTGTAGTGGAAGTTTATTTTGCCTTAATACATCAAAAAATGAATCACCTCTTTGTTCTATTGCTTCTACACAGCAACCAGTATTCTACTTTAACCACCCAGGAAACTGGACCTGTGGATGACAAACCCATAAGGTGTAGCTATTTATTAGATGTTTGAGCCACAGTATTCCTTTTAGAACAATAATAAACTTTGAATTTCTTGTGAAACTACAGCAGGAGTCAGTAACAAATGCAGCTAATTATTGATTTTGATGCAAAACTGTTTGCATGTAAAGACATAGGCTGAAGTCTCACAGCATGTGATGCACTGGTGTATTAGTGTATTAATGCAGATTTGAAATATAATCAATAACATGACTAAAGGCCAGTGTGGGTATGTTAGCTAATAGCAAATGCATATTGTCTTGGTACCCCTTTACAGCAGGGTTGATCAATTCTGCTCGGTCCGATTGGCTGATAAACTGATTGGCCGGTGCAGAGTGATGTCAGGTTGTTTTTCTCCGAAAGTGGACTCTGCTCGACTTTCTCTCTCAGGACCTGTGTTGTTTTGCTTTTCCCTAAACAACCTGCAGTCCACAGCATCACAGCCTGAACAGACTACCCACATAAAAAATAGATGGGAAATCTTGCAATTCTGGTGAAACAACCATAACCTTAACCACAACTACAACCTTAACAATAACTAATTAAAGCACTTCTTCACTTCTTTGGCAACATGCAACAGGAAATTTAGGTTTTTTTTAAACATCCTCATCTACTTTGGACTTTATTTGTTTTTATGACGGATTTTTTTTTTTAATCTTAGCAGCATTTTTTCGATCTGTGTGGTTCCTCTTAGATCACTGACCTTATCTTTGTGTTGTGTAGCCTGTCAAAAACCACTTGGATACAAAAAAAACTTTGTATCCATCACAATCTTTGATCAAATTTAAATGCACTGGTTTGGAAATCCATATAATATAAAAGACACCACAACATCACTCCTATTGACATCTGCTGAAAAGTTCTCCTCCGTCCTCCAGCCCTTCCTGTAGGGACTAAAACATTAATATTAATACAGTTCTATACTCTATGTAACAAATGAGTTTTTGGAAAGGCACACAGTCCCCATGCACAGTCCTATATATATATATATATATATATGTACATTCATCTTTACATTGTGAAGCTAGCAGCGGTTTTGAACAGTACTTCATTTCAGTATGGCAGCGTAAGAGACAAAGCCAACACATCCAAAGAGCGTCTGAGTATGACAAAGCCTTTATTAGACGCAAGATTACTGACACCAAGATGAAAACTCAGGGGAATTGACTAGCTTGTTTCCCCCCCTCCGATTCATTTCACTTGTCATGTTGTTGAAGCCGAGTTGACAATGCGAGGTCCATTATCCTGCTCCATCTGCAGCTTTTGTCTTTGGGCATTTAAATCGTCACATTTCCCTGTCACAGTTTGGGAGCGGTCCACTCATTAACCGTAATGATGGTGAGTGCTGTGAGCAGCCGACCAGAACCAAGGCTGTGATTGGGCGATCTCAGCTTGATAAATGAGTGACAGACAATGATGTGCAGGCAATCAGGAAGTGTTAGTTTCACCTAGAATGACTGTTTTAAGGAGTCAAGGTGGATAGCAAGGTTGATATTTCCCATCAACAAGGGGTCATTACTGTAGGATAATAAAAAAGCCCATACACTGTATATATTTGTCATAGTTTGAAAGCCTTTGTAATTTATATACTATGTGTGTTTGGAGTTCATTCATCAAGGTAGAAGAAAGTAAAATGAACTGTAGGTGGGTGACACTTTATCTCTTTAGTATTCAAATCTCGTGGCAACGTGTTGGAGGTCTCCTTAAAGTTTAACAAGCTTGTAGGTTTTTGTGTGATGCCTTATCTCAACAGATATGTGTAATGAGTCTAAACTAATAGAATCTGTCTGTCTCTGAATCCTCATTTGATATGCACATGTAATGATTTGTACAAGCTGCAGTCTGTCACACTTATTCCATTTCAAAGCTGCTATATCAGGCACCAGGATAATGAATCAGATGCACAGCCCATACTAGGATGGAGCTTAGGAGTCTTTGTCTCTGTGTCTTCAAATTTCATTGTTTAAACTTTTCTCTTTCACTTTGCATTTCCTCCTCTCTGCCTTCCTCTGTTGGACAGATCTACCTGCGTTTTCTCGATTATGAGATGGCCAATTCCAATGAATGCAAGCGCAACTTTGTGGCAGTGTATGATGGTGGCAGGTGCGACTTTGAATTTCTGTTTTCTTATCTTCCTCTTTTATGTTGATCAATCACACAGATGCTCAAAGCGGTCAGAGTTACTCATTTATTTCTGGCCCTTGTTTTGTGATTATGATTAAATCATCTCCTGATCTTCACAAGCAAACTTTCAATTTAGCCTTTTCTGCTGGTAGGTAGATTTTATTACCTATGGACAGAGCCAGGCCAGCTTTACCCCGTTTCTGGCGAGGCTGAGCTCATTACTTCATTCCATGGGGCATGGCTGCGACCCAGCTACTAGACCTGATTGTAGCTAGAAATGCCTTAGATTCCTCCAGAAGTCAAGCAGGAAGTCAGACAAAGGAGAAACATGGAGCATTCAGTCCTTTTTTTTTTTTTTAACAAAACACTCTTGGACTCCAAGTTATTCTAATCATTTAACTACTTAGCTGACTTACCTAAAGTAGCAGTGCAAAATTCTAGGAAGAAATACAAATCCAAAATCTTAGCAATTTAACAATATCAGGCAGGCAAAAGGCTCAGCTCATGGAATATTTCTGTTAAGTTCATGGAGCCGTGCATAAGACAGAACAAAACCTCATTGCAGACATTATTTCATACAGCCAAACGTGGTTAAAACAATGCATAAGCTAACTGTCTGCTGGCAAGAGCTTCATACTAATTAGACAGATATGAGGAAGGTATTGATCTTTTTATTGCACTCTAAGCAATTAGGCCTGTGAGGTTTTTAAAAAGAACAGCCAGATGGCATTTTTTGCGAGCAAATTCACTCATAAAACTATAAAAAGTATAAAACTACTTTTTATTTGAGAAAAAAAATCACATTCAAATCATGATAAAAGAAAAAAAAACATATTTGATATCTTGATATTTTTATATAATTGACTCATCAACTACGGTAATCTTAAATCAGAAAGAGCTCACCAACAGTCTAATTTGTTACAGCATGTTGAGATACTCAGAAGTGATCACACGATAACGGGCCTGAAAAAACTGAGCCACTGTGGCTGCTCTGGGCTTCAGTTCAGTAATGAGGATTATTGATATGCACAGCAAATAACCCTGTTACTTGATAATAATCTATGGCCTCTTATCTCATCCTGTCTCGTCTCAGCTCGGTGGAAGACCTAAAGAGCAAGTTCTGCTCCACGGTGGCCAACGACATCATGCTGGTGTCCACGCTGGGCGTCATTCGCATGTGGGCGGACGAGGCCAGTCGCAAGAGCCGCTTCCGCATTCTCTACACAACCTACCAAGAGCGTAAGACTCAACAGATATCTGCCCTCACACACACACACACACACACACACACACACACACACACACACACATACACACATACACACATACACACATGCTGTTTACGACCAAAGATGTTTACTGCAAAATGACTCACCTACTGAAAGACACTGTTTAGCTTGATTAAACGGACCACCGCTCTGTGACTGCAGCATTGACACCAAAATAAAACTGGTCTGGTAGCCATTAAAGGAAGATGGAAGCACTTGACCACGTTTATGGGAAGTCATATCGTGTGACGTTCATAGGAAAAGGTGCTGTCTGAGGTTTCCATTTAGTTTTATGACCTTTTAAACAGCAGCAAGCAGCGAAAAAAAGGAATGTGATTTCCATTATATGGAATATTGCGGGTTGGTGAATTGAATATGACAGTATTGGTGGATATTAGCCCAGCACTGCAGCAGCCCCCATATCATTCTTAATAGACAGGTAGACAAAGGCATATTGGGATGAGCCACAGTGTGTTGACATCCACCCATTTCCTTTTAGTCACACACACGCATACTGTGTACAAATGCACACTCTTCCTCTTTCTCATTCACCAGCCTCTCATTGATGGAGCTTGTAGTTTGACAGGGTTCACAGAGGGCATCCTTTGTACGAGCGGGGTGAATGAAGAGGGTGTGTGGCTTCAGAGTATACAGTATGTCACTGTCAATGGCACATAGCTGCGCACACACAAGGACGCACACACCGCACAGCTGAACATCGCATTTGCATTTTAACTAATGCCTCAAAACCTGAGATAAAAAATTTAAGCAATAAATTGCTGCCCAAAAAAATGCACTATAATATTCAAATACAAGAATTATGTTAAATTTATTCACAGAATTTCTCTTACAGTTTAACTGAAATTTTTATGAGGTGCTTTGCTCTTATAGTTGGGATGGCAAAAGAAAGAAAAGACACTTCTTTTTAGAATGCTGCATTATTCCTGCAGTGAACTTTATTGATCTTATAGTTAATGGAAAAACATAATGCATCTTGTAAGGCACGTTGCTTAAAAGCGAGCTTAATTCACTTTTCCTCCATGCTTCATGGTTGATTGAATGCATGCCACAAACCAACACACATAAGGAAAATTCATATCCTAAAGGAATAAGTCATTGCTCCTGACATGTCTACAGCATATCTATTTAATTTTATATATGTGTATTTTGCAATAAAAGGCAGAGACCTAATGTGACTAGCTTTCACAGAATGAGTGATGGCAGTGGCAGCGGAGTTGTTTGTGTTGTGAAGCCAGTGTCCCTTTTTATGAGGCCTTTCACCAGGCAGAGCCAGGATGTGCTGTTGCCGCGGCAACGCTTCTGCCTAAGTCACTCAGGCGATCCCCAGCCAGACCTCAGAGCAGCATCCACCACAGCAGAGCAGCACTGCACCAACCTTGACAACAGTGAATGTATACAGGTGCACCAGAGAACCAGGAAGCACAAACAGTGGAAGTAACTCAGTCTGCTGGGCCGTCCTAACCTGCTCCTGGTGCAGTTTTACCTTAAAAATCTCAAAAGTTAAACGCACTGTACACTACACTTTGTATTATTTGTCTAAAGAAGAAAAAAGTATCAAGTGTTATCACATGTTCCTATTTTCAAAGTATTTGAAGACATGAAACCGAATTAAATGACTTGTGTAGATGATGTAATGACATGAACATCTCACATATCTATGTCATGTTTATAATTGGCTTTTATTCGATGAAATATTTTATTCTCAGATTTGATTTTATAATACAAAACGAGGTAATTTCTGTATTGTACAAACTCAATCGTGGAAACAAATAATGTCACGAGTTTAAAAAGGTGCAGGCTTTCAAAGGAGAAAAAAAGTGCTGGCCCACAACTGCTAATATCAGTTAAAAGCACCAGTTTTAAGCATTTATAGTGAGTAGCAGACCAGCTTTGTTGCACTGAAATTCCTTCATTAAATAATCGACACAACTCTTTTGTGTTTTGACACTTCTATTCACAAGTACTAGAAAAGATTTAGAAAGCTTGAAAAAGACGCCACTGTTCAATACTCCTACAGCATGTCATGCATTCATGAACTTTATGTTACGAGGGTGCAAAGCAAAGTTTGAAGCTGGCCAGGCTGTGGCCAGTTGGACAATGTTTTTTATTTTTTTTTATTTTTAGCTAAAAAAGAAGTTTGTTTCTTAGAAATGATAGATGGCAGCAAAGTGCGGTTGACAGAAGGGTCAATGTGAGGTGAGGTGTTATGTGTACTGTGTATTACTGTGTATTGTAAGAAGTTATTTACTTCCTCAAGTGAAAGGAAGACAGAGAGTTTGTGTAGTCTGTTGTAAGTGTGCTGGCTGGATTTGCAGCTCATAGGGCAGTTTTTACAATAAGTGCTCCCTTGCCACAGCAGATCCTAAGCCTTTATATTTGTTCACAGCTGCTGGTTCCCAGTGGGACCAGCAGCTTTTAGAGAGCTATTCACAGCTGCTGATTCCCAGTGAGATGTTCCAATGGGAGCTCCTGAACGCAACCATCCACCGTTATTGTCTCTGCTATGTTCACACCTGCTGATACTACTGATCCAGCCCTGTTTCCAGACTCAGACACACATAAACACACACAGTCCTGCTATGCACAACAACAGAGTAAGATTACCGATTTGAAGTACAAGAAAGTGAAGCCTATCTTTACTCAGGAAGCAATTATGTCTTAGGTGATAAATGTGCTTGTGTGACATCTCAGCTGTCAGAATTGTTACGCCTCATCAACAGATACCCGTCTCTGGGGTTGTGGATGGAAATTTGCTCTGGCTTCACTACACACATCACTTCTTGTTTCTTGCAAAGCTTCTTTACTGTATGCATGGATGCTTTTGAGAACAACACGGTATGCTAATGTCTGATAGCATATGGATCTTTGCTGGGTCTTAGATGATCTAGATGATATCATATCTGCGTTCTTATTATCTTGGTTGCTTTTAAAAGAGCACAGATTGTAGCATCGTA
>JAQNCA010000015.1:10760646-10818040 GCA_029783725.1 Acanthurus tractus
GAGAAGTAGTGAACAGCTGGATAAGTGGCTGGATTTGTGGATGAATGGATGGATTGATTGAATGGATTGGTGATTGAATGAATGGATGGATGGACAAGTGGTTGATTGTTGGATTAATGAGTGGATGGATGAACAGATGAGTAAGCAGCCAAGTGGATGATGCAAGCAAAATTTATAAACTGGGATTTAGTTGCATGATAATTAAAGTAGTAAATAAATAGGCAAATAACAGTTACAGACAAAATGTGAGCAACTACATAAATGTATAAATAATTAAGGGTTTATTTAGAGGGAGTCATAAAATGTAGTTCTTAAGCCCCAATTTAAAAATAGTAATACATGGGGAAGAAGACAGGATAAGCTGTTCCACAGTCAGTCAGTCATTCTAAATGCAGAAAAGCTCAAAGATGTAACCCAGTGCCAGTCCATGTTGTGCTTTAAAAACCAATAAAACCATTTAAAAATCTATTCTTCAGTATATTTCTCTGGCAACCAATTAAGGGAGGAGCAATGACTGACTCACAGACTCCCGGCAGAGAGTTATAGTATGCTATTTATTATCCACCATATTCATTTCCTCATAATGTGGACGACAATGCAGGAAAATAAAAGCGTAGCTTTATAAAGCATTTTTAGTGTCAGCAAGAGATTATATCATAGCAGGTATAAGCACTGAATGAAGACTGGAAAAGGAAGAGGGAAAACCACATACGAAAAAACACAGTTAAGACACATCATCTTTGTTTACTAGAAATAACCAAACTACAGTCTGAAAACACAGATTTATGACGGTTACTTATTTGATTCTAAAAAAGAAAATCCATTCAAACCATGTGTTGCTTCGAGCGCTTCACTGCAGAAGCTTCTCTGCTCTTTCAGCCCCTCTCTGCAGAGACACCCAGACTATTTTCAACAGCCACTCATTTGGGAGTTAATTTATGCTTCCAGCAGTGACTGGGAACGTCTCTGCGTGGGCAAAAGGGCACTTTTATTACAGAATGTCTTGAAATTAATTTCGCAGGAGATTAGTGTGGATCTCGCTCTTTATAACGTCTTGTCTCGCCCCGTGCTGAGTGGAGGAGCTGGAGGGACCAAAAGGAGAAGCAGTGGGCTCCCTCTGCTGGTTATTAACACAAAACCTACTATGGCTTTTGGCATATACTGTATGAATGAAAAAAAATAATGAGAAAGTGAGAAATAGTGTTAGAGGGAGAAAATGAGGAGAACACACACAGAGAGGCAGTATGACTCAGGAAATGCTGGCAAAGACCCGGACAGGATGGGATACTGAGACACATAGAGATAAGTCACTCTAATTTGCTGTGTTATTATTCACTTGGGATGAGTGCTGGGATGAAAACAGCCATACATCACAGTGGTAACACTGTCAAACAGTCCCCAGCTCTGCCATGCCACTGGCAAACGGCTTTAGTACCCGGTGCCAGTGTTGTGTGTGAGAGGGAAGAGAGACAGAAAGATAAAGAGAGAGAATGAGAGACACACAGAGAGAAATAGAGCCATCTATTATATTTACGTCAGAGACAAATAAGTAACTCTTGGAACATTCAGACAATAAAAGTAGCCTCAAAATATTTTTAAACTTCGCATACTTACAGGGTTCAAGTGTTAAAGTTTGTTGTTGCTCTTGTTCTTATTAACAATTAACCTTAGTTAACAACTGTCAGGTTAGCAGACAATATGCTGTCAGATCTAATTGTGGAACTTCAGAGTTTTCAGATATTTCATGTGCCTTCGAAAAATATTCCTATATTATACATCCTGCTCTCAGACCTGCAGTAAACCACACAGTAGTTGGACTTTCACTGACATGTTACCAAACTGAACTCCTCGTGCAAGGATGACTGGAATGCTGGCCCCAGTTTTAGCTCATCATCACGTTGGAGTGCATTGACATTTTGCATGAGCAAATCTTTAGTGATGAAAAGGAAGTGAGATGGCTCACATGAATCTGTGGGGGAAAAAATGTTTGTCTTTTTTTTCTTTTTGCAAGCAAGTTGCTTGATTTACTAGGTTGAGGTGATGTAGGAAAGTGTTTAAGTTTGTTGTTGTTTTTGTTGGCAATTGAACTGCCATTTTAGCAAACAATATGCTGTTGATAAATTTAACTAAAGAAGGAAAATGTGTTTTTGAATAATCCAGTAACAAACAAATATTGTATGACAATGATGCAAGGTAGATAAATTACACAATATATGGCATATTAAACAGGATAAACTATTTGAGCCTGCGGTTAGCTTGCAACGCTGCTGCGATTGACATTAGGAAGCGATTAATTGGTCAGTCAACTGTTTTTACATTAGTGTGATCTGAGTGCAAAGGCACCTTGACTGTAAAGGATGTAACTGCATAGTCATATACGGTTTATGATGATGGAGTCATAAATATTATCACAATAGTTTTACAACCATATCTGGCCAATTCATGGTTCTCCTTCCTGCACTGTCATCATAAAAGTTGGAGACGTGAAGGTGGTGTTATGTCTTTGACAACTGCACGCAGGAAGGGCATGTGTTATGATGATGATCATGTATGTGCTCTTGTTTACAGCCTGGTTTAGTTTTGTGTTGACAAGGGCTATGCACCTGGGACAAATAAACATCATCTTGCATAAATAGGAAGAAACTTGTTTGTGTGATTTGATTGTAAAATGTCATGGCAGCCTTTCCAGACATCACAAACAGTACACAAACAGTACACACACACACACACACACACACACACACACCAAGAAATTCATTCATATCCACAAGTTCTTTCTGCAAATGTTTGAAGAGGAAGATGAGGATGAAAATTCATGAAGAACAGATGGGTTCAGGGGAAGAGATCTGATTTGAGTAATGCCCGTCCAAATTTAATTCCTCAAAACCTGGCACACTGGAACTTCTCCTCAGCTGCACTTCAAATACTGATTCGTGCTTCAGTGTCCTACACATTTGCTGTTGTTAATAATGGAAATAAGCTTTTTTAAGCTCTCAGTATCAAGGTTTATTTGTAAAAGGCCGACATCTTAACAATCCATTTTTGCCACTTTATTTATAGCAAGCAAAAATAACGTTGTAATGCACATCATATACTGAATAACACTTTTTTAATATGTTGCATATGTTTTGATAAGAAAAAAACAATTTCTTTAATGTGTTTGCTGAGAAGCACCATGGATTGGTGCTCACAATGTCTTTACTGTTTTTGTGCAAAGCTCTTAGTAGAATAACTATGAGGGGTGTTCATTTGCTCTTTTCCCGTTCAGCTCCCTGTGATGCAGATGCCTTCTTCTGTCACAGCAACATGTGCATAAACAACACACTGGTGTGTAATGGCATGCAGAACTGTGTCTACCCCTGGGATGAGAACCAATGTAAAGGTAAGATGTTGCACTTAAGCATGTCGTTTACATCATGTAGAAAGATGAGGAACTAATTTATCTAACTTTAATAAAATAACTCGGAAGACCTGATTTTTATGATCCTCTTCCTAATCCAGGTCAAAGCACAAAAAAATGGATCCTCCTGGAAAATGTGTTGCACTATTGTCTTTGTTTTCTCCCCTGAAAGGTGTCCTTATTTTACCTTGTTTCCATTGCTCAAGGCAAGGAAGGTCCTGCCTATTCCTTAACTTCTTCAAACTGTCAATTCCTTTCATTTCCTTTGTGGCCCGTCCCCTCACTCTACAAAGAGGGTTTAAGTCTCAATCTATTTAATGATTATCACTGTCTACTTACTGAAAGCTCCGCGCTTTATCTCCCTCTAAATAAGATTATCATATTGCAGCATCTTCCAATATGATTTAATTTCATTAATTAGTTGAAAAGTAAGAAGACTCAGTTCTTTGCTTTATATTAACAATTACCTAGCCTTCTGACCCTTAAACTTATTAACTCATCACTGTATTCAATATCATGCAGTTAATACTGTAGATCTCCTGAGCCTGCTAGAATTGAAACTCATACGTCAATAAATACACTGTATTTTTGATTACCATTACACTGTTGCAGGTCAGATGATTTGTTTTCCCATAGATAGACATGGATTCTCTTATATGGAACAGTTTCTCTACAGTTCTTGTTTTTTTGCAGCCCCGCAGCTTTCCTTTAAATCAAATAAAAAAGCTTCACATAGGGATGCCTGTGTATTCTGTCTGTATGTACAGTGGCGTTACTCTCTGAAGCTTAAAGCAGAGCCGATGACAAATTGAATCAATTAAGTAAATCCTCCATGGCCTATTCCTCACTCAGACTAATATACCATCCAACCCAACAGTCTTAGCTTGAAATTGTGCAGAACTCAGCAAGAAGAGGCCATGTTTGTCAGCCTGTTACTCAGTCTGCCTCCTCTCCACTCCAGTAATGCATAGGGCCACCACAGTGCCCACATTTGTCCTCATTAGTGGTAAAATGTCAAGTTTTATTCCTCTCTTCTTTATACTTGAGAATGTAACCGTTTACTGTTATTGAAGCTCAGTGTGTTGTGCTACATGTTCATCCAGCATTTAAATGTCACAGATTTCCCGTCTGCACACTCCATTGGTCCCTGCCACTCTTTGTGCTTTAACAGGCTATAGCTAATACCCAACATAACCTTTTTTGTTCATCTCTCTGATAGCTCATGAAAGTCTTAGCTTTAATCTCATATTTGAAAGATTTCTTTACATGTGAGCTATGGTATCTCTTTCTTTAAGAAGCTGCTAATGAAAAGATTTAAGATCATTGCAAGATTTTTTTTCTACAGATTTTACAACTGTTAAATTAGCCATGCCCCCTTTTGTTATTGTTTCCAGTCAGGTTTTACTTTAGCAGATATAACGTAGACAGTTTACGATCATAACAGTTGGCAGATTACCTCTTAAAATCGTTGGCAATATTTTAAGTAATGTGTTCCTGATTTTAGACAGATAGTCACTGGCAGATTTGATCAGCTTTAGATTTTGATCAGCCTGCTAAACTTACACCAAACTAACACATGCTTCATACATTGGTTAAAAATGCTGACTTTCATTGACTTTTCAGTGTTTCAACCTGACTTATCTTCAAAGGAAATTCTGTTAAGAGTTCTTGAATATGCTTTTTAAGGCTGCATAGCCTATATGATAGTATAATAATACAAAGAGATTAAAGCTAATGGATTTCTGCCAAAAAAGCCAGTATACTCACCAGTTAATCTTTTGTTTTTGTACTGGAGTGTGGGGCTAGTGGGTCTCAATATTTTAATAAAGTACTCCTGTTAGCTTCAGAGTTTGTTGTTAATATTTTAAACGGTATGCTTAGCTTTAAGGATGAGGAATAATCAGTGTATTAAATCAATGCAATGCTCTCTTGAAAAGAAGTTTGGCTGGGCTTGCTGGAGTCTAAACTTACCAAACTCCATTAGAGCAGGACAGAGTTGCAACTTAAGCTGAGATTCATATAGTGGCACTGAAGTCCATAGTAAATGTGCTGTAGTAAGATGCTTAGTTTTTGGTTTGTTTGATTTGAAGTCTTTACTGTAGGTGCACAAAAAAGTAGTATAAAATGCCCCTGGCTTTGGAAGATGTGGTTTTGGTGGATTGGTTTGGTAGAAACTGCAGATATTATGCTACTTAGCCTACATGATAACATTTGCCCTCAACATCATAGGAATTAACATACTGATCAGTCCATACCCTAAACTTCAGCCTTTGTATGTCAGGTTTAGTAAAAAAAACTGAGATATATTATTCACGTATACATCATGTTCTGTAAGACATCTTACAGGGTCATGTATTTCATTTTCTGTTGTGCTGTCTCTCTACCGCTGTGCAGAGAAGAGGAAAGCTAACATCCTGGACAACCTGAACAACACAAATGGGACCATTATTGGTGTAACATGCTGCATCGTCCTCATCCTTCTCATCGTCTCTGTCATCGTTCAGATCAAGCAACCACGTAAAAAGTACATCCTGCGGCGAGAGGACTTTGACCCCACCATGTTCCAAGAGGTCTTTGAGCCACCTCACTATGAGCTGTGTACTTTACGGAGCGCCACCACAGCCGCAGCAGCCTCAGCAGACTTAGTCGACCTGGCAGAAGACTTTGAGAACTACCACGCCCTTCGCCGTGCCTCCTCGCGCTGCGTCCACGATCACCACTGTGGCTCCACCTCAAACCCCGGCTCCGCCCACATATCCCAGCTGTCACTCAGTGGACGAGGAAGCCGCGGAAACCTGAGCGCTCGGGATGCAGCAGCTGCCACCCTGCTCACAGACCTTCCACAGCCGCCCATGGCCGTACGGCCCTTGCTGCCGGCTACCGGAAACCGCCGGAGCATCTTGGTCATGAAGCACAGCTACTCGCAAGAGGCAGCAGACAATGGATGTGACCTGGATGATGACCTGGAAGAAGTTCCCACCACCAGCCACCGGCTATCACGCCACGAAAAGGCAGTACAGCGGTCAGTATCCATAGATTTCTGATCAGGAAAGAACAACAACCCTAAAGTTTATTATGGGGATATTTGAAATGTTTGTGGGATATTTACATTTATTTTTGTTTTTCTCTTATGTTTACTTTGTTCTTCCTCTTCTTCTATTTTTTTAAGATTATAATAACCTTCTATTTTTGCATTGATCCTTGTTCTTTCTCCCTTTTCTATCATCAATACGTCTTTCTCAAATTTTCACAAAGGGCTAAATTATGATAAGAAAATCCCCCCCCCACTTTGCATGCCTTTCCATGAACACATTAAGCTAGTTTTCCTTAAATAGTGATTTGTAGCTCACATCTATAAACTCTACTGTACTATGAGGTTCGACAAAGCTCTTTTAGCAAATACAGACCTCATTTCACAAGATACTATTTTTGTCATCAGTCTAGTTTGGACTGTTGACACAAGGGCTTCAGTTTGTGCCTCAAAGAGATGACTAACTTTATTGAAATGAATGCAAATTCAAGCCTAAAATATGCATTTCTGTCTCTAGCTATGAAAATACATGATCTATATTCCCTGTAGCTCAGTATTTGGCATGAAAAAGACTTTTATATTTAAAAACATGTATTTTACTCTGTACTTGCACCTTGACTGCTTGAAAAGCAACTGTATATGTTTACAAACACATTATGTGAAGGTATCAGAGTACACTTTTGGAGAAATACTTTGAACATGTGACATTCTTCAGCATGCACTTTCTATCTGCTCTTTCCATGGTGTTCATGATTGATAATTAATTTTATACAAGTCTGCATGCAAGGCTCCTAGAGATTAGCAAAACACCAGTGAAATTTATTGCTGTTATGTAGCACATTTTGCATTTTGACCTCTCTATGCAAAAGGAGTTTGATATTAAATGAAAGAGCCATGACATTGCAGGTTCTGCCTCATTGGCTCTTTGAGCAAACATGAATCAGAGTACAACACAACTAGGGTCTAAGAGACAATCTCAAGGTAAGCACCCTTATCCAACAATCAACATCTTTATATGTTGTGCAGTCATCATTTGCCCAGTCACTATATACTTTTATGTAAGTTACTTTTTTTCCTTTTTCTGTGATTTTTGGGCAAATTTACTTTTGTTTTATTTTTATTTTTTATATTGTTCATTTTCACCAAGATGGTTTTATTGCTTGCAGCCATCTTGCCCTCCTAGTGAGTTTGTTTAAGTCTTTGTGATGCGCAAGTTTACTGTGTGTCCTCCCGAGGTCATACATTGTGTCACTCAGTGGATTATCATTAGCATGGACTTTTTCAATCATCTTTAGCTGAAGCTGTAATCAAATATGTCTAACCTCTCAACTTTTCTCCCAGTAGATCCACAGTAAATAATTTTGTATCCATCCTGTAAAGACACTTGTTTTGTCTACATAAGAGTACAGATTTGAAAAACAAGCACAATCCCACATGTTTTCATGTCAAATCACACAAGTGGGATTTTATGCACACACTAAATGAAGCACAGATCATTTAAGTATATTAATCGTTGCTTTGCAATTTTAAAAAAAAAAATCTGATTTCACACAGAATGTCCCTGTAGTTCTGCATGATTTATGTCACTTATAGTACTTGATTTTGTGTTTGGTTAATTGTGAAGCATTTATGCCTGTGAGTAACAGTTCATGTGTATGCTCCACAACTGTGCTGTGATGAGGTTGCAATGCAGTAATATAGGAATCAGAAATGTACATAACTAATAATATGAACTTAAGAGTTAAAAAGTCTAATTTAGTAAAAAAAATTTAATGTAAACCTATGGAAGCTCATGCTTGCAGCTTCAAGCTTGCATATGATGGAGCAGTCACATAAAGTGCTACCCATTGTTATGTCGTTTAGTGTGAACAATGTGTCCTGTTTTGTGTGTGTCTGCTTATGTTCTACATTATGTTGCATTGTCTCCATCATGTAGACTTCTTGAGAATAGTGCAATCCTGGATCAGTACGAACGGGCATCACTGACATATGAGAAAGCGGAGCGGAGATTTACACCAGCATGATGCTGATGATGATGATGAAGGGACACTTTGACGAAAGGATATTGAGATTGTGTAATGTGAATCCATGTGCAAAGATGAACACAAAGGACTAGATGAAAATCCTCCAGCTGCAATGCTGTGAAGTTGCAGAGTCAGTCAGCTCTGTGCATACTGAAGTCAATCCAGATTTTTTTTGTCTCACTGGAATGAAATGAACCTTTAGAATGAACATGACTACTGATTATTGATTATTAAACTTTAAATTTGGGATGTTAGTCAGAAACTTATCTGTCATTGTCATGGATTTCTTGCTAATAACACAATTACTGTGATCAAACATTTTCAAGTTATTTTCAAGCATGCACTTACTGAATTAGTGGCAAACATGATTTTATTAGCAAATTATAGATGCTTGGAGTTTTTTTCAAGTCTAAAATGATTTCTTTTGGTGAAATTTGGAATTAAGCTAAATTAATTACTAACGCTAATTAAATTAAATACTGCTGAATTAACCTGAGGCAGTATAATTTGGATAACAAGGCTTGTGCATGCTTTTTATATCCATTAAATAATTAACACACTGACATTAAAATAATAAAAACCCCATTTACTAACACATATGTCATATGGACATAAAAGGAGATGAAAAGGCGTTTTTAAGATTAATTAATTGCATTGCATGTTGCTGCTTAGCTGAAGAGATGTTTGCAGATTAATTATGATTAGTCACCATTTTATTTTAGCACAAATTCTAACATTTTGACAGTTTCCCCCCTTTTTTTGGCAAACATATTTACTTCAAGTCTGTTTGTCTCCTAACTCTCTTCTACTGTAGGAGCTTGATATCTTTGTATTAACAGATTTTTTTTACTAGGGCAAATTGAAGAATGACAGTTTTTACAGTTATTCCAATTATCTTTCAGGGCTGATTTTACTGATGCTTTGTAAAATAAATAACAATAAAGCTTTACCTTTTTTCTTTGTTTTATTGCTTTTTGGTCAGCAGTTATTTTGTTCCTTTAGTGTGGCTTTAAACTGTCAGCAATCCATATCTTACAATCAAAAGTTCTTAGAAGTCAGTTTATTGGTTGATGGTTTTTTGCTCAAAAAGAAGACCAGACCCAAACCAAAAGGATTTGTTTTACCAAATAGGAATATAAGACAAGTCCTAGACGGTTCAAATAATCACAGGAAATCACAGGTGTCTGACAGACAAGTTAATTGCATATCTTGTCTTTGCTCTGATGGGATTAACCCTACATTTACTGCAGAGAACAGGATCAGTCTAAGACTCTGGTTAACACTCACTGGTGGCAGAAATTTTCAGAAACACCGAAAAACAACCTGCATTTTGAGTGAGAAGAATGAGAAGGGTAGGTCAGCTATGAGCACAATGATTTAAACACATATGATTCGCACACATAATGCATATGACATCTTTTTTCTTACTCTCTGTCATTGTCTGATTATCTTTTTTCTTCATGTTTTTATTTTCATGCTATTTACCATCCCTGTGTTCAGTATTTTCTGTAGTTAAGGCATGTATGTGATATGTACATCCATGCACTCCACTCTCTTTTTTCTCCATACAGACACTCATACAGAGACCCATATTTCACCAGATACTAAATAAAATATTTATTTTCTATACATGCATTGTGCTGATGTCTGTGTTGTCTCTTGATTTTATTCTCTATCTCTCGTTTTTTTTTCTTTTACTCTCTCCCAAACACACACACTACCACACAAACCCACAAAGTCACGAACTCTTCTGGCAGTATATAGATAGAAGCAGACACCTCAGTAATTAAGTAAGTCTGAACCAATTCGATCAGAAGCAGCCCAGGCAGCAGATGAGAGGGGAAGTGGCTGGGAACAGACTTAAAGTAATAGTGTTTTCATTTCTCTGCAGATACATCAGACAGATGCATCATTCCTCTGCATCTTGCCAAGTTTGACAGCATTTGGAGCTAAGGTTTCTCTCCCTTGCATCTTGAGTGAACTACTGCCCTGAGCAACTTTACCAATGTAGAGTGTTGTGATGAGAAAAAAAAAAAGCTTTGTGGCGTATGCATCAAGTTTTTCTTCTTTGCTTTGGACTGCAGAGGTGCGTTTTCCCTTCCTGTGCCCCACAACTGGCTAGGATTGACGAGCCATGGAACAATTAAATTTTCAGATATGGGACTGGAACTTTGTTTTTTTGAAAAATAGAGTACCTTTAATGTAAAGTTGTTCATGGAGAAAAAAAAAGAAACAGAATCAGGTTTTTTAAGTCACTTTCATGTAACCATTAAAATATGAAATTGCGTATTTCAGCTGCTGATTTCACATTAGATTTTTTATTTTCATGTCATGTCCTTACGGTAGAGTATCAGGTTTTATATCAAAAAGTACAGAGAGACTTGTTAGAAGATTTAAAAAAATGAATGTTTGAAAAAAAGTGATGTTAAACTTAATAATTAGGTGCATAATGCATATACATGATTCTACTGACCCATCAACTAATCTTTGTTTTTTCCCACTTTCACTGATGTCTGAACATTATTTGTTTGTTTTTTTTTCTTTCTATTTGACAAACCTCATTGCATTCTGTTTTCTAACCCTTTGCATATTTATTTGATAAAACATTAAGAAAATGCTGGACAGATGTTTTCAATAAACTCATGTTTACTGATGTAACTGTGATGATTTATTTTGTTAATAAGAGCTATCTTTTTTTGTCTATTCTAGTCTGTTAAGGGTAGTGCAGCACCCAGGCAGCCCACATCACTTAAGATTTTTCAACAATTCAAAACACAGTGTAGATATTTTGTGTGATAATCTCAGTATTTTTGAGCGAGATTAAGAACACTGTCAACTATCCTTAAATGGACCCACTTTTAGGTCAGCAACTAGACAGCTAAACGAAGGATTAAGTATTGCCTCATTAATTATTATTCAGACATGCATTAAAAAATAAAACTCATAGAATATTTATATATTTATATTTAATATTTATTTATAATAACATTTAACAGCACATGTAAAATGCTGAGATTGTAGATGTTTCACCATTTTAATTATACTAGATGTTATTGATAATGCATTATGTATTCTTAAAAGTCTGCTGAGGTGTATAGAAACTGTTATCCATGCTTCATGAAAAACTCATTCTCCCATGAATCCTATTGGCCACTAAACTGTACGGCCTTTGGGTGACGACAAACACATGCGCCTCAAGAATACAAACACACGACAAGTAATCATGTAGGTCAATGCTGTAAGAGTTGTGCATACATGTTGGTTAATAAGTCACTTTTACACCACTAAAACTACTGATAGTTCACGGTAGTTTTCACAGCTTTAATTAGCTTACGTTAGCCGTAGCCGTTAGCCCAACTAGCTAGCTGAGTCGTGTAGTTTACTGGAGTTGCAGCTCAGTCACAGAGGGCATGTCATGGCTTACACGCAGATATTGAAAGCTTTGCACCGAAATCTACAACAGTCGGTCATACAAAAATGCCTGGTCATCCACACACACAGGACAGCGTCAACCGTATCAAAACTAACCTTCCACAGAAAGGTAGAAGTCCCTTCGTCTGCTTTCCCTGCGCTGAGCTGCGTCCTTCGGCGGGGTATTTCTCTCGACTCCGCAGCCAGGAATAAGAGCAGCTCCGAAGAGAGAGACAGGTCGGTTTCCAGGTATCAGGGTGGGAGTCCAACGCCTTCAGCCGCACAAAAAGGTAAGCACGGCGCTGATTTATGCTCGAGCTGTAGTGTCTCTTGTGCACTCTCATTGCGGTCCTCAAAGTTGCATGATAGGATATCATCCACGCTGTGAAAACAATTAACGCTACGGTGTTCTAGTGATGTTAATGGCAACTTCAGGTCTTGCAATAAAATTATAAACCTCGACATTCACAGTAGGATAACGTTCGAAGTAACCATGTTATTTTGCCTCTGCAGTAGTTTTCATTAATCATTAACGTTATTCGAGTATTTCATGGAGTAATATATAAGAACCAAAATATTTTATCTTGGGACAGAGTTAATCTAATGATTGAGTCTATTAGTAGTATTTGTATTGCGAGTTGACTTAGAATGATTCCCTCCCCCAATGTCTTCCAGTGAAAGATGCTGGCAGAGACTTCACCTACTTGATAGTTGTGCTCATTGGGCTTGGAGTAACAGGTGATTTAAACTTTGACATTTCAAGAGTTCCCATCACAAACAACCGCATTTATCATCTTATGCCGAGCAGATTGAGAGATATGTTCACTGACTTGTTTCCTGCATGTGTTTTAGGTGGGCTGCTATATGTGGTGTTTCAGGAGCTGTTTTCTTCCTCAAGTCCAAATAAAATCTATGGGAAAGCCTTTGACAAAGTCAGGATGAACCCAGAGGTAAGACTGAGAGATCACGGGTTGCTGAGGCCTAGTTGCCATCATTTCCTTCAAAAGTACACAGCTGTACGACATATTGTCCGATGTTACACTGAATGCAAACATTTATTGAGACAATTTTTGTATTAAATATTATTTAGATGCCTTTTTGGAAAGTTTATGCACAGGTTTCATGCAGTTCTCAAAGTAATCAACAGTTAAAAGTTCACTAAAACATTATATTTATTTGAAATGTAGGTGATTGGTGCATTCGGGGAGCCAATCAAGTGTTATGGGGAAACTACCCGTCGTGGAAGAAGGCAGCAAGTCCGGTGGGAATTTTTTCTTACTCTGTCCAGATAAGCTTTCAGTTATTAGTATGAATGTGCTAATGAGTAAATGTAACATTTCTGTCCAGTAATGTACAAAAGTACATATCTTGGTCATAAAAATTACTGTACAAAGGTTTCACTATTCATTAGTGAGCATCTGTGTGCCTACATAGTGTTAACATTTATAATGTTTTATTCCTCTGTTTGTGTGTGTGTGACCACCTCAGTCACATGGAGTACCTGAAGGACGGGCTGAAACATTTGCAACTGAAGTTTTACATTGAGGGCTCTGAGCCAGGCCTCAAAGGAACTGTACACACAGAGTCAAAAGAGGTTCGTATTTTTGTATGTTGAAATTAAGCTTATGAAATTGAAGTCAAATACTACTATTACAGTTCATGTTTAGCCATCCAAAATTTATGAATTATACATTTGAAATATGCACCGCAATCAGTAAACAGTTTCACGTGTGACGGCAGAGACCAAATGATGATAGGTGATATTTAGACTTAGGTATTTAGTTAAAATTATTTTACCAGTATCCACAAAGCTGAGATACTGACTTTACTTCTTGTTGCTTTACAGAATTCTGAAACAGGAAAGTATGAGTTTCGTTACATATTTGTGGACGTAGACACCTACCCAAGAAGGGCCATCATTGTGGAAGACAACCGATAAGACCGATAATGGGCTCAGGAGTGCCACTTCACTGAAAAATGCTGTTTTTGTTTTTTGGACAAAAAGCTGAAAATGTACTGTGATTTTAACTTAAATTTACTATTAAAAGCTGTTATGTTAAACATCAGCAGTGATAAGTTGTGCTGCACATCTGACCTGCTCTAGAGGATGTTTTGTTGAAAGTTTCTGATTTAAATCAGCTTTAAACAACACAACCAATTTTTTTCCTGATGATATTTTCTACAAGCAATATATTTTCTCAGCAGAGGGAATACTTTTGCAATTTCATCAGTTGATGATGCGGAAAAACATTTTTTCCCTTAATATCAGGTAATATTAAAAGTTCAATTTCATGTAGCGTGTCATCCTTACACTAAAAGATTGATTTTTTCCATTTTAATCGATTCTGTGCATAAGAGTCAAACCAAAGCCATTTTTATGGGAACATGCACAGTATAACTCTCTTGTCAACATTTTTTAAGAGCTCTGCAAAGCAAATTCTCTCTCTCTCAGATTGTGTCGATGTGTTTTTTATTTGTAAATTACATGTGCTGCAAATAGTTTTTTGTTTTTGACTGCAGGATGGCTTGATCTTTGGAATCACTTGTAATTAAAGATGCTTTTTAGTATTAATAAAAAAAAGTTTGGCAAATGCACACAGTCTCTGTGTTGTCTATTTTCTAAGAGTGTTGAATTTAAAGCCATGGATGTCACAAAATTAATCTTTCATTTGTACTGAATTAGGTTTATGAGTTCATTTGGACTTTTCCTGATATTTTTCAAAGAAAGTCACCCTTTAAAATGTGTTTGTTAAGAGCATTGTTCCAAGTCTTGTCATTTTAGAGATCTTAAAAATGATGCTGCTTGCTTGTCTTCTGTTAAAAAAATGAGCTCAGTCAATAACACCTATGTATCTTATATGTCTGGGTTTGTTTTCTGTTTATACATTTATTTTAGACTTAGTTGACAGCACAATTCTGCATTTAGTTGTCCTTTTGAAATGGGACGCTGCAATATAAAAGAATGACCACTGGATGGAGACAAAGAACGAAGAGGTGACACCTTCTGCTATAACCTCTTCGATTATGTTTTTATTTTTATGTAATTACATTTTTATATTTTTTTGAAGGGTAACCAAAGGACAATAATAATTATTGTTGTTCTAAGCTAGCGTAAGCAGACTGTAAAGCAACATTAAAACTAAACATCTGATCAGAAATATTTAACAATATTTGGAGTAAATTCTCTAAATATAATTTTAATAAATGCATAAGTATGGGAGACTGAAACTGTTGATAAAAAAGTTGGTAGTCTTTTTTTTTAACCATTCGTCGGATCAACTTATGCTGCATTTGCTGACCCTCGGAAATATTGGAATTTAAATCAATGAAACGCTGAAGCAAAAACAAGGGAAAAATCAATGTGTGAATCAACTTCCCATTTTCAAACAACGTCGCCGCTCAGATGTGCTCTTCGGTTAAGCAAAGATGCAAAGAAATTTTATTTTTAGTGAGTTTCAAAGAATACTTTTAGAGGGTTTTTCCTTAATAGGCTTTTTTGAACAATTTAAACACTAAGAAATTAATAGAGCATTCCTATCCCCGTTTTCCTATGGAAACCCGAAGTAGCCCTTGCTCTTGGATCAGTCAGACAGCCACGGATGTAAAAAAGAGAAAAGATCGGACACAACGATCACCAGAGCCCATTTCTAGCTGAAACTTCTGACAGCAACAACAGCACTTGAACGCCAAAGCTAACCGACTTTTGTAATGATTAGCGTTACGTCTGTTTTCAGGGGGAAACAGCTCACGGAAAGCACTGAAGAAGGCAACAACAGTACCATGAACGCCGCCCACTGTGAAACCAACGGCAGTATTGAACGCACGGGAATGAGCTAAGTCAGTTAACATTTAACGTTAACGCTCGCTAAAAACTACACAGGACAAATTTCTTCAGTATTAAGTTACCGAGTAGTTTACCGAGTAACTAGCTAGTGACGGTGTTTATTTTACCAAGAGTGTACGTTGAGAGAGGAGGTCAGTTTCAGCGGTTGTTTAGCTCGCGGCGTGGGTAAATAGAAAATAAGCTGTTGTTGTTGTGGCCTGCTACACGATAGCCCATCGTTAGCTAAACCAACGTTAGCGTCCGTGGAGCCCTCCTCGCATCTCATCCCCGAGACGACCTGGGAAATGGCTTACCTATCAAGCTAACTCAAAGGTACAGTTGTCGCCATAACGCGACATTAGGTTTAAAATCCATGTTCTCTCGTGGTTGCGTTTATCTAAGTTTGGTAGCTAAGTTAAAGGAGAAGCTGTCGTGCTAAACCTACCATCTGTTTTAAGTTATCAGAAAGTGCTTTAACATTAAACTCAAGCTAGCTTAAGTGTTGGAAGGCTCTGAGCCTCGGGGTTTATTAAAGTGAGTCATTAATAATTATAACGTGGTATTTTAACTGGTTAATTAAAATGTAATACTACAAAATATATACTTAAATCCTCTTTCAGAGTAAGTTGTGGTTTTGGCCAGGGATCAGCAGCTGTTCCCCAGCAATGAGAGCCTCTACTTGGTGATTGACATCCCACAAAAAAATGGAGCTGTACTGGTACATGTGAGTAAAATTCATGTAGTTTATTTACATCCCTGTTTCGTAAAAGTAGAGTTTAAAACCAGTGTGTAAATGTCCCTACACCCTGTCCCACTCACTCTTTCCTTTCCCTTTTCTCTCTCCTTTTTCAGAGTTGTTATCATATTCATCATTATCAAGATATTCTTCTATGTGTGCTGGTATCGATCAAGACAAAGGCAACTGGCAGCCTACCTGAGCAATCCACGCAATGCGCAGATAGTCATTGTTGGAGGAAGGGCCTACCTCCATCAGATGTGTGAGAGACAGAGTGTAAGTGCAGACCCCCCCACACACACAAACACTGAACTTGTCCTACATTTGAAACTCATAATCAAGCTGTTGCCCTCTGAAGTTGTTTTGTGCCTCCAGGATAAGTATTTATTATGGGTGAGGCTAAGTATACACAGGTTCAAGGGTTTTGATAATGAAGAGAAAGTGTGAAGTGGTAGTAGAAAGTGTGCTTGGAAATTTAAGAATGGTTTCTCAAGCAGACATATTGCACTTAAGGCAAAGTCATGACAGAGCTTTAGTAATGTAACCTTGTTCAGAGTCACCTTAAAGCATAACTGCACCCTTAAATTCTACCAGAACCCAATGTCATAGCATTTTAAATGAAAAGAAGAATAAGGAGGAAACACTGGAGGCGTGTCCTTTTTTATTTACAGGGTTTATTTAATAGGGACAGTGCACACGGATATAGTAACACCTCACTTCATTACAAACACGTTGAGGCAACTCATCTTTTTCACACAGAGATTAAAGCTATCACTTGTTTGAAGCTTCTGTCCCTATAGTGTGTCACTAGCATAGACAGCAAGCTAGCCAGGCATGAGAGAAGCTACTGTTAGAGTTCTCTTCTTAAAGAGGAAGTCTGATGGAACATTGACTGAAAGTAGAGGGACGCAAAAGTCAATGTGGAAATGTAATTTTTAGCCTAGGTTGATACAGTTCAATTTGTGCTTTGCGGAAATAGTTTTCACCAGACATGGCCAGAGAGAAACTGAAACTGTTGTTTGGTCTATTTTTTTTATAGTTTAGAAGGGCCCAAATCTCTCTGCAAGACTAAAAGCAAAATTGAAATACTTGTTACACGCAGGTTAACTTATATTGGAAAATCAGCTGTAATCAACATTATTTGCCAATAAGAATCTATGTGTGTAGTTCCTCTTAGTCTGTTTTAGCTCTTCTCGGCCAAGCAGCAAAGTGACATTCTGAAAGGTTTCTAAAGCACCGTTTGGTGCTATTCTCAGAAATGTTTGCAGGCTTGAAATAAGAAGAGGTTAAGTGAGGTTGTAGTTGTGTAACATGCAGCAGAGTTGTGGTTTTTAGTCAGTAAGTCTTTACTTACATTTCACCTTCAGTGACATACTATGCGAGTTTGTGGATGTGCATTAACAGACACAAGCCCCTGGTTTGCATGTTCTTGTGTTCTTACATGTGTCTTTAAACTTTGACCTTGTTGATGTCAGAGGTTTGTTAGGGCAGGTCACCACTTTTACAGCTCATCAGTTAGAAAGCCAGGACTGAAAGCTTTTGTTTTTAAACAAGTTTGTGAAATTTCAATCATGCATGTGAGATTTTTTTGCGCAAATATCAGTAAAGACACAGACTTGTAGCCAGGAGTAGACTGTTTTAAAGACAAACCATGTCCCTTTAAAGGTCTTGTTTTTCTCTACTTCACAGATGTTTTTTGTGCTGTAGGTAGTTTTTTTCTGCAACTCTCTCTGATACTATCTTTTGCCCCACAAAATTAATAAGGTCTATAGCAGAAATAGGAAAGCATTTTCTAATGTGTAGTTTGCTTGCGTTTGCCTTCATTTGATCTCAAGAATGACCCTGACAGTTGTCTTTTTGTTTGCTCTGCAACTTCTTTTTGCTGATAACATTCTTTTTCTACATATTTTAACACTGGCTACAAAATGCAGACTTTTCTTATTGTTCCCCACAATTGACAGCTAAATGAAGCTGTATTAGTGTTGATGTTAATAGAGAAAACGTTTGTCTGAAATACTAATGCCTTTCTTTCTCCTTCAGATTACATAGTTGTTTCTGTGGGCTTTGCCTCAGTTTTAGACCATCAACATGATTGTGTTTCCCCAGGGCCTCCTTGCTTTGCCGCTCTCTCTAAAACACTTGGAAGCAATCGCCATGATTCAGAACCTTCCTAAAATATGCTCCGTGAATCATATGAAGCAGCATTCTCTTTCAGTTCCATCTTTTTCCTATTTTGTTTCTAAAAAAACAGAAATGAAAGTCTGCATCAAAAGTCAATTTAGTCATTTCCTGTTAATCTTGATAGTGCCCCAGCTTTTGAGTTATTTTCATTGTGGTAGTTACATCTCAGAGACTCAGACTGTTATTTTTAGCATTCTTTGGAACATTTTTGTATCAGGAAATGCCACAGTTGAAGAAAATAAATGATGCAGTTGAAACTGAGAGTTGACCTTGGGTTTTCCCAGGCCACTGGAAGCTTCCTGTATGTTCTTCAAAATGTTTGATTTCAGAGAAATCCAAAACTCATTTTTCATGTCTTATCAGACATTCTTATGCTGGCTAATTGCATGTTCATTAAACACCCCACAAGCCCTCTCGCCTTGTCTAGCACTCAACTTTATCTTCTCACTCCTCTTTAGCTTCCTAATCTAATCTGTCCTTGTTCAACAACTCTTCTGTTAACTCTTATTTCTTTACTCCATCCCCTTCTTTCCTCCTCATCAGTTTTTCATGCTCCTCTTCCTTTCTCCTTCTCCCCCTTGTTCTCTCTGCCCTCTCTGGTGTATGATATTCCCTGTTTAGATTTTAATGGAATGTACAGCAGGGAGGCCCCACGGTCATCCAAAACCTTGCACCCTTAAAGTTTTGTGGCAGGAGGCCAAGACAACCCAGGTCCTCATCTTAAATGAACATATATTTACATTAAATAAACATAGTGTGAGGAAAAAGGGTCTGGGTGTAATATCACCCACCAACTTGGTTGGTCTTATTCATGGCCACCAGAAAGGGGAATAAAAAAGAGCTTAAAAAAGAGGTAAAACTTGAGACACATACAGGCACTAGAGGGAGATGGAAGAGTTTAGTAGTTTAAAGGTTGTTAGGTTATTAATTTCTTTTAAGTTCTGTTCTTTAGACTTAAAGAAATAGCGGTTGTTGTTTTTTTACCCCACACTGCAGAGATATCAAATTTTAATTTGTCAAAAACATATTACAATAATTCAGTGACTTTATGTACTATTATATGTTATTTTTGTAATAATTGCCTTGAACTTGGGGCTGTCTATCTGTGCTGCATTTTGGCTCATCACTCTATGATTTCTAAAGCAACAGGATGGCAATTTTGAACCAATTAAGACATCACTCTGCAAGGGCATCAATCCATCACTGGCGCTGCATGTGCCTTCTTCCTGTTACTGTTCCAAATTAGCTAACTAACAAGATTAAAAAAACACTGAGTGCTTTTTCAGAGGAGGTAGAGGAGATATAAGGGCAAACATGTTTTAATATTCAAACCATGGATCCATTTAGAACCTGACCCTTCTGAAAAGTCATTCGGTAAAACTGACTGTAGCTACTAGCTCCCCTTGTCAACTAATCTTCATAAAAAGAAAATATTCACTATCATCTCAATTTTGGGTGTTGTTTTAATCCTGTAGGCTATTACTCCAGTTCTTCTTTTTAAAATATTGTTTTAAAAAGTAAACTTTACATAACATACACAATGTGCCTGCCAGTCTTTGTGTTTCAGCGGCACAAGTCTTGCTCCAGCGTTTTGTGTAAACGCTATGGGCAGTTAACTCAGCTCATCATTTTGGGTGAAAATGTTCCATGCTGGTCAGTACAATGTTAGAAAACACTTAAAAACCCAGAATGAGGTATCAGAACTGCAGTCCATCACACCTACAAGCCTCATTTCTCTTCATGAGTACTGCTTTGAATTTGTTTAATTATTTGCTTAAAAAGAGACTAGAAAAGGTATCTTTGTGTTGCGATCTTATTCCATTATTAGCCTACTCCCTTTTTATTGTAATAACTCTATTATCCTGCATGGTTTACACCTTTATTTCTGTACATGTAATATTTTTTGGTATGTTCTATTTATTTTGAAGCACATTGAGTCTACGCCCGTGTTTAAGAGTTGCGCTGTATAAATAAACTTAGCTTGTGTGTTGAACAACTTGTCAGTGTAGGCCTTAAGCAAATAGTACAAAGGAAAGCTCATTGGAGAAGCGTATGCATTAATCCAGTATTGTCATAACCAGCTGCGGCGCCCTCTCTAGAGATGTGTATAGTAAAAACAATGGTGTTAATATCATAATGGTCTTAGCAGTGTTGACATTTGAGTTGCTGGCCTTTACTGATAGATCTGACTGTCTAAGCTGCATTTTTTTTGCGCAGAAGTGCAAGTGTGTGTGTATTTGTGTATTTATAAGTGCTTTTGGTTTTTGTTATGTGTGTTTTATCAAATAATCTGTGCCATTCCTCCACAGCAAACCTCAGTCTGGCCTAGTTGGTATGGTGTTCAGGATGACCTGTCGATAGAAGAGACCTCCTCAGCCCTGCCACCAGCTGCATCATTTTCTCACCTCGACATGCCACCACCATATGAGGCCGTCTCTGGAGGTAGCATACACACACTCTTAGGGTACAGGCATACAGAGTCAGTGGGGACAGGGTTGATTCGGTGCAAGATGGGTGGTATTTGGTTTTGGCTTGTTTGTTTTCTACTCAGCAGCTTAAGACATTTTATACCTGTACTCTGCAATGTAACAGGACCCTGACTGACATATTTAGCATTGCCTAGTTTGACAGTTTTTTATCTGTTCTTCGCAAATGTTCAAGTACATCAAATTGAAGTTGAGTCGTAATCTGTCGGCAGGTGTCTGTACCATTTCACACAGCACCATGACATACATAGTATGATCACCAAGCTGATCAAAAGGTCAGCCAGAAAGGCTGCTTTATTCTAAATATTTTATTAATTTCTTTCTACTTCTGTAAACTTTCTGTAGCCGCAACTCATGGCTGCTGTTTATTTTTTCCCTCAGTTGTAAAATTGAAAAACTCAGTCCCTTGATGATTCACAGTGAAGTAGATTTACATGCTTGACACAAACGGTTAATAGCTGACTATTTGTCGAGACCCACAGCATAAGTTTTGATTGATATGAGTGACAGCGCAAGAGTCTACTGTGTTTCATTATGAAATATTCATGTACCATTGCTGTATTTCCATATTGACTTACTGTAATAGGGAGCAGAGGTCATTGAAAAGAATATTTTTTTCGTATAGATGGCTTTGTTAGATGCATAACCCCTTAACTAGGAAGTAGAAATTCAGTTTCAGCTCCAAACTACCAACCCACAAATAAAAAAAAAAAACTGTCACTGATCAGAGTACAGTTTATGAACTCAGTTGCCTGTTCTGCAAAAGTTGAAACTACTCATGACAAAAACTGGCTACTGCACACCGCATCACCATTATGTAGTAATTGCAGTTCTAATTAATTGATTAACTTTATTCATCTCCAATGGGAAATAAGACTGGTCACAAGCACGTGACAACATGACAAACATGTCCTTGAGATTCATGTGACTTACTGAATGTAGGCAGATGAAGTTCACAATGTTGCTCTTGAGTAGATAAATCATTATGATTAATCAGTCTCTTCAGAAACAAAACAAACTGTGCTGGTTATCTAATCATTATAAAACCAGCTGAAGGGTTTTCTTTGTATACCAGAGGCTGCTCATGCGTCAGTTACCCTGTTTCGGTCAGATCTTTACCATTGGTTTGGTTTATTCTTCACTAAAGCTGTTGATATTTTCATGTTATTCCTATCATCAGTCACTATAACATTCTCCTTAATTCACAGTAATATTTAAAGGAGAGTTAAGCAAGTCATAGTACTCTCATTATACTCAACGTAGGTGTCTTTTACATGACTAACTAAAGATTTGTATTTTTCCAACTTTCCACTATGAGTTAATAAAATGGGGAAAGAGCCAGAAAGGCCAGCTGATGTACACTTTATTATCAAGTTTTATTTCCTCCTTTGCAAAAGCCATCTCATTTGATTAGAAGTCCTCACTCAGCCTGATAGCAGGATGTGGTTATAGCAGGTGGATGTGGTGACTTTTTCAGCACTAGTTGTATAACTTGATGTTTGGCCCCATTTTCACCCCCACATATGATCTTTTTTTCTGTCAAAGATAACAGATAAGAGATGTCAGATGTTTAAGGGTTTGCTGCCAAGAAAAAGAATTCTAATTTCATGAATTTATAAGTACTAAGTATTTATAAGTACTGATGTCTTGCAGCCATAGAACATTGTTTCCTCTTCTTTCTTAAACCTTGTGAACCACAATTTTACATAATTGAACTACTTTGATTCCATAACCATGAGATATCAATAAATATTGAATGCAAGCATCTACCAAAATTAAATTTCAAAACTTTACAGTAATATAGTCTACATCAATGGATAGCTCAGATTAATATGTAATCAAATGGCATCATTGAAAGTGTCTGTTATAGACCAATAATGGGCTGTTTGGAGTGTTTTTAGCAACTAGTTATCAGAGAGAGTGTGTGGTCAGTCCAAGAGACAGTCAGAGAGAGTGTGGCAAGAGACAAATGAAGAGAGACCAGAGCAAACACTGGCTAAGATACAACTTTGGAAAGAGACATAGTTTGGATGTTTTTTAATTAGAACAGCTGAGAGAATTTAGGTGATTCTGCTGCTTTTGCATCAGTTTTTCCAATGTGTTTGTCAGTTCTTTAACATCATCACTGAGTTTTCCATGATTTCAACACATGTTTGATGTTCCTGAAAAGCTTTTTGTTTCCCAGCATTTTGCTCTAGTTTCTTTCACACGCATATTACATTGTTGTCCCCCACCTCCTTCTTCCAGTGCAAAGTGTGTGAGGATATGCAGGAATAAAATCTCAGTTTGAGTAATCCTAATGCAGCTCCAGTCTATAAACTTAAACCTGATGCTTCTGTTTTTCAGACAGCTGATCAACTGTGACCTTTTTTTCTCCTTCTCCTTTTAGAGGACGATCTGAAGCCCCCTCCTTACAGCGAGTGTGCCCATGGCGATGAGGCCGCTGCTCCCCGTCCCTCCCTTCAAACTCCTCTCATTTCCGAGGGTGGAGACTCCCTTAGTGTAAACGAAGCCCCGCCCCCTTACACACCATCCCCCTCTACACAAGTCAGTCAACAGGACGGCCCTGTAAGCCACCGCGAATCCCAGTCAGAGAGCAGGTCCACCTAATCAGTCCCTGATGCCAGATTGCCTTTTCCATGCACTGCCTTCCTACATTCAACCTCAGTGATCGTTGCCAGCCTAACTCTCACCACATGAGAGCTGATGTTTATTTGGATGCAAGTGTGTGCGTGTATTTGGTGGTTTTTAGAACTAAGTTGTTTTTCTACTTTGTATTGTTAAAAAAAAAAAAAAAAGTGGTCATCTGATGCATTAGGCAATAACAGATGACATCAGCAAGCCTGTGTGCCTCATTCAGGACCGCAGAACCTGCCTTTCAGCCAGATAGTGGATAATACCCCTGACCTCTGAGCTCAGAGGGGGGGTCTGATACAGATAAGCAGAGAGAACGATACTTTCATGGGTGTTATGATTTTATACAGTTTCCTTCTGTGCAAGTCACTTCCTTTCACAGATATCAAACAATTAACTCATTATTAAGGCATGATTGGAGAAAAGAGTAGATGCTTGGCAATTTTCTTTTCCTGCCTCTGTGACACATAATATGTGGGACATTACTCCATCTGAATGTGTGTGCCTATAGACACCGTTCCAAACACAGTCAGTGACTCAAAAACAGACAGTGTAGGCCATGAATTTTCTATCAAAAACTAATTAGATTTTCTGGCAATTTGCTGCATTCGTGAGTATCATGAATAAATTGTGTTTCAGCTATTTCAAGCGGTTATTACCCTCAATCCTTCATTAATGCTGCACATATTATTTGAAGACAAAATACATGGAAAGAGAACTATTTAATAATGAATGCACTAATTGTTTTAAGAAATGGCCTCATAAGCATAGGCGGTTCAGCTAAATATATCATAGTGATTATACTGGCACATTAGATATTTAACACACCTGTCAGATCTGTGAATGGAAGTGAGAAGAAGTTGGTGAAAGAAATGAGCACTGTTTATCACTTCCTCTGCTGGCTTCTGTCTGTTGCTGCTTTACATTAGCGCCTATATGTCAGAAAGCAGGTATAAACAGTATAAACATGAATTCTTTTTTGTCAGTGTCTTAAAAAGTTGTTCATTGGACTAAAGATCCTCAGAAGTAGGATATAAAAAGGCACATTATTCGAAGTTGTAGATCCAGCTGTAAGATAATCAGAATTGGTGTTATGAAAACGATCATCATATGAAAAATGTGCAACAATCCTGAATAAAAATACACAGAACTGTGAAAAGCTCAGAGTATAAGATGAAGCCGAGCTGATAACTGCACCTTATGTGCTTTCTAAAAAGTCATGGACAAAACTCATTCATAATTTCTGTCTTTTTTTCCCCATGATTGTTATTGCAAAGGAAAGACTAACCCAAAAAGTTTTTTTAACAACAGCTTGCATTCTTGTAATCTCCATGTTTATCTACCACAGGCTGGTAGAAGTCTACAAACTGTGTATTTGTTCTGTTTTTATTTCCTGGTATAGTATTGCTTCGGGAAAGACTATTACTGTGCTTTTTGCTTTATCTGTCACCGCATTTCAGATAATCCGTGAATAACACTGTAAGAAGATGCTCCCAGATGATGCACCTCGGGTGTTTTTTGTCAGCAACAATACAATCTGTGTACAGTGTCTGCACATTACAGAAAATGAAACAAAGCGAAACAAAATGAATGCTGTTTAAAAGTATTTTGGGACTGTGTGAATTTCATAAAGTTTCAGTGATCTTCATGGATGATTAAATTTTAAAATGTCACAAGTTTAAATGATAATCCTTCGCATTGTGATGACAAATCGAGGAACATCTATTACTGATGCCTTTCATTAAAAAATCTTTCCTGTGGTTTTACAGTCTGATGGTTCAAAGGAGAAGCTGCAATTTTCAAATGGGAACTTGTCCACACGATTAAGAACGGTAACACATCGGCAGCAGCCTGATGGCGAGCTACTACATATAAAAACCACAGTGTTATGGGCTTACATTGTAAAGTATGTCCTGTTTGTTAATGCGTATTCATTCCTAAGGTGGTTGACATCAGATCTCTCTAGTAGCCTTGTGAGTTTAGGGTAATGGGAAATTCTCTTTTTTTCCCGTTTTGTGGAAAATATGTCTTCTGTATTAAACTGTTGTTTATAATTTTGCTGGCTTTACTTTCTTTCTTTAACTTGTGTGAAATCACCTTTAAACTGTTTACCTGCACTGTAGTGCAACAGTAGCTACACTCTGGTTTCAACAGCCTTGATTTACATAGAAAGTGTTGACAGTTGATGCTCTTCACCAGGATCCTAAAACTATTCTGTTAGCAACTGATTTCAGCCAGTGTGGACGGGAGGGATAGTTCCCATTACAAAAAAACTAAAAAGTCAAAAGCGGACCTATGATGTGCCACTAGAGAGCAGTATTGCATCAATGATGATTTCCTCCACATGTGCCTGAGCATCCTGCACCTGTTGCTGAGGCTTGACACAGCAGAGCTTGACATGAGCAGTACTGTTGGTATCACTTCAGTAGAGATTGTAGTCGTTTTTTTTTTCCCCACAATTTTGTGAGCAAGAACGGCACTGACGTTTATTCCAAAGTGTACCCAAAAATAATTTGGCTCTATCAAGATCAATTGTGCAGCCCTCTTGTGGAATGTATTGCAGAGTAGATACTCAAGGACGTTCATTTTTCATATCTGAGTCTCTCAGCTGCTGCATCACTAAGCTGCATACAAATGAGCTGAGCTGAAACTATTCACACTGTGTTTACACTCGATTATGGACCTTTTTGGTAAGCAAAATATTCCATGTGAGGTAAATCAGATAAATGGTTATTTGACAGGCGACTAGACAAACAGGCCACAAAAGAAAAACAACAAAATGTGCAATTATCGGTGTTGTATTAGTATGTCTGTGAACAGGGTTAAAAATGTTAATGTATATGTAATTGAAGAGTCATAGGACACACTTGTATGCTTAATTAATTTTATTATTAACGGTTTTGAAGCTGTCATAGGGACATGCCTTAAACATTGAAATGAAGGCAATCAGTCAATAATACAGCCTTCATTCATGTATGAGTGTGTCTTACAGTAAGTTAAGCAGTCTGCCGTTGTCACTCTGTAATGCAATGCACTGGTTTTGCTCTGAGTAATTGATGCTTTCAGGGGAAATATTTGCATTTTTGAAAACAGGCAACTATCCATCATGTAAACCACTTTACTAATCATTACATCTTGGTATAAACAGCTGCATAATAGATACAACACCCTCCTCAAGGATGTTCACTGAACCTCTCTCTACATTATTGAGCTCTTCAAGGCCGTTTGAGAAGCAGAAGCGACTGCTCAATTACCTTCTGTTGTCTTCTCAAAGATGTATGGTACCTTCGTTTCCTCTCATATAGATGCAGTAACCCTCAGATGGAGACTATTTGGAGTGTGGTAGGACTGTGGCGACTGTGGTAAAAACCACACTTTTTAAATTCAGTACAATCCAGGCATGGGTGAAGATGGATACGATTCCTGTTACTCATTTTACACGTAAAAGCCATTTCAGACGACGATGCCCATCATTAGCCTGGCCAAAAGTGTTCTTTTACATTGTTCGAAGTTTTATGTTGCTGCAAATTCATTTAACATCCTTGTGCAAGGGCAGTAAAACATAACACACAACATAGGGAAGGTAAATCAGTCATGAGTCATTTCAGATTTTTCCCATTTTTGGTTCAACTCCATCACTTTTTTTTTGGCTCTAAAGTCTTACTTTACTTGTCAGTTTGTTTCAGCGTCACGTAGTCAAATATCCAGTAAATTACTGTTTGTAGTATGGATTCAGAGTACATATATATATAACACTAAGGAACTGAAACCACTTCCATTGTAGTTATACAGTGAAAACTGAGCATGCTATTTACTCCTTTGGCAGCCTGTCTGCCAATTGGCTTTTTTAAACCTTATTTGTTTCAAAAGTATGTATTGAGTTTATATGCAAAGTGTCCAAACATTTAGATCTGCTCAAACATTCTTATTGTTGGAGTGGGACATCTTTGTCCACTTGGTTATTTCTGTCTTACTGGTTGCAGAACAGGTGTAGATTATCTTTGTCAACTGCATATTGAGCAGTGGCCATTAAAAGTGCAAACTGTGATGTTACAGTGACACACAACGATGCACGTTTGCTCCAAATATCCTATTTTAAATAAAAAATACACCATACAGTTCCTCAAATTTTGCACATGAATACAGTTTGAGTTACATAAAGTATTTCTTTTTGTAGTTACTAGTCACTTCATGTATTTAGGTCTTGCGTATAAAAACACATAATTATTAGTAATAAAATGAATTTTAAGATGAAGTAGTAGTTGATTTGTGCCCAGATTATGTTTCAAAGAAGGATTTCTTCTCTAAACTTCTCAGATGTTTAAAAAACTGATATCAAGGACCCTCCTAAACAATGAATCCATATTTGTAGTGCATAACTTCTTTTTTTTTTCTTCTTTCCCATGAATCATCTCAGGACCCCTGAGATTTATCTCTTGACCTTGGCCCTGATGTTAGGAGCTACTGGACTCTACGACCAAACTGCATCCAAAGTAGATAAAAAGTAGTCTCTTTTTCAGCAGCTAATGTTACTTCTGCAGTGAAGCATCAGCATGAACAAGTGAGCTAATGAATTCAGCTATAATAATCTATCAGGGGATGTTAACTTTTGATACTTTGAATGCATTTAGCTGACTAAACTTCAGTACATTTACTTCTCGTTCACTTGAAACATCGTGTTTTTACACTGACCTTTAAAGAGGGTCCCATAAGCAAATCATCACAGCCAGAAGGTGGAAGAAACAAAAAGAGGGCTTTAATAACAAAACCTGAAAACAAAGTAACAAAGACAGACGGAGAAGGCTGCCAGGAATCGAAGAACTGAGGAGAAAAATACAAAGAAAAAGAAACCAACAGTGGAAACCTGGGTGACATAAGGAACAGAGGCAGGGATGCTGTTAGACACAAAGAGCAAATGCATGACAGGGACAAAGAGCGAGGGGAAATGATAGATTTCAATACATTAGGAAGGGGAAGGCCAACAAAAAACAGATAAAAAAAATCAAAAGTGGAGAGGAAATAACTCAAACCATGACAGGAGGAGAGAATTTACTAAATAAAACAAGAAAAGACTAACGTCAGAAAGTGTTATGTTATATGAAGTAAATGGAGCTTCAGAGACCATCAGAGCTGGTCTCTCTTCAGTAATGGGACAGAGCTTGTTTTCGCTTCACACAGTCATCACCATCTAATGTCAACAACATGATAAGCAGGTTCATCGTTTCTCCTTGGCTTGCCGCTATAGATATAATCTAGAGGGCAGGGACGAGGCTGCTGCTGTGTCTGTGTGATGACAGGATAAGTGAGGAGGTCTGAATGTCAGGTTGAAGGATGAGCACCTGGTGTAGACAGGCGTGTGTTTGAGCATAATGATGTGGCAGCCAAGATATCAGGTTGTTTCATTTTCAGAATTTATTATTACCTGCTGGATGTAATCAGTACTAATTTTCCCCTGGACCTGTTCTTTCATGGCTCCAGCGCTAATTGTAGTCCCACCAAGCAGCACCTAAGAATGTAATTTGAGTCAGTGCATTTTGCATTTTTAATCCCGTAAAATGTCTCCAAATGGAAAGCTGTCATCCAGGCAAGTGAGTTGGTGACTTATATGCGCCACTCGCTGAATCCGAATGATGAAAATTAGAAACTCTCTCCTCCTGGAGGACCTGCAGCTCGCCTCTGCATTAGCCTGTGAAGCAAAGCATTCATCTATCCCACTGCTGTTCCTTCAGCACTGTCAAAAAAAAACCAACCAGCTGAGAGTTCCTGCAGAAACAGTTTAGAAATATATATTTGACTTGCAGAAATGTGGTAACTCTTATCTGGATTCAGCGTTCCAAAGTGTTGCGTTGCCCTTAAGCGCATTGGGTTTTTTTTCTTTTTTTGACTTGATGTGCATTCCTTTTTTTTTTATGCTACCATGAGTTGAATAAAGTGTGTCAGCTCTCTGCAAACAATGTCTCTCCACTTGTTCAGTTAGTAGAGTAACTTCAAAGGTGCAGGTGCAGACTAGATTGAGTTTTTCAGGGTGCTGTCAATACACCAGACAAAGAGACAGAGGATACGTGACGTGCAGGAAGTGGGAGAGGCGGTGAGGAAAACAGCGGATACGAGACCAGTCTGTAAATTCCTCTGAATGGCCTGAATCCCGCCGACCTCTGACCTTGTGTTAATTCCTCATTTTGCCTGTTGGGCTTCATTGCTCACCTGCTGTCCAGCACAACAACTCCCAAGTCTCGCTTAAAAAAAAAAAAAAAAAAAAAAAGACGCCTCCTGTCTGGTGCCTGAGGAACTGAGAGCACTGTTGTTCCCGTTTATCAGCTTAGCGAGAATTTACATTTTAATTGAATCCAGACGTTAGAGCCAAACTATACTTGCTGAGTAACTGGAGCCCCTTCAGAGAAACAACTTACAGGCTTGAAGTGTGAGTCCACTGAAGATGACAGGCAGTCAGGCCCGTTCATTGACTATGCAGAATTCGAACTTCATGTGCCAAGACTGCTCATGCAGTCCACACCAGGAGCATCCTTTCATTATGAGTGTGTGTGTGTGTGTGTGTGAGTAGAAATGTCACAAAACTACAGCTGGGCTATATGTGTGTAATTTAAACATCAGCTCATATATATTTTAATGAGTTTAACAGTGCCAAGATTTTTCATCCTACCATTGCCAGGGATACACTTGGAACGTGTGTGTAAAGATGGCAGGGAATTAGAGATGGGCTTAAGGTGTGTGTGTGTGTGTGTGTGTGTGTTGTCGGTGTCCTTAGATCACTCACAGATCAGCGCTCTATCATACTAATTAGGACGGACGCGTCCACTCCTACACTCCCTTTGATGTGGCATGTTGGCCAACTCTGCTGATGAGAGAGATTCTGTCTAATAAGATGTGAGATAAAAAGATCTGATTCGTCAGCACCTGTCTTTGTTTGGTCGACCTTTTACGTCTATTTGGAAAATTGTAGTAGACAGTATGGGGGGGTGCATGCTGTGTGATCTGATGTTAATGTAATCTGTTTGTTTTTTTCAGACCGTTTGTATCAACTTTACAACATTTAAAATAAAAAATACAGCAGCATGTCCTCAACCTTCCAGAGGCGGATATTCAACTCCAAGGCAAAGGGCTGCAATTAACAATTCTTTTCATTATTTAGTCTGGAGGTTATTTTTCTCCATAAAATCAATTTAAATGGGTTTATAAAATGCCACATTTTCCCAGAGTGGAAGGTTAAACCTTCATGGTTTTTTTTCCCCAGAGATGTTCAATTTACAATCACATGTGACAAAGAAAAACCTGGAACCAGTGAATGTGGAGTCTGAAGAGATGATCGCAGCTCTGTGAAGCTGCATCTGAGCAGAGCAACTCTTTGAGCTAAATGCAAAGTGTTTAAAAATTTTGGAGTTTAATTGCTCTAAATAAGCTAGTTTTGTCTTATTTTTGTTTTGTATTCTTTTCAACTTTTAAACATGTACTGGAAATATTTGGAATATCCAAATGGAAAAGTTTATAATAGAAGAGTTTTAAGGCCAAAACGCATAGGAGTTAGAAAATCAACCAGTCAAATAATGTATAGTTGTCCAAAACAAGCCAAAGTTTAAACTTTAAATCCTTAGAAGCAATGCTCAGCCACCTTGAATACCATTAGTCATGCAAGTAATGAACCAAATTATTTTGACCCAGTAAATGCCTCGAGATCAGCATGAAAGTAGGCCAATTAGATTTAATTGGACAAATTTCACACCACAAATATCAACCTCATGGTGTCACTGGAAGAAAAGTTACGGTATCAGCATCATCTTCAGGCCACCATTAATGTCCACTGAACTGCTTAAACCTGCTGAAGAAATTATTCACACTGTACACATCTTTTGCCTATTAAAGTTTCCGTAGATCAACCTAATGGACTAGCTGTACAGAAGCTATAATCTTTTATTGCAGGTCCAATTACAAAAGAAAAAAAAGTATTTATCTTTTTCTTTCTCATCTCTCTTCTCTCTTTAGGTTATCTGAGTCATGAAACAAGTCATAAAGCTGTAAATCTTTAGAATAAAGCATTCATTAGGCTAACACTAGCACTATTTCAAAGCTATTGTCCTGTTTCTGTTGCACAAAGAACCAGGTGGAGGGCCAGACCTGCTCTGTGTGTCATTTAATGAACAAAAGTCCATTACAATGCAATAAAAATGCAACTTTTCATTGTTATTGCATTATTTCCAGACTGTGGCATCTGCAGCCTCCATCCAAGTGTTGCACACAGTAACAAGATGGTGATTAACTTCTGCAGCATTACGCTGATAAAGAGCAACTGAAAAGTCAAGAGCATAAATTGAGCGACAGACTGTCAGCGCCGGTTTCTGAAAGAAGTCATTAGGATTCTGACTAATTACATCTAGTTTGACCTTCCACTCTCATTGCTTCAACCCGAACAAATAGATGTTCTTTTCTGCGCTTCTTCCTCGTGCATATAGAAATGAAAGTAAAGTTGCAGTAGCAGCGACATTGTAACTTAAGCAGATTATGCTTCGGTGTGACACAGGGAAGTGTTATTGTGAAAGTAAAGCAGATAAGAGTTAATTAACTGATAATGGCACTCTATTCACAGAGATGAAAGTCTGTGAATGGAAATAAAGAGGTTGGGAGTCAAAGAGAAAAATGGACATTCTGTAAAAATCTGAAAGAAAAGCAGATAATTTCGGTCCTGATTAAGTTTCACATTGGGATGGCATGAATGCAAGAATGCTGAGTAATCTTCATTACAGCTGCCACAACAATAATCTGAGCCGGGGAGTACGAATTTTTATCATGTCTATTTCTATACAAATTGCATGACAAGCTTCTTGAAGAAAACACTACACCTGTCATATCAGAGCCTTTGAACTCCTGATGATGACCTCTTTAATTCACTCCTACTCTTCCTCCAGAACCTGCAATAAGACAGACGTGCAAATCAATAGCAACAGCACTGAGAAACCCCAAAGATGCGAGCTTTTTGTGGGGGGAATAAACTTGACAAGAGGGCAAGAAAAACACAATCCTTCCTCCCTGTATGCACAGCTTTTGATCAACTTTCCAGCTGGGCAAGTCGAGGGGGTTTATCGGCTCAATCCTCCTCGCTCACAGATGAGAAACAATGCGCTTTATTCCATTACACTGCAAATCCAATCTCATGCTTCACGCTCTGTAGAGGAGTCGCAGAACGCAGGAATGAATGAGACGGCATTGGGGAAATGTTGACACAAATCCCACGCTGCCTAAGGCGACACCAGTTGGTCATCGGGGTACAGTTGAAGGATTCTGAGCAATTAACCAATCAATCAAGGGGCTGATTGGACCCAATGTAGCTATTATGGTAAAACATTTGTTGGTGAATTGAGAAGTGAGCACTTGGCTTGACAAAACACCAACATCAGGCTGTTTATTCATTACTTTGCCTATTCCAGCCAAGAGGTCACACTTGGGAAATCATTGCCCTTCCTGAGGGAAAGCTTTCAAATATACAATTAAGAAATAATTACTATTTTGCTGCTTAAAATGCAGACTTGCAGAGATAATATTTAGAGTTATCACCATAGAGGGCAATAGAACCCATTTTGATCTTATGAAAGCGAAAGGAAATTTCGGAACATGATCAGCCTGAGAATGAAGGTCTCCAGAAACTCTTCATAACTGCTGTTGACTCTCCCAGATATCTGATAAGCGTCTAAATTAATAATGGATCTGAAGGAAATAAATATTTAATTCATTAAATCTGTTGAAAAAAGCTTGTAATATCCACAGATCTCTCTCTCTGACATGACTCATACAGTTATATGTACAATATCCCCAAAAAGACCAGAAGCTTTATACGGTACCTCCAGCACTCCTGAAAAACCATTTGTCTGCTGGCATCGGTTAACAAAATGTCTCACATATGGAGTGGCCTCCATTAGGTGCTGAACACTGCTGAGTGCTGAGGAAACTGGCATGTGACTAATTGCTACAGAAGCTGTTATTGCCGGAAAAAAAACCTGCTCAAGATCTAATATCGAGTATCGCAACATAAAAAACAGGTCTATTCGCTGCAAGCTGAAAATATCATCTTCCATAATCGACATCTTCACTGATTGATGCCACTTACCTCGCTCTAGGGTTTAAACTCATTTTGAAATAGTGTAGCCTGTGGGCTGAAATGTCTTTTCTCCGGTTAATCATATTTTGTAATTGGACTGTAAAATAGTTTGTTTATTCAGGAAGTCTCGTTCAAGGAAATGATCTCTGAGTCCAGCTGGAACTGGGTTGGTCCACTTCTTAAGTACAAACTGAGACATTTCAGCATCTATCATAAGTTTTTCGCTTATCTCAAGAGTTATAAATTGGCAAAACAGTTTTTACAGACAGCCATGGTACCCAGATAATGAGTCCTGATAACGTCGAGGGTCCCCTGATTTTTCTCCTAGTGACCATAAGGTCGTCATATAGGGTTTTAAGTGAAATGTATCCTCAACTATTAGAGATCACCGTGAAATTTGGTACATGATCAAATTTAAATGTCTTTTTTTAGAATAATGTGATACTTCACACATAACTCAATACCTTTTAAAACAAAATTGGGTTTGCAATTAGTAAACACTAACAGTTAGCTCAAAGCATCAATGCTGTGATGTTTCATGGTTCATGGTAAACACTGCACATCAATTTAAAAATGCCAACTTACCAACAGTTATTTTAATTCTTGTTAAAACAGAAGAAACAGTGTTAACTTTTCCACATAATCTAACAGGACTTGAAGCTCGAACATAAGAGGCTGGCCACTCAAACACGTTTGCCAGATGATGTTACATCGCATAACGGCAAGAAGATTTGATTTTTTTTTCTTAAGCCCTCTCTATTTTGTGTTCAAGGAATAATGTCTGTCTTTGTCTATCACAGGATAATTTCACCCAGTCAGATCAAAGACTCATATAATGTACATGGATAGTTGTTTGTTTTTGAAAAAAGTGTTTAACCAAACTCCTGATCAATTATCAAGTTCTATGGTCGAGGAAAGGGTTCCAATTTCTACCAAAAATATCTGCATATCTTGCTTATAGACAGTAATGAGACTAGAAATGAGAAATGAGACACAGTTGTTATAGTAACCAATGTCACCACCTCTGAGTCCATTACCAATAAACAGAACAGACTGATTACGTGACTTTATTATTAAGAGCTTCACATGATAAACCAGTCAAATCTCTCTGCCTGTCAGTGTGAGTTTGTTTCTCTTAAAGCATAGTCTGCCACCATGTGATGATGCTCTCTCAGTTTAATGCATAAAGCATGCTGTCTGGCCGGTACCATCAAACCATTACAAGCTATTGGTGGTCTCTTGTTCTTCTTTGAATTCTTGCTTTTAGAAGCACTTTACTTCACAAGAGCTGTCTCTATATAGTTTGTCTAGCGTACCCTGACTGAAATGCTCAGACATTTGCTTTCATCTTGTCCAAAGGCATGCCTCAAAGATGGGAAAAGGTGAAAGTGACTCTGGGAGCTGTGGGGGGGAAAAAAGGGTATGTTCAAAGATGAAGCAAAAGTGTTTCTTCCTTTTTGCCGAGTGGCCTAAATTTCTTGAAAACAAGCAGGTGCTTCCACCTCATAATGCCATTTTGACGGTTCCCGTTCCACTGCGTGAAGACAGCAGGACTCTCCTGAGCCCTGAGCTCGCTCTCTCAATCGCAGCAGCTCTTAAGACAACTTCAGAGGGGAAGTCAGTCTTAATGTATTCGCAGGTAAGTCGCCACCCCAATGTGCAGTTATGTCTTCTTTGATGAGTGGAAAAACAATATCAGACTGCCTCCTCCGCGCAGTCTGGTCCGGCTTTGACTTCTAACCCACAACTGGAGAGCTGCCAGTAATTGAAATTAATTAACTTGTCCAAAGTGAGGCAAAAACAATTACCCAAGCACCCCCTTGCTTGTCAACAGAGCTCGTTTCTCATGAAAAGAATGGATAGTGTGTAACACTTCCTGCATTTGGCCCCTACAGGAAACATGCAGAGATGATGGATGTCAGTGTTTCCAATGGTGCCTTCTTTCTAATGAGTTCCTGTGCCATAATGCAGGCTCATTACAGACAGGATCTGCATTGCTGAGAGTAATAATAGACAATATTATCACGGTAATGTGTATGATTATTATCACTTAATACAAGTTTTGGTGTTGGTGTCAGCCGATTATTTCCCTTCCTTTCCTTCTGTCCATTCAATGATATATTTTTTAAATCTATTAATTAGGCAATTTGCAACAAATCCCCAAAAAGCAAACATATCTTAATATAAGGCAAACATTTTTCGGAATCTGTTCAATTTCTCCGTTGTAAATCTGTTTGACTAGCAAACTGTGAAAGCCCCTCAGAATTTTGACATTTTTTGTTACCTCTGCAGACCTGAGAAGCACACATAAATCAAGGTTTCCAAAACTCTGGAGATAGAAATGCAGTGTAGCGAGAAGACCAATCTTGATTTCCTGTGCACACCTGCTTAGAGAGCATCACGGTTCACACAAATACAGACTCCCTCTGCGTCGGCAGGTCGATCCACGGGTGGAGCTGTTTTGGGTTTGCATTTGAAAGCGAGAAAGACAAAGACAAAGGCCAAAGGGGTGTCACGTACATCTGAAAATGTGTATATGATTTTGTATTTGTTTATTTATCAGTTAAGTGTTTGTGTATGTAATACTGGAGTAAATTAAGTAAGTTAAAAGAACAGAAAGTAGTGTGCAGCATGAGGCTTGTGAAGTTACCTTAAAACATAAAATGGCGTCCCAAAAGGTCAAAAATCTGAGGATTTCTTCCAGCTTCCTGAGATAGAATGATCACTTGAGTCTCCTGTGACCACAAAGACCAGTATATAGTTTATTTAGCTACCTAATCTGGGTTTTAAACCTCCACTGAGAATAAACAAAAGTGCAGAAGTGGCTATCAAGACAGGATGATTTTTCGCAGATAAGGTTTTATTTTTAGCCGACAGCATTGCCATAGCAATGTCAGATCCTCATTATAAATACATTTTTTTAAACACACACACACAATACACATTTGGACTCGTGGGAATTAGCATGTTTTGACTGGACATTTTCATGCTTTCAAATGAAATAGGAATTCTTTAATTGAGTGGTATTCCCATTCTGACTCTGGGTCTGCCTTCAAAGGATTACAGTGAACAGGAGATGGTGGTAGTTTTCCCCACTGCGGCTTCCCTGGATTATATGCGCCTTGAGTACTTACATAAGTGGCTTTATTTTTCTATCCATTTAGCCATGGGTAGCTTTTTCCTACTTTTCACTTAAATTGCTTTGGGCTTCTTAAAATTACTGACTGGGAATAAAAGATCTTCTTAACATGAAGGAAAATCAACACAGTGCTCTCTTTACTGTGAATGGCAAACACCACGGCCAGCAGTCCCATACATAATTGTCCTCCATAGCCTTACTCTCTCCTTTTTGACATTAATTAATCTGAAGCAATCTCCAAACTGCCCATGGGGCCAAGACCTCACGCCTCCAAACCTTCAATTCCCATGATTGAATTTCACAGAGTTCATCTCTCCAGCCCTTAACTTTGCCACTTCGCTAATGGTGATCGAAAAAAAAAAAATACAAAAAAAGGAGAAGAGTTAAAAAAAAAAAATCTAACCATCAGCCATATTCTTTTTACTATCCATCATGGACTATAGAGGGGAGGACAAAGACAAATACAGCCAGCAAGATTCTGGGCAGAAAGAGAGAAAGATGACCCCCCGGACTCCAGTGCTGCATTACATTATCTCAAGCAGTCCATTCATTCACTACCGTCGGACGGACTGGGCCCCAGAAACACTCTATCATTCCTCTACACAGCATTGTAGTGGCAAAGCTGGGGTGGACTAAGTAGGGGCCCACAAGCGTTAGATAAAGATGGAGGAAACTTCCATTGTAATCTTATAAATTAGACTAGAAAGTAGAAACTTTAATCAACGGCGTAATCTGCTCTTTGATACAGTCTAATGCTTACATGTAGCAGTGTGCTAACAATGACAGTGCCAACATAATATGCTGTTTGGCAGGTGAAATGTTTATCTTGTTAATAATCTTTGTTGGCCTGTTAGCATGCTAACACATGGCCAGTCGGCGCTGTAATTCCAGCTAAGGCTGATGGGAATGTTGTTAGTTTTGCAAATATTTAAACACAGACATCATGGCAATCCATCCAATAGCCGTGGAAACATTTCAATAAAAACAGAAATGTCCATAATAAAAGGATTCATTTTGTTTCATTATCTACCAACCATGAATGGCTGCACAAGAACTGGCGGTCCAAATAGCAAATGTCATGATATTTCACATGATGTGTGAAAACTGATAGCTGGTGGTGCTACACCATTTTCATTGACACCTATATGATTCATCCACTGGCCATTGTGAAGAACTTTTGAAGAAAATGTCAAGAAATCCAACCAAGTGTTGCTGATATTATTTAGTTGGACCAAAGTGGCGAACGGCCGTCAAACTGACATTGCCATGCTGCTAGCATTATGGAAAAGATGTAAGGGTTCAAAGTATCAACGTGCGTCATCTCAGATTTTTGGCTGATAAATGAGCACCAACAGAAACTTCGGCCTCTTTTGCTGAGTCCGTCACCTCCTGTCCTTGCTGTCCTCGCTGTGGCGGACATACTTCCTCTGACACTGTGACAGTTACGGCATCATCGTCCAATCCTTCCTTCCGTGAAGCGTGGCAGTGAAAGTAGACTTTATGGAGTCCTGGCACTACAAGGCCCTGGATGCTGCTGCTGCAGGGGCGCAGTAAGGCTGAGTAAGCCTGAGAAATCACACGGCTTTGGCCCTGCTGCAGCGTGGGATGGCTCATTGAGTCTGCAGGTATGGAGCTGCGAGTGAGGAATGACTGCAGTCTTTCACAGCTGGTCAGTCTCTCTCCATCTCTCTCACCCTTGCCACCTTTTCATACTCATCCTCGCAACCCCTGTCTGCCCCTCCTCTTTAACCCCCCAGCTTCTCCTTCTATCCTGGGAGATGACCCTCCCCCTCTCTCGCTTACCTGCACTCTCACCTCTCTGAGTCATTCAGATGTTCTTGAACAGTCATGCATGTGCGTTGAGCAGCAGAGAGCAACGAAATCTCCACCTCCAAGTGTGAAAAATGTTGCATTTAAGTTTCATTCAAGAGTGTGTGTTTTTGCATATCCCAGCAGCTAGCTGTTCGCTCAGCTGTGTTTGCAAGGTGTGTGCCGACCTGGGGCTTGAAACGACAGAGGTACTGCATGACAGATGGCCTGTTTAAAGAGAGGGATTTGGGACTCCGCTACAGTCAACTGAGGTTTGGCACCAAGCAAAGGGTTGGCCTGCTGTTTGTGTCTCCGTTCCTTCCAACGCTGTATGCAGACAAACAAAACACACACACAACATCCAGATGCATACCTTCTCAAGAAAGAAACACAGCAATGACATTCCTGGGAATTGAATAATAGAGGGAATAAAAATTAGTATTTTGTCCCCTCTGGTGCAACTTGTTTCCATTAAAATAAAAGTTGGCCCTCCTTTATATTCTTGGTGACATTACTTTGAAGTTTACTTTGGTCACTGCACAAAAGAATAAAAAAAAAAGGAAAAGCTATACAAAACCCCTTTTGTTCAAAAAGCTGAGAGATGAAACAATGGACACACATCAGCACACAAATACACCCTACTGAGATCTTATATGACCAGGTGAAATATAGGAGCCTCCTTCTGAAACTGAATTGTGGTTGCCTGGCAACTTGAGTTAGTTTGCCTGACATCAAAACTGGAATGCTGAGCAGAAAAGGTGGACACACACACACACACACACACACACACACACACACACACACACACACACACACACACAAACACACTAGAGGAGACTTAAATGTCGGTGTGTCTTTAATTCATTCTGTCTCAGCCCTTCAATCATGGACTAACAAAATCATCCATCACTGAGTCTGGTGGCGCATTCAAAGACACTGCTTTGTTTTGACTGATGAGGCTTGCTCCGTGCACCTTTAGACACCTGAAGCCTTGTTTTGAAGCTTAGCCGGAGCTCTGCAGGTTCTGCTTTTGGCTGCGAGCAAGTCAAACATGCATTGTATGAGAGAGCAAACCATGCGGAGTAGAAAGAGATTCTGAAATTCCTGAAGCGCTGAGAAAAAAAGTTCTGGAGGTCAAAGCATTTTCGTTTGGCGGCTGATTTTCCGACTAACATTTGTCTTAAGGTCAAAGACAGTTTGATGTTTCCAGCTTCTTTATTCTTAATTTTAGTTATGTCACTATATTTGCTTTCACCTCTTGCATGCTACTTCTTTATCCAATCTCTTTTTATGTTTTAATAGCATATATGCACCTATTTTTGGGCAGCAAAGGCAAGGAGAACGTTGCCTACGCATATTGCAGAGTTGCACTGAGGCCACTCGACATGTAAATCTCAGCTTTACTCCCCCTTTACATTTGTATGAAAATTACCTGATTCAGATTCAGACGTGGGTACATAGAGGAGGGGGAGCGCTCACCGAGGCGCGCTTCTGTTGAACGAAGAGGCGTATTAACGGGCTGTTGTTGACTCGGCAATGTGTCTGTCAAAAAGACAGACGCACACTTACTGTCGTAGCTCTAAAGCTGTGTGAGACACTCTTTGGGCTGTTGGAGCTTGATAGAGGCTCCACTCATTCACCGGGGGGATAAAAAGGTAATTGAACTGGGGATGTCACTATTAAAACACACAAAGGCAGGGAAACACAGGGCTGCCACTCTTTATCTTCTCTCACAAACACACACTCACATACACACTCATTTCAGACGTGAGATGTATTTACTTCCCGAAAGATCAATTTGCTGTTGTTCAAAAAGGAGCTGAATGGCAGAATAAACCTTTCTATACCGCTCATTTTCTCTGTTAAAAACTCATCCTGACAGTCAAATCCCAGTGCTTATGGCAAGCATCCCCTCTGCTAAAGTGTCTTAAAGCTGGATCCTCACCAGCTCTGCCACAGAATGCAAAGCACTGAGGATTTTGCAGGTAAAAAGAAAAATTATAGCTCTTGGATGTGTATATAAAAGATTGCACGTCCAAATGTAGCTCAAGTCCTCCAGATTCACTTGAAAATAAGCAGAGCTCGGTGAGTGAGTGCTTTTCTGAGGCTGATGTTGACCTCTGACCCCCCCTGGCAGAGACCAAGCGCAAAGAATTTAACTCCCGGAACACCAAACCGCATTGACTGTCCAAATAACTCGAACTGTCAAAATCAAATCAATCGCGCTTGTAGCTCCAGCGGTTAGTGGGCGAGATTCTTCTCCTCCTCCACCTGCAGGACAGCTGTGCGCCGCTGCCACGTCTCTCCTCGCTGCTGGAGGGGGCGCGCAAAGTGGGGGCGCACTTCTCAGCCATCAAAAGCTCAGCTCGTGAGATGCGCAGCTGTAACTGAGAGCAGCACTGGACACATCGCCCACCTCCACTCCGCTTTTGGTGCGCAGGCTCTGACTGCTTTAGTACAAGTGCAGTTTGGGTTTTTTGTTGTGTGTTTTTTTTTTTTTTTTTTGCGCCTTCTCTTTTTTGGCACACGCGTCCCCTCCTCCCAAGAGCGGAGGCTTATTGTCTGTGGCGCAGCGCGACAGTACGGTGTCCGATTACAAACCGTGCGCCGAGGAGCCACCGGTACAGAGCGCTTCTCTGTGGGGCAGAAATAGCACACGGGGCTCCGGAGGGACGAGAGAGAGAGCACAGAGGAAGCTCTGCAGAGAGAGAAGGAGTTTTACCGAGGTCGATTTTCTGTAAAGTGACACCGAAGAACAGAGGATTTATCATCCGAAGCTCATCTTTATTTTTTGTTTCTCCTCACCACTCTTCTCACCGGGACAAGACACGCAGCTTCGCTCCCAACTAGATGACCGGGAGTTGGGCACCTCACTTGGTAAGCCGAGACATATTGTGTAATGAATTGTGCGGCAGATATAATCATTTGGAAATGTTTTAGGCGTCTGCAGGCGTTCCGATTTGAAACGCGAGGTATTTTGTGTTTTTGAAAAAATATTTCCGTGACTTTTACGATTCATACAACTCATACAACATATTTTTTTTCCACTAATATCACATAATTTTAAATATTTTGCTGAACGGGCCTCTTCCAGCATTTTTAAAGAAACCAACACTAATGCACAAATCCATAATCCCATAACGTAAATAATCAGTTTTAGAAGTTTTACGTTTTGCTTTGCCTTGTCCGACCGCTTGGTGGTGCTGGCAGAGTGCAGCCATCAGCCGGGTCCCTGAGAGCTTTCAGCACATCTTTACATTCTGCAAATTTCTTTCCACACTCAATATCCTATGACAATTGATTAGGATCTAGCATCGCTACCAATAGTTTCGGTAGCACAAGTCTTCTGCATTCACCGCAGCATGAGCACCAGATAATAAAAAAATTCCTGATTATGATTCAAATAGAAAGCAGTGTGGAAAAAAAGCTGTGCACCAGCCCTGGAAATGTCAGTGCCTTGAAAGCCTGGATGCAAATTCTTAGACTCAGTTGTTTCCTGGTTACTGGTGTTAGGATTTCTGAATATAATAACAGCTGAGGATCTTTTGTCTCTGCTCTTATATGTGACTTTTAAAGTGTATGTGCTGTTATGTTTTTGTTCAGTCAGAAAGAGAAAATGTTCACATTTGGTGAAATAATGTCTTTGTTTTGGCTTCACAAAGGCACCGAGCAGATCAGCGACCTTTCTGAGAAATTCTGTTTGCTTACAGTATAATACTTGCATTCTGAATTTAATAAAAGTGACTGCTCCATGTCCCTTTTATTTTCTTTTATACTGTTTATTCTGTCCAGCCTTACACTTCAAACTTCAGGCTTTACACGTTGCGATGGAGCCAGTGCTGAGTCCTTGAGAGTTTCTATCTAAACTCTCTGAAAAACAAGATTTTCTAAGCTGAAGAGGAACTCATTTGCTTTTCTTAATTTCAGAAATTCCCAAATTTACCCTTCCACAATCAGCCAGACACAAGATCCAATACAGTTTGAGTCAGAGGGCAACTAAAGAAGATTTATCATATAATTTTCAGTGGTAAAGCTCTGTTCTGTCATGTGCAGCAGGTAATTTACGTGGTTCAGGTGCTACATGTCCTTGGCTCTTGCCAGCCGTGCAGCAGGTTTAGATGAATGCTAATCTCCAGCCCTGATCGGGTTGATTAGTGGACGATTAACCAAACATAACTGTCAGCAAAGTCACTTATTCACCAGAGTTTTTCCAAACCTGAGGCCTGCGCATTTTTCGAAAGCATGCAAATTTTTTGCTCAGATGTTGCGTCCAGATTTTAAAGCACAGAGCGGACACTCTTTTCCATTCGATTGGTATTCATGCGGCTCTGTGGTTGTTTTGGTTGTGCGAGCTTTCAGGACTTGAAAGCTGCAGTTCTGATAAACACAGTCAGCCTCCTCTGATCTTATGGCCTCAGACCCACGAGGACGCTGTGGCTCATCCTTCCTGTCACACTGTGCTTACCAATAGAAAAAAAACAGACCCTCATCTAGATGGTAAAATTACTTTGGACTCACAGCGTCCAGGCCTTTATTAGACATCGGATGCTAAAATCCTCCCAGGGACAGAGAGGAAAGAGGAGATGAAAAAGAAATACCAAATGAAAGCGAGGGAGGGGGGGTGATGTGAAAGTGCTGAATCAAGAACTCATGTGACATGATGCCTTTTGGCTAAAGTTGCCCGTTTATTTTTGCAGCTGAGGTGAAACCTTGCACAGAGAAAAAACATTTGTGACGAATGAATCTGACAAAAACATTAATCTGCGACTGTTTTGATGATCAGCATTTTGAACCAAAAAAACTGAAGCTAAAAACATGTTTGATTACAGTTTTACTGCTCTTCTCTGGTTTGTATCATTGCAAACTGAATATCTTTAGTTTATCTTTTGACTGCTGTTCAGACAAAACAACTGTCTCTTGGAAACTGAGAAGGACAATTGTCACTTGACTAAACTACCAGTTGATTAATTGAGAAAATGAATTGGCCACTATTTCCATGACTAATTAATAAGATTTTTAAGGTTGGGCATCAATAATTTACTGATTCTAGCTTCTCAGATGTGAACATTTGCTGGTTTCCTTGATCTTTCTAATAGTGGAGTTAATATCTGTGGCTTTTAGACTGTTTGTCAGATAAAACTGGAAAATCACATGTGCTAATGTGATGTTTAATGACCAAAATCTAAATCGTTTAATTGAAAAGTAATTAGCAGATCAATCGATAAAGGAAATAATTATTGGTTGCAGCCCCTCGGCGACGTTAACACTTGCACTCAATCCCTGTAGAGTCGTAACAGATGAGCGGAGCAGCCACTCATAGTATGGAAACCATCCACACATTCCAGCGCCTGTTGAAAAGCAGCATATGATTAGCATGATTGATATTTGCACTGCGTTGGGAAATTTGCCCAAGCACTGACACAGAACACCAGCACAAACACAGCAATTAGTCCCAGCCCGGAGACTGCCGCGATGAAAATGACCCCCGTGGCCTCAGCGGGCTGTGTGGTCGCCACGGAAACCCATTGAATGACAAGCCTATTGTGGTCGACCTTTGTGATTCGGCATCCCCTCGGGGGTCGAGACCTGTTGGGAGTGAAAGTGAAAGGCATTATCATGCACGTGTAAACTAAACAGCTATTACCCTCTGCCCCCTCGGTGCTCTTAAAGGCTCTTTGGTTACTTATTTATCTGACAACAGCAAGATGGTGCAATGAGATACGAGTTTGTCCCTGTGAAAAGCCTCACTAAAGGTCTGTGTTTCTTTGCTGTAAATTGCATGGAAGCCCCAAATTTTAAGAACTCTCATCAGCCAGTGTCTTACAGCTTCTGTGCAAAGAAACTTGGAGACCCGAACAGGAGTTGATGAGGTTTGCCAGACAGGTTTCATCAATATGGGTACCAATAATACAGCTATAGGCAATTTTGTGTGTGATTTTTCACCCAAATGTCATGAGAAGGATGGGCTGAATGGATGGATGCAAACAAACACAGGACTTTCTCCCAGGAGACCCGTGTTTGTGTCCTGTTTCCCGTGTGACCCCTTAAAGTCAACACTGACCACGTCCATAAGTGAACTCAGGTCACATATTTCCCTTTTCCCAAACTTGTTGCATCTGCTAGTAAAAAGTTAAAAGAATTGGCATAACACACACACAAATTGGTTTATTTGTTCAGAATGAAAGGACCGAGTTGGCTGTGTTTTCGGCCCTTCACCATCACAGATGATTTATCCAACACAGCAACTTTGCCATCATCTCATCCTCCCCTCGCTCCTTCTGCTCCTGATTTCAAGACTGTAGTGGCTCCAAAGAGTCACTGAGAATCATCTCACAGAGAAAACGCAGAATCAAAATATTTCTGTTCACTTTGAGTGCTTATTTGTACCAGCAGCAGTACAATCAAACACACTTCTGACTGGTCTCTACTAAACAAAGAAAGTTACCATGGTGTAAGTAAACAGTTCTTTTCTTGTCGAACATCCTTAGTTATGTAGTGACATGTTGCAATGTTGCTATGGCTACTCCCAAGGTTTCCTGCAGGGTAAGTGAGTGCCATGTCCGTCACAGAGGAAATGAAAACGCTGGCAAAATGAAAGTTTATCCTCCACGCCATGCTTGCTCTTTAAAGGCCAAAGGGTCATGACGGTTGCCACAGAGATCGTGAGGAAGCTGTCAAGTGGGATGCACAATGCCACCCATAGCATCTGTTGTTTATTCTCAGAAAAGTCCGCGTGAGGGCTACGTCGCTGCCATACGGATCGAGCCGAAACACTTCTCGCAGTCAAGGTCGGCTCTGAAAGGTCGGTCGCAGGAACGGCTGACACACAGCCATCATTTTTGGTCATTCATTGTGAGTTTTATTGCGAAAAACGCAGACGCACAGACTGAGGATTTGTGCAAAGAGCTGCGAGTGAAGTGATAAAAAGTGGATGTGAGCTTGTGTGGAAGCACAAACACACATCAGCTCTCTGGTGGGACGGATCCTTGTTAAACAGGCAAGGGGGAGGCTGTGATCATTTCACACTGCATGCTAAACAGCAGAGACAACACAGAGCAGGTGTAGCAAATAATTTGAGTTCACAGAGAAGCTCAGACAAGCGATATGTGATCCTGGATGCCCTATTATTGCTGCTGCTGCTGCTGCTGCTGCTTGGATGCGAAACTCACTGTGTGGTTTCAGTAAAACATCCAGTTTCATGTTCACACGTCAAAGGGAATTAGCACCACTGAGGCCGCCTTCACTTGCCAGGGCTGTTACACTATATTAGCCCTGTCCCTTTCTCCGCTACAACCTCAAACCCCATTGAAATAACAGAGGAATGTGTCTTTTAACCACCATGCCTGTACAGGAAGAAGACGGAGACTCTATTTGGGTCACGATTAAATAATCCCCAAAGCCTCTTTTTCACTGGGGATCAAGCCAAGAGGATGTTTGAAAGGTTAAACGGAGATGGATCCAAACTTCAACAGGAGAAGCGATTATTGTAAACTCATTTAAGTTTGGAGTCGGTTGTACTTTACTTTGGCGCTTGTACCGGCGCCAGAGATGGGGGGGGTGGGGGAGCAGCTGAGCGGCGTAGGAGAGTACGGGAGCGTGTGACGAGGTGTAATGAGTCAGGGGGAAAAGTGGGTGAAAAGAAAATGAGAGATCGAGGAAAGAGAGCGCGAAGAGGCTTTGCTGCTCTTTGTTTATTGACTGATTGAGTGCCACAGGGCCATTTGAAGGGTGAAATGAGTCATGAGTTGTCACCAAACGCACACACAGAGAAACACATTCCTTTTTTTTTTTTTTTTTATTCTCCCCCCACCCCACCCTCTCTGGGCTGTCACCCAGCTGTATTTCTCTGGAAGATGAATGACTTTGAAGCATGAATGAGAGGATCATTTGATAGTGGCGCTCAGCTCGTATATCTCTCTTTTATAGGAGCCTCTTTTCCTTTCAGTCTGCGGTTTGCACCTCTGAGGTGAGAGCAAAAAAAAAAAAAAACTGGACTGCCTCCTGCGAGACTTTGACACTAGTCGCTATGTATAGTCACTGCTAAATTAGCAGCCTGCTACTTTTACTAAAGCAGGTGCCCGGGCTTATGCTTTGTGTACGTGTTTGTGTGTTGTGTCATGTTGTGTTTGCCCTGTGTTTTTGTTACATCGGCAGCTGAAGTCTTTCGTGGGTTTGAGTTATTTACTCCTCATGGGACGTTCATCTGCGTCTTATCTTTATAGAGCATATCATTACACGATGAGAAGCCGTTTTTGATGTGATGTGTTTAAGAACTATCTGAGCTTCATCTAACGCGCTGCTGCAAAACAGCCAGAGAAGCTCTAATTTGATCAGCGAGAGGATATAAATACAGAAAATCCTTTAATCTTCGGCAAATGAAAACATTTATCTCTACTTTGAAATCATTACGAAGGCCTAATCAGAGCCATATCCCCGAAAAAAAAAAAAAGTATTCAAGTTGCACGGAGGTTCCTTTCCTCAGCAGATGAATGGGAAAACAGAGTGTGCCGTATTCTTTTTTATCCGACCTTATATGAAAGTTTGCGATAACATCTTAAAGATAAAGCGTCGCACCAGTTGTAGTTCGGCCACGCAGGAAAAATGGGAACGGAAGAGAGATACAGAGGGAGATTAGAGGGGAGATATAAAGAGAGAAAAGGGAGATTGGACGGCACAGATAGAGGTGAAAAGATAAGGACTTAAGTTTCACAGACAAAGGGGGGAGGTGCCGGCTTTTTTGAGTGCAAAAAAAGGGCAGAAGAAAATGGAAGGGGAATTATGTGGAGATGGGCTCGATACAAGGACTGACAAGCAGACGGGCAGGCCGAGTAAGTTGCAGGATCTTTTTTTTTTTTTTTCATATACAAGGAGGAGTTTCTCCCCAGAGGCAGCGGTCTTGGCCGTCCCCAGATGCATCCGTCTGCTAGATTCATCTGTCAGTGCTGGGGCTCCTTAGAGAGGGATGGACAGAGAGACAGACAGGACAGGAGGCAGGAAAGAGACAAGTGTGCAGCAAGAGAGGGGGAAGACAGGAGAAAAAAAACTGACAGGGAAGATAAAATCAGGATTAGAGAGGAGAATATGAAGCAAAAAGTACTTTCTGTGAGGGAATGAGGAGGACAAATCTCAACATTTCATTTCAAATCCTCAAAGTCCTCTTCTTTTTATAGTTAAACGTCTATTTACTCTTTAAAATGTCCTGCAAGTTTGTCATACTTACCTGGTTGGTGTTCCAGTAGACATCCTGAATTGTTTTTTGTCCTGAGTTTTGCCTCTCAGGCTACATACAGAGATGGAAGGTAGATTTAAATAATATTTGCACCATATTCATGTTTTTTCCTTTAATGCCGCTACTTGACAACTTGTCACTAAGATTTACATTAACTTTTATATAGAGAGTCAAATACACAAAGCCAAGGATCTGAGAGCTTCTTCCACTACTGCATCGCCCACTCTTATTGCAGGAGGTTGTTGAAAGGATAATTGTAGGCACCATGAAAGGAAGGAGAAAAACACCTCCGTCTCTTCTGCATGTTTTACAATTGTATTCACAGTCAAAAATCCTCCAGAGAACATGCTAGAATTAAATATTAAACATCACCAAGTTGGTAAAAATGGTCTTTATGGAGGAAATGAAAAGGGATTTTAAGCAGGAATACTGCCTTAATAAAGTAGCAGTTTACTTAGTATTAAATTGAACGACCTGTGACTTCACTGCGTGCCTTAAAGCAAACCAACGCCCTCGAGATCTAGGCGAAGTAAAATAAAGTGAAAATCGAGTAAGAAAACACAGTCGCGTGGTCTTTGTGGTGCATGGTGGAGAGCTCCTTTACACACACACACACACACACACCTACAATACTGTTTTTTTAAAGCCTTGCCTGTGAACACCACACACACACTCACACACACACACACAATCCAGACATGAGACTCTCGTGAGTCATGCCCTTTACTGGTCTGCGTCGGGCATGAATGTGAATGTGTAGTCTGGCCCACTGCAGACACAATGCTGCCTCAGTTCTGAAGGTGAAACCACGCAGAGGATGTGTGGTCTGATCTCAACCACCAGCAGTGAATAACAAACCACTTATTTTTCTTTCTGGATAACATTTCGTTCTTCCTTGAACAAACCATCAGGAAGAATGAACCCTCAGTCCGAAACCTCTCCGCCTGCATGTGAACGCCTCATTTTGTTGATTGCACACTTAAAGCACGCTAAGTTGACTTTGACTTTGATTTTTCTCTTTAAGCTCTTTGCACAAGAAGCGGTCATTCTGAGTTGAATACGGCTGTACACGAGTGGGAGTTTGGTCTCCAGGGATATTTTGCAATGGAACATTAAGTCTTTTAAAAGTTTAGCCAGGTACTGGGCCTCAGTGATAAGGATATCAGTCGCTGTAAAAGACAGAGGAGTAATTTTAGAGGCATTACCGGGAGTGTCCCTTTTTTCTGTACACAGTGTTGCTTTGCTAATACAGTGGTCCGATTATGCTGTTCATGAAACAAGAGAATGTTTCTATTCTCCTGCTCCGGCTCTATTGTGTTACTGAATCCCCCCGAGAAGTGAGTTACGCTCAAGAGTTGTGCTGACTCTTTGCCTGTGCTTCTCCTGCCCTGTTGGGACTGAAGTGTATTGTTTAAAGATACTCTGGGATGAGTTGTGTTGTTTTTTTTTTTTTGTTGTTGTTTTTTTACCCTCCGCTGTCTGGCATGCTAAAGACTGAAGAATCAGAAACAAACACCTCAAAAGAGACTAAAAACACATATATCCCAGCAGCATCGTACAATGTAGGCCAAGATTCGACAGAGAGGGAAGCGTTCACATCGACAGGAAGATGATACCAACGAAATAATCTGGAGGAATGAGCAAAACAGAGAGATACCAGAAATATCCCCGTGTGCAGATATGAAGAATTATTAATAGCTCTGCTGTTTGTTTCACATGCAGCTCTGCTCTCAGGTGCATGTGTCAGCTCCCCCCTCCCCCCCCACCCCGAGGGTCAGCAGAGTGACCCATCGTTGCTGAAAGGAAAGGCTCTGGTTTCACTTTCTCAGAGACCTCCCTGGTTGACCTCAGCCTGACCGGATCTGACCCCGACTCTGACCCTGACTTCCCTGCTGCCCTCTCAAAGGTGTACACCATGAGGCGATTGAAAAAAGCTGCACAGTTGCAGTTGCAAACACAAACTCATTCATCGCTCGACTGCGACTGCGTAGTTTTCCCTTTAAAGATGACAAGCCTCGATTAGCTCAGTCAACTCATCACAAAAATGAAGGATGAAAAATGGATTTTGTTGCAGATGTTTTTCACTCAGGCTGTTGCAGAACCCTTAAGACAGACACAGCGAGGGAGGAACTCCTACGCGGAGGATACATTTCCTCTGGACTTGACCTACCACAACCCTTTGTTGCAGCGCTCTTGTTGTCATTAAAAATAGACCTCTGCCCTTCTGAAGCAAAGGCCCAATCGCATCCTGATCTATTTTGTGCTCCATGCTGGTCCCCAAAGGCTTTCTGGGCAGAAAAGTACTCCCTTCTCTGCAGCAGTTAAGGGCAAAAGGGGATTCTTTCCTGCAGGGCCGTCGTCTTTTTATTGACTTTAGAAAAGCACACAAAAAGGAGTTATATTGCACAATGTGATGAGGAAACTGTTGCTGGAGACCATCAAGCTGCTGATACTCAGGAGGTAATTGTGCGCGTAAAGATAGTTGGGGTTTTTTCCCTCCTTTTTAATGCCTCTGCTGGTGTTACACAACTTGAAATTTGTAGCTGGAGAACTACAAACCATTCTGAATTACTTTTATAGAAAAAAGGGAAAAATATTTTCTTTCTCCTATCCCTCAGCCCCATTACAGCTCCCACCCACCTTCTCTGTCTCTCTCTCTCTCTCTCTCTCTGTGTGTGCTGAAAACCATAATTTTAATGCAATGCTTAATTTATCCCCAGAGGGAAATAATCTTTTTGTCCGCCCTCCCTCCGATACAGGAAGGTCAGGGTGCAGGGTCAGCTGGATCTGGGAGGGATGCAGTAACTTACTCAAGGACACTTACAGCTCTTGTGTTCGGTTTTATGGCTGCTGTTGTGTGTTAATAGGCATAAAACACAGCGGTTTTCTGCTTCCTGGAACCAATTCAGGCCAAACACCCGCAGGCGATGGCAGGTCTCTGTGCACACAATGAGACCCCACTGTAACCTGTCATTGTCATCAGCTCAGCTCCGCACGCACGCCTCTCTCCCCCTTTTTCCCCCCACTGGCTCCTATAAATCATAATTAACTTTTTTTTTTTCCAATGCAAATATGTTTCTTCTTTGCCTGGATTTACAGGATTTTTCCAGAATTGCATATGAGCTCACGTTCTCGCTCCCATGTGTGATATCTCACCCTCTTAGACACCCAGGGTTCATCATTTATGTGGCTGAGGCGATTATAGTAATTGGCAGCTTGCAGTCACTTTATTCCATTTTTTGATTTTCACCCTTTTAGTGCTTCTTAGTCATCCTTTTTCTCTTTCACAGTGTGAATTGATGACATTGAGACTTCAGGGTTTTGAGTCAAATTTGCAGGCAAATTATTAGATAAAAAACCTTCTGCAGAAAAGGCTTAAATAGTTCCAACAACAACAACAACAAAAATCCTCTGTGTCCATATTTAGCTGCAAAACATGGTTACCGTGAAGGGGGTAAGTAATGTTAATTGCAGTGTACAGTCACGTGGTTTAGTGCTATTGTTGTAAAGCCCTGGTAGCAGAACAAACCTAAAGAAACAATTACGTAAATCACACTGTTATTTCTGTCTCAGCAGCTGGACTGTAATTTAGCCATTTTGCTGTTTCTACGTCTGATCCCACACATTATGTCACTCAAAATTACCTGTTTTGTTCCTCCATTTTTTTCCCCATCCACACAAACATTCACCTTGTACACATACACACACGCTGTACAGAAGAATGAGACTTTAAGGGTCGATAACGCAGATCATCCAGCTGTATTATTCTCCTGAGAACAGGCAGCTTATGTACCCATTAGATGCATATTCCTGCAATTGCAACCAGATGAATGTTCTCGCAGGAAAGAATATATATTCATAGATGGATATATACAGTGACACTGCTATATTAAAAGGATGAAACAAAAGTGGCCTTTGCAGGATGGGAGGTTGAGAAGTTACAGAGATGGAGTCGAGCACACCTGGAGGCCACATGTGGATGGCTTGGAAAACTCCATCGTCATCATTATGGCATAGGGTGGAGGGGATCATTAAGTCATTATTTATGTGCTTTCTGCTGTTTTATCACCTCCAGACACGGGCTCACAATGCAGACACCCACACTCACAGCCCCAGAAGAATAACAAAATTGTATGAGGCAGCCAGGGGGTCCCGTCTAATAGAAAAAGTGCAGACATTAACAGCCGGGACCTGTTTTTTTCCTCTTTCCTCCTGTTAGACTCGTTTACACCCACTGTTGTTTATGTTTATTTACATGCCGCTGCCACAATGAACCCTCACTTCCAGATTTTCTCCGGTCTGCAGGATGAGGTAGCAGAGGGGAAGTTTTTACAGGCAATTTCCCCTTTACAAAAGCAGTAGTTTGCTTGATGAGCCTGGATAAAAATGCATGGCAAACAGAGCACTTTAGCTCCCTCTCGCCCTATTTTGGCATCTTTCCCCACAATGTTTTCTAGCCTGTAAAAGCGTCCAGGCTGGTAAAGCTTTTTTATTTTGGTGGGAACTGCTGTATTTCAGTCTGTTTTTCCTTTTCAGGGGGGGTGTGTTTGAATCAATTTTCACTGGTTTTGTCATCATGTCACACTGTGACAGACAACAGCATTGCAGTTTACATGAAGCAAAAACAAAAAGAAGCTCAGACTGTTGGTTAGACAAAGACACACAGAATAGAGGTGGTCTGAGGAAGTAAAAGGACGCGAGGAATTGAAAATTGGATCTTAAACAGACCTGCACTGTGTCGCACCTGGAGCTGTGACTCCCGTGAAAGGCCGTGTGGAGTCAGCTCTCTGGACACCACAGTCACTTGTTCTCCGAATACCGCCGCCTCCTTTGCCTTTTGTATCAAATAAGAGGAACTGTTGCTTTTCCAGCTGTGCCTGACCACCTAACCCCGAGTCTGTTCCCCTGTTGTTTCCATGTCCTGATTCAATTACCTCTGTGGGACTCTCCTGACACATGACATACACACACCAGACCGGGGAGATGTAAGGAACTGCCGTTTTTATGGCATGTGGTGTGTGTTATTCATGGAGATCCCAGACTCTCTTCATAGCAAAGCCACAAGTTCCTTCCTCTGAAGTGCCTCTAAACTCCGTCTTTCTTTCCATCTAAACTCATCTTCCATTAATCCTCTCCATTCTCCTGCTCGCTCACCACTCCTTTTGTTCACGCTTAACCTTTTTTAACACCCCTCACCTCTTCCCTCCATCCGAGCCCATCCCCTCATTTCATCCAACTCAACCTCTTCTTTTCATCCTCCCCTGCATCTCCTTCATCCTTTGTTCCTTTATTCCTTTCATTATTACAGGCCTCTCTCTCGAGTAATCTACCTCAAGTGACCCTCGACGACTTTCTCGCCTCCTCACCCTCGTCAGTCTTTTGCTCTTCTCTTTTCACGTTTTGAGGAGCAGGTCAGCGGGAATCTAAAAGTGGTTACTTCATCATGTTTCAGACACTCAGAAAGTAGAGCGACTCGATGTCTCTAAGAATTCAGTGGCAGACGGAGAAATACATTCTCTTACATGCATGTTCATATCCGTGTGTGTGTGTGTGAGAGAGAGAGTGTGCATGCACATATTCACATAAGCTCACTTGAACGAAAATAGCACATGAAGCAAATCTAATATATGCAGGCATCCAGACGAACTCGCTGGAGTGTTCAGCTGGAGAATAAATCGCAGCACAGCTATATGGCATCGTCACGCACGTACACATTTAAATTTGTTGTGACTTTGTCCACGACTGCATGCATCTGAACAACACGAGTCAGAGTAACAGTGTGATGATGCACTTTGGGATGTCAGTCTCTTTTGCACTGTTATGCTATTGGGAAAATGGAAAAGGAAGAACTCAAAACTTGCCATTGCATTTTTATGTATCAGAACTTACTGTATTTAGGCTTTTAACAGTAGGGAACATGGAATAGATTACAGTTCAATCTAAATTGCTCCTAATTTACAACTCACTCTCAACTGATATTGTGAGAGGGATTTCTGTTAGATTGACATTGTTAAAAAAGGACAGAAAATGAAAACAGTTCATGACTCCAATCTAAAAGTTTTGTCGGTTACTAATTTTGTAGGTTTTAAATTTGTAAGAGAAAGAATGTAGATAAATCCAGTCTGTGTGGACAAACATGTTGATTAGTTGATCCAACATGTTACTTGGTTTTCTTAGTTTTTTCTATTTAAGCACAGGGCTGCATCAAACAGAGCAAAATTTCGATAAATTCCTTTTAAAGTAACTCATCTCATATTGCTCCTCTTCATTTACCTTGATAGATATATTTTTTCACATTTGCTTCATAGATGTTAACACATTCACTTTGTTTACATTGTGATTTGCCAAGTTTGACACTGCTTGTGTGTGGGTACGTATGTTGTACCCACACATGTGACTGACACCTCTGTGCTTTTGCATATGAGAGCCGGGAGAGGCATAAATCTTCATGTATAAAACATTTTTTATGGCATATAAGACTCTGGAGCTGCCTCAAATGTAATGCTTATTTTCATTATTGATCAATCTGCTGATTATTTCTCAGTTAATCTTAGTAGTAGAGTCAGAAAAAAAGTGGTAAATGCTCAGATGTTCTCCAGGAGTTCAGGGGGATGTTATCACATGCATTATTTTATCTGACCATCAGTCCAAAACCAATATTTATTTAGCAACAATAACAAACAGCAGAGCCTCACACTTCAGATGCTGGATCAGGAGATTAATTTTGGAAAGCTGCAGATTAATTTTTGTGTGACTGACTGACTGACTAACCATTTAAAAGTTTCAGCTCGTGAAAACACTCTTTCTTCAAGGCATAGAGGATTTTTTAGAGTCCTCAAAAAACACAAATACCACGTTCTATGGCATACCATGTCTAAAAATGGAGGAGGAGACATGTTAATACCAATAAATAAGATCAGATAAGCCTCTGTTCAAAGCACCCTTAAAGTTTGAGATCAAACACATTAATAAATATGAGGAGGCACAGAAACAAACTCACACTCACAGAGAAACATGCAAGTAAACATAAACTGATACAAGTGGGTCAGGTACACTCCCGCTGACAAAGAGGTGTTTCAGCAGTAATAGATACATTTGGGTCACGCAGACAGCTGTGCACATACGCGTATTCTACACACACATGCTTTACGCTGGTGAAGAAACATGCAAACACACACATAAAGACACATAAACTGGCAGGAACATCTGTTTTTGGCCTACAATCAAGCCCAGATGGACCCCAGGGCTGCTGCGTCAACACCAAGCAGAGACCACACATTAAACACGCCCAGTATTGCTGCCACTGACTCCCAGGGATTTAAGCTTCAGGTGAGGGGGTATTAACCGGGACCACAACCTGTAATTGTTATCATAATGACACAGGAAGGTATTCCCAAATTAATATGCGCCATAATTTCTGAGAAATTTAGGTCAGTCGAACAAAACCTGCTCGTTCGGAGTCCTGTGTGGCTCCAGACTCGTAGCGGTTGTTATGAGCGCACGCTGCATGAATATGCATCATGAGGGCAAGTTAACTTTTTTTTCATCTGCACAGCAATATGAGGCAGGACCTAAACATAGAAAGTGAATTAATATATTGGAGTTAAAAGTGATGATATTCAGCTTTGATGTTGGGCCATCAAAGGCGTCATGAAACTGCACGGTTCAGAGGGGCAGCATTGCACTGTATATTTAGCTGTGAGCTGAAATTAGACCTGCCACAGCTATAGACACATACCATACGGGCGTGTGCGTCGCTTCATCCGTCCGGGAGGTTGATGGAGCTGTTGCTGCTGATTAGATGGTATTGTTTCTGCTCGCGGATATTTTTGGAGAGGTTGTGGCAGCTTGTATGCATTAAAAGAAAGAAAGAAAAAAGGAAGGGGAGGTATAAAGAAAGACACAGATTGCCAGTGTGGTTTTTTTTGTGTCTTTGCGCACGAATGTGTGTGTTTGTGCGGGTTTGTCCTTGTGCAAGCCTTCCTTTTAGCGAGGAGAGGGCACAAAGCACTCGGCCCATTCTTGCCTAATCAAGTTAGCGGAGGAGCCTGCAGCTACGGCAGATCAGAGAGTTAATACTGGTCCAAATAGAGACTACTGCGTCTCACCTTTATCCTGGAAACCTTGGAGTTTCCCCCACAAAACTCATTAAACACCAACACAAAGCCTGAAGCCCCTCAGTGCATTTACACACACACACACAAACACACCTGCTCTTCTACTGCGTACATGCTGACACATGCATTCTTACATTAATTACAGACCATCCACCCGTCTCCTGGCCAGACAGACGGGTAAGTTTTGACAATTCTGTCCTTGTTGTTTTTAAACAGAGGAAAAAATGTCTTTTTGACATGTGATTAGTCCCGACAGATAGCATTTGTAAGATCACGCATACTTTTTTTCATCAGGCGGCTCACAGACAGACAGGATGTGTTTTCTCACTCTTTGTAGCCTCTCCTCCCTGTCGCTCTCTCGGTTTTTCTGAGGGAAGTGATGACACATTATCAAAGTGATTTCTATTTGTTACATGGCTCATTTGTGTCAATTAGAGGAGGCTTGTTGTGTGTCGTTTGGGGGCACGGTGGCATCGTACCCCAAAGACGTGCAATTAGGCTTCTGACTGTGACGTCCTCAAATATTCACAAATGTTTGTCATGTGGAGTCTGAGTTGCTGCTACAAGGCATTTATGACATGAGCTGAAAAGAGCATTGTTGTTGTGAAGACTGCCTGTGAGTCTGCTTGAATGCAAATGATTGTGAAAGAAGCACTTTATGATATGAGGCCATAATAAGTAATTACTGCCTCAGAGTCACCACAGGTAGGGACATTTTGTTTTTTAAAATTAAACTTGTCATCATGTTAAAAAATAAAATTGTCAGTAAAAGGGTTTTAATATTTGCTTTCAAAGTAAATTTTGCTGTTTGTTTACTATTAATTTAGCCAACACAGAAACTGAATGTTCACTGTGCTGTTCTTTGTGTTTTGGGATTTGTTTGCTTTTTGGTGACTTAGAATTTATGGTTATCAAAAATGTCTCAAAATCAAATTATTGTGATTTAGTTATTAAAATGTTTAATGACAAAGTAAGAATGAGAGAAAGAATGATTTTTTTTTCTCAATCTACCTGATGAATCTCAAATTTGTCCAGTTCATTGGCCACTATGAGGTTAGTACTAATTATCAAATGTTGTTTCACACTAAAACAAAGATCGGCGCCATAATACACATTTTAAATGCCCACAGCATGTTAGCATTAGCATTATGTAAAGCTGTGTGTAAGAGCAGCCCTTTGACCATTGACTGTATAAAACACTGGACAAACCCTCCATGATGTCACCCATTGGTTTCTGCCTGAGCAAAAGTTAAGTCTCAGAAATCTCGT
>JAQNCA010000015.1:10818140-10843766 GCA_029783725.1 Acanthurus tractus
AGGCCACGCCCTAATTTATCCAAAATTGCCAAATTTTAAGCTTAAATATAAAATAAACAAATGAGTTAGAAAAAAAAATTCACCCCCCTCAGAGTTTTAATGAGATGGTGGAGAAGCTGTAGACAAAAAAACTGTTTTTTGAACCAGGCTGTAAATATTTTTATTTCTGCTCTAATGTAAGCCATTTTAACATGGGCTTCAATGATAATTTGCTCCCTTTTGGAGCCAGCCTCAAGCAGTCAGTCGAGGAATTCCAAGTTTTTGTACTTCCTGGTTGGCTTCAATGCGGAAGTGGGGAGTTTGCCCCTTGCCTTTGACCCAAAGATGGGCAACATGACAGCTTTTCAAAAGTGAAGCTAAAACGTTTTGACCCCCCTCCTGGTGTCCGGCTGCAGTACAGGTCATAAATCCCACCCCTCCATGTTGGCTGATGGGACATGGGTCAAACTAAATAGTCAAAGTAAACTCCAAATAAATTTCCCAAAATACTTTTCTGTTCTTTGAAGTAGTTCTTATCAGGCATCATTTTTCTGTCAAGTCTGGGCTTAGGTAGTTTTTAATGCTAAAAAATGAGAGTGAACATTATGATTGACAGCTAATCTTAGCCTGTCCAGCAGCTGACTTCAAATAAAGTCACCATCACAAGATGGCAGCGTCTATATAAGAGACGTTTTGGCTTCATTTCTGTAGAGTGGGAGGAAATGGAGACCTGTTATTCATCTTATGAATGTGTCAGTGGTAAAGCCTCTTAATACAGCCAGCATGGCTTTATACTAACTGGTGATATTTTACTTTAGTTGGCAAGAGTCTTTTGTGAGTATAACATAATGTGAGTCTTTATTTGCTTAGCCACTCTACTTTATCAGACTTTGGTGATAAAATCCACAGTTTCTTTGTCTGTGCAGATTTTTAAAAATGATTTTTTGACTAAATGAAATAATACTTTTAGCAAAACACTATTGGAGAGACTCAAACATGGTAATGTTAGCTAACTGCAAAGGCATTGTCAGCTCATTAGGTTTCACAGAAAAGTCAAACAGCTATGTTCACATTAATATGCAGTTAGATTTACTTTGAAGCACATTCAGTAAGTGATGAATTAGTATCAGCAGTAGTTCATTAGATCAAAACTGCACAGCACTGCAGAGAAAAACTTTAAGCTGTGTGTAATGTGGATTCATCATGTGGTCTGGATCCCCGATAAGAATGAAATGGATCAAACAGATGCATCCCTGTTTCAACTCCTCAAAGCCACTTGTGTGTACGTGTGTGTATAAGTGTGTGTCCTGCACTCCTGTGATCTAATCTTTGCCCCCCCCCCTCGCTGTCCATTTAATTTGGCATGTTGATGATTTAGCGGTACACCGGCGGAGTGGATTAACTGTGCAGTTCACACTTTCTGTGAAGTTTCATGCTTTTAAAGGAGGGCAGAGTGTCATTGATCAGAGGAAGAGACAGTGTGGAAACATTACAGTGAGGCCTGATTAGTAAGAGTGTAGCGTGACGCGCCGAGGGATCAGCATCAATAATGACACCCGCAGAAAATGTGCTTGAGCCTCAGTTTTTTATTTCCCTCAGAAGTCTGATGTCCTCCCTCCTGTCCTTCTCTACAACATGTGGCAGCTTCTAAAATGCATCAACCTCCTGCCTCCATGCTGCTTTAAAAATGCATCACATTATGGATTTCTGTAACACGCTAGAGAGACAAATCTCCATTTGACACTGATTTTAGTAGCTCACCTTTAGGTTGGTTAACTCGTGCTACCTTTTCTATATGCCTGAGAGCCCCTGTGAGCCTCATATGAGGGCAGAACCTTCATTTAACCACGGCCTCTTTCTCTGCACTTTGTCAACCCGTGCTCTAATTCCCTGCTTCTTGTGACCTTCCAATTGGCATTTACAGAGGAAATCTACCTGCACAAAAGGCTTTGTCACAGTGGTTAATGAGCACACGGTGAAGGACAACTTGATCATTAAGCCTTTGGACCTTAGCATGCAGATAATGGCATCTATTGATGTGGGTGAGATAATGATGGGGCCGTATGTGGTGTGGTCCGAAGCTCTTTACCTTACAATGGCTCTGTTGTGTTGACTTAAATGAGAGTCAGTGTTGGGTGTAAAATATGGGTTGCTAAAGCTGTCAGCCTTCAGCCTCAGTATTTATAAATAGAGCTGTGAATATTCATGCTGCGCTCTGGAGGTTGGCATTAAGGTTAATAAGTTATTTTGAAAAAATTGGAGGAGTGAGCTGAAGGCACAGAGTAGAGTTCATATTGCATTCTGCAGACTTGATGGAGAATAAAATGTGCTGCTTTTTTCCATTTTACAGACAATAATTAGGAAAAATGTTTAAGCAGACTACAGCAACTTTATATTGATGGACATCTCACCATTTACTAATATTTGTGTTTGTTGCCCCCACTCATCCTCGCCTTTCCTGTTTTAGCCCTCGGAGAGCGTGTTGCGAGATGTGTATGTTGTTGTGCTTCTTGAAAAACAGCCTGGCGTTCCTCAAGGGGAAAATACGCTGGATCACACAGAAGGAAATGCAATTACCGCCTCCCAGCAGATTCCTAATCACTGAGCCCTGATGTTAAAAGTTAGCCTCTTTAATGTGTTGAATTTCAAAGACACAGCACAAATCATTGATTTACCCACTTCCCTCCATGCAGGATGCAAATCAGCTTATTAGACAGCCATTTTTAATATGTGCATCCCATGACCTCAAGAGGAACTACTGACTTAATTCAAACTGAGTCTCAAAAGAGGCACCAGTGAAATTAATACATTTACAGTGAATATGTTTGTTTAGCACTCTTTTTGAAAGAAAAGCTGAAATAAATTCTGTGGTTAGAGAAAATATCGACAGTAGTCGGATTTTGTGAGTGCACCTGAACAAGCAAATCAAACTTCCTCCAAAAAATGATTTAATCTCAGCCTTTTATTGACACGATGTAGTTCCTAATGTGCAAGTTTATCTGTTACGGTGCAAGAACGGTACATTTAATATTCTGTATATGGATGGAGAGTTAATATGTTTCAATTCCGGTGCCTCATAATTTTACCACTGATTAATAAAGTCTTCTTCTGGACTCCAACTTGAAATCAAATGCCCAATTAGAGCCTTTACCCTGAGGCTCTGCTGCAGTAGAAGTGAGCAGAAAAGAGGAGCTTGAAGAAGACTTACTCAAGAAGAACATTTCATAGTTCAGCTGAAGTTTTTCACCTTTACTGAGTCTTGATAGATCCGGGGACACAAGTCGCCCGAGGCTAAGGTGTGCAGGTTGGTCCTGAAAGTGGCTGCTCGTCTCTATTCTTGAGGAGGCTACCTGTCAGAGTAGACTCGTCCATTCAGCTCTTGGTGAAACACAATCCTTCAGATTTGTCACGCAAGAGAAGAAAGAGAGCAAGACAGACAGAGGGAGGAAGACAGGACCTACATCTGTTTGCTTGGTCTAGCAGAGACACGATCACATTGTACGCCCGCGGGCTTCATCTCCGACTGTGCTCCTCTGTTGTTCCAGTTTACCCTTGGGAAGCATGTTCTGGAGACGGAGACTCAGGCAGGCACATGCATGCACACACACACACACACACACACACATATCCACAAACACCAGCTCTGCTGTTACAACGACTGCCTTTAACCAATCTCAGCTCTCCAATCTCATTATTAGTATAACATTCTGCCATTGTGTCTTTCTCTGGTGTTAACAGAACAAATTACAAAGGCCAGGCCGCTTTGCAGTGCACAAACACATGCACAAGCTTGTGTAATTAATTGGTTCCATTGGAGCCAAGAACTAATTTACTGTCCCTACTGCCACATTTCTTTAGATACAGTAAGGCGACTCATCTTAAAGCAGCGTTCTTATGGCTCCCTCCCCTTCTGTAAATCCTTTATGTGGTTTGAAGTGTATGTGTGTATGTTTGGGGCTTTTTCTGCCAAAGAGGTGGTTGTTGTTGTTTTTCAGGCATATAATTACTGAGCTGTAGGAGTTGGCAGCCTGTTAGGCTTGTTATCTTGGATATGTTGATTGCAAGGAACATGTGGGAAGATTGATTATAGTACTCTTCTCCCTGCCCCTTGCCTCCCTTTTGGTTCGACCGATTGGGACTCAGTGAAGGACCAGATTTTAAACAAAGACAAGATGTGATGAACAGCAGTTTCTTTGGCTATGTCGTGCAGATTATGTGCTGTAGTTCACCAGCTTTCTTACATCAAGTGAAGTAGCTGAAAGAGCAATCAGCTCCTTTAGTCAAGGAATAAAAGACTCTAAATTGTGCTCCATAAAGATAGCCGGCAATGAGCTAATAAAAAAAAATCACTCTAATGTTGTAGCTGATCTAATTTCTTCATAAAGTTTATTCCATTACTGTTACACACTTTGAAAAGAGGATCACAGTGACAACAAACAGACAGTGGCTGTTTTCACATAGTTACAGTAAGTTACAGTTAGTCGTCTGTACATTTTGCATTAAAACCCTTAAACTGATAACCCTAACCCGTAAAGCAATAATTGCTTGAAGGCATTAAAAAAAAGAGCTGTAAACATCACACTATTATATCATCTCCAATCAAGTTAACAGAGCGTTTTTTAGCACACTGTTGCCTATTTACACATGCGGCAGCTACATGAGCAATCATTTGGAGTCATGTTTCTGTACACAACATGAATCTAAGTCCAATATTTACTCCACTTTTGGCTCTGTTTTGTTTCCACTGACTCATGAAAAAAAATATCTACTTGTAAACGAAATAGTAGGTTTGCCAGCTAGTTACAAACATTATCTGTTTGCCGTTATGTGCTGGGCAGGTAGCATATGGTGTTTTTTGGAGCTTTTTGTTGAAAACAAAAAATGACGCCTGCTGTGGCAGAAAAAAACACTGTGAGACTGAATGAAAAACAGTAAAGTAGTGGGCTGCAAAACCCAAACACTGAGTTAAAAGAAGCTTTGAGCGGTGATTGATACGATTCATAGCCTAAGGAAGAAGGACGCAAGTCATAAAGGTCTTGTTACATGCATTTAGTGTGATTCTGCAGAAAGTTTCTTACTTTTGCGGCTGAAAATAGCAAGTCAGTCCTACCTGAGAAAATGCCTCTGTGAAAAACATGGAGACAACACTTGGTGATAATGGCCTTTCTTACAGCACAACAAAAGAGTGGGATGCTAGATCCAAATGTTGCAGAAAGAGATGTATGCATAGAAGCAGATGTTGCCCATTTTCTCAGACAGTGCTGACTGGCAAATCTCAATTACCCAAAAGAGAGAAATAACACCAAAAAGTTTTGACTTCAAACTTTCTGCAGAATCACTCAAACAGTTGAACTGCACCTGCATGTAACAAGAGCACTGTAACTCATCTCCTTCTACCTTATCAATCCTCACACGTATAAAGCTCAAGAGCTGCAGAGACCAGCAGACCAGAGTGCTAATTTTTACTGCCAGCAACACTTTTTACATCATACCTAGCTTTTTAATTTGATATTAATTAGTGCGGCTTTTAAGTCAGGGGTGTATTAATCAGCTACAGACGTAATATCTAGCTTACTTTATTACATATATCCTAACAAAACGAAATATGTGAGAACAAAAACCTCAAACTTATGCAAAAATTCAATATCTGAGTGCACATACTTTCTGACTTTTCACCTCTGCTGCAGAAGATCCAACAGAACGCACAGTTCTGCTCCCTGAATTTAACACAAGTAGAACAAAAGAGGCTTGACCTCCCCTGCAGTAAGATCTATCTGTGAGAGATTTCATCCATCATTCCTCCAGTTATATCCTGTCACCGCCAAAGCTGATATGATTGATTACATTATTAGTAATTGGATGATTCTAACCCGCAGTATTCTGTGCAGAACAAAAAAAAAAAAAGTCTCCATTCACTGATTTCAAAGTCTCAGCTGAATGGGAGGAATTTACCCTTGGATGACTGTAATTTTCTTCTCATTTAGAGTCTGGTTAACACTAAGGTAGCTTTTCATTCTTCTGTGAGGTGCGTCCGCGCCTTTTGGAAATCATAGATCAATGGAGCTGCTCCTGCAATACGTAGTTAACCTTGACACTGGCAGTGCAGACGGTGCCCTCGCTTTGCTTTTTCAACCCCAGAGATGCAGAAAGCAGGTGTGTTCGTGTGAGTGGCGCGTCAGTTTTTAGAGTTGCGTCTGTGCACACCTGTAGACTGTAATCGTGTAATTTTGAGCCCAGTGAGACAGTCGGCTGCCTGTTAGCCAAGCATGTAATTAAAGCTTTAAAAATGTCACCATCTCTCAGAGGTGGGCTTTATGCCTCTCATTGCTGCAGTCCCAGATGATTGTGCATGTGCCGATATGAGCGCACGAGTTTAATATTTGTATTCCTTCATGTGTGGTGGCTTATTTTGTCGCGAATCTCGATCAGGCGCCGGATGACACGGCTCCTCTTGTGTGTATTGGCCCTGTTAATACACAGCAGAGAGAACAAAAGGCTTTGAAGTGCAAGATATCTTTGATGCCAACTCTGTAACCAAGCAGTTTAATGTGGAGAAAGTGACAGAAAATTCTTCAAACATCCATGAAGAGGATTGGTTTGATCATCTCGGGGGTAAAAAAGAACCTGATCTCCTGCTTGCATATCATTTCAGGGTATTTGGGTCTTTGTTAATCTTTGGTGGCGACTGTTAAGTCAAAGTCATCGACGACATTGAAGAAGCAACCTTAAACTTTGTACATGGGAGCTGGTTGCAACCTCACACTTGCTTTTCTGTCAGAAAAGTAACTTTGTAGTTCCCTGCTGAGGTTGCTATGAAAATATCAACTCTCAGTGAGATGTAGTTTTGGGACAGCGATGACAAACTCAGTTTCTTCTCCAAGATTTAAGCCACTCTGGAGCTGCAAGGTTGTTGTGACAATTTTCTCCCTGTGAACTGCGCTTTCTTGACACTGAGAGCAGCTCAGACAGTAGCCTGAGGGTCCTGGCTATGTGTCAGAGCTGCCGTCTCAACAGCAGATCGGTGCCTGGGTCAGCCAAAGGATTTTTTTTCACAAGTTGACACCGTGTTATACTGACATCTCTCAGCAGCAGCCCGCGCCTAGAGGTGGGGGCAAAGGTAGGGTTTGTGGAATAATGCTAATTGGCGCTGAAAGGCGGAGCGTTTGCTGTCCGCAGATCCTGATGAAGCTGATGGTTTCACTGCTTTCTCACTGCTGCATGTGGCTTTGTTTACTTTTTGAACTCCTTCAGGGTTTTTATTAAGAGAAAAACTTCAAAGGAAAGTTCGACATTATGGGAAACTTGCCGAGAGTTATGATGTGAAGATTCTGTACGCTAAATATGAAGCCACAGCCTACAGCTAGCTAACTTAGTAACGCATCAGAGCTAGCAACAGAGAGTCTGGTTGGCAGATTGTAAAGCTAGCTTTCTCCTCCTGTTTCCCAACTACTCACAGATGGTTTTTAACAAATGACATAAATGACATTATAACTGGAAAAGCAGGATAAGGATTTTCTGCATGGCTCTGGTGAGAAGCAGCAGTTTGGCGTAATTCAAGTGACAACAATGCGCTGCACTTGTTTCCTCTTTTCCTGCATCTTATTTTATGCTTACTGGTGGATTAAAACCTGACTTTAAGAGTGGATAATTCCACATACAGAGTGTTTAGATGCATCACTTGGTCGGTCAATAAAAGCAATCATAACCTGTCAACATTTTATTTTAGCCGATAATATAAATTTCATCATTCATATCAGCCAATAATTCATCTGCAATGATAAACATTTGTGCATCCTAATTAGAAGTTAGTTTACTATGTTATTAAAGTTAAAAACAGAGATGTTGACTTTTAGTTTCACCCTGCACAAATACAGCTGCCTGCTGAATGAACGTCCTGTTTTTGACCCATCCATCCGCCCCAACCTCCACCCTACATGGACTCTCTCTTTATACTACTCCATCTGATTTAATCCTCTGCCACCATCATAATTGCTACTGCTACTTGAGTTTGCCATCTAACAATAAACATAAATATAGGTCATAGTAAGCTGTTTGCACAGATAACCTGTATGGTTGTGTTTTTGAGGCAGACTATCTGCTATTTTCAGGCTTAAAGCTAAGCTTTGTTAGGTTTCTGCTGGGGATAGCTTCAAATTTAGCACATAGGCTTAGAAGCGGTGATATGAAACTGCTCATCTCACTCTAGGAAAAGAGCAAATTTTCCTGAAATTGCCAAACTATTCCTTTTAGAGGAACAGTTCCCATAAAAGGAATAATGTTCTGTGGATCTTTCTCCATGGTACCATTGTGTAAAGCAGAGAAGAAACCAGCCAACCTCAGAAATGATTAATTCTCTGTAATTATGAAGTCGACTGTGCAGACCACAAGTCCTGACTCTGCTTTACCTTGACCTGAATTGGAAGAGCAGTTTTAAAAACCGTCCTTCGCACTCAAACAGATATCCTGCCCGCTAACCAAGGAGGCAGCCAGACAAGCCTGTGTCATGCTCTCGACACGGATGTTTCTCTCTTTTAAACCATGATGTCACTTTTCACTGTCACAAACTGCATTTTAGTGAAGCTTTTCTTCATTTGCAGCTATGTTATGCAGAAACACATGCAGACCGCGTTCAGGCACGTGGTAATGCTCCAGCATGAGTGATAGAGGGGAAAGCGAGTTGTGTAAAAATAACAGCAGGATTTGGGAACCACTGGAGAGTTAGGGTGGGACTCGGATGAAATTACTGGGTGTGTTTTTTGAGCAGGACAGTGGAGAGAGTCAGCGTGTGTGTGTGTGTTTCTGTGGAGAACGTGTGGGATGTGCATCCCAGATTTAGCTGGACCAAAGCTATGGTTGTGGTCGGGCAAGTCATCAGGGCTGGTCAGAAGAAAAGCCTTTTTTGCTCCATACAGTACACAGAGTTTGATGTTTAAGATTCATTGTTTTTCAGCATGTAGAAAAAAAATAGAAGAATACCAGAGAGGCCGAGGTAGGTACAGCCATTACTCAGGAGCAGAGGAGGGTGACTTTTTCTTAAATTACCCCGAAGACTGAACTGAAAAAAAAAAAAAAAAGTTTCAGCAGAAGTTTTGTGAAGCAAATTTTTCACCAAGTCCAGCATCCAAGATGTTAGTTTCAGTCCACCACAGGAGAAGTTGCAGTTCTGCTGTTCGTCATCCTCAGTGCCTATGTTTCATCAGCTGTTGCTTCCCTCCATATGCCGAGAGCAGAAATACACAGCAAATCACAGTTCTGCTTTCCAAGTCTTACGCAGGCAGTCGCAAAATTGCCAACAGATTGGAATCTCACAGCATCTTTCAGACAGGGGAAAAGTGATCTGGTATTTGTTCGATTTAATGTCTGTTCCAATATGGAGCTGTTTTTGGAACGTAAAGGATTTCAAGCTCAGTCAGATTATGTGTAGGCAGAAACTGAGCATAACGCTAAAAAGAATAGTATCTGCAAACATCCATACAGAATGATTTTTTTAAACACTAAGGAAACCTTTCCTGGTGAAACCGAACATCCACTGCAGGCTTTAAAGTTGAGCTGAAATTTTAAACTTTGATACTTTTCGTGCAAGGAAATAAAAAAATAATGATTCTGAAGCTTTTCTGTAAATATTTTCCAATTTTTTGTTTACAAAAAAAGAGGAGGAAATAGTGATTGAACATGTCCGTGGAAAGCTTCAAGCCTCCTTAGGACTTTGGTTTCCACAATAAAAACAGACAGATTTTTAAAAAGACATAAAAAAGTAAAATTATTCTCCTCATACAGTATCCTTCTCTTCATGTATACATGTTGTTGTCAAAACAACTTTGAAAATGTTTAATTTGAGACAAAATTTGTTTGTGCAGGGCAAGTAATCAGCATTTAATCATTTCCAAAGAAATTACAAACTCTAAAATACCATTAGGAATAATTACAAAACAACTTTTTTGTTAGGCCAGAAACTGGTGCACAAATAGAGTAAAGCACTAAAACACTGAAACAATGATTCTGACTTCATGAGAAATTTGAATCTATAATGCCATCTCTGTCCTAAAAAAAGTAACTTGCATTAATTTCAAAAATAGCTAAAAGTCACCAGATTATGTCATGGAAACAAAGTTGCTAAGAGGGTCTGCAAAGTTAGGAACTGTTGCAAAAACGTTAGTTAGCAACAGTGAATTTTACTACAGATTCACTCAGGCACTGAGGTAGGGGGCGCTGTCACTGCAGAACAACAACAACAAAAAAAATATGTTTGGGATTTTGACGATGATATGCACAGATAAACCTGCACTGTTACTAAACCTCAATAATATCAAAATCTAACATAAATTGGCCAAAATCGAATAACAAGAAGCAGAATAATTACTTTTTTTGTGCAAGGGTTATAGCTCAAAGACTCGAGGTCAAAATGCTTCACAGTAAGTAAAGCAATAAAATGGATGAGCAAACAGGCACTAACTAAACTCTGTAACAGCAGTAAAATAGTATATATAAGTATATTGCCTATAATACATAATGAAATGCTCACACAGGCCTCAATAATTGTCTCATTCCTTTTACCCATACATGAGCAGAATGACTTATTCAGTGTGAATGCAGAAAATATGGAGTCAGGGAGCTGGAGTGTAAAATGCAACCTGCATACTCATGGAGTGAGAGCGAGAGGATAAAAGAGCAAAAAGACAAACTGCACATGCGAACCTTTGATTTGTGCTTCAAAAGCCACCTTGTGCACCACAGATAAGGTTCTGAAACAAACAAGCTATCTGATCCAAGTGTGCTTCTCAACCCCACTCTTGGGGAGACACAAATATTTCTCCTCGCAGAATTAATCTAAAATCTGATCCGGGAATGTCGAGCGGAAAGGACCCCGCTGTGCCGCGATGAGCCTTTGATGGCTATGTCATCACTCCGTCACCCGCTCTGTCATCCTCCACTGAGACGGCCAGCGGACTGAGGTGGATCGAGAGCATTAAACAGTGAGAGAAAAGGTCAATGAAAGGTAGACACAGAGAGGGGCACGACAGAAGTTTAAGAAATCTGACAGATGGCAGTGAAAAAAAAACACTCATGACAGCCAGAGAAGAAGAAAAGTCAGTAAGTTGGTCACTCAGTCTGTCAATCATGTTGTGTTTTACGCGGCAGTCATTCATTCGCTCACTCACTCGCTCAGGCGCCTCATCCGTCTCTCTGTCAGTCAGTTAGCAGTTTCGTTATTTTGTCAGATCATTTGTCATTCAGTCCTCCAGCCTGACAGTCAGTCTGTCTTCCAGTTTGTCGGTCACTCGGAGTCTGCGAATCAGTCATTCATTTGCTAGTTTGTAAGTTGTGGTTAGGCTTTGGATCGGTCACCATTTCCTTCATTTGTCAATCAATAAATTTTGTTCAATCAATCAGTCTGACCTTCAAAAAAATCAGATAGTCAGCTGTCCTTTTGTGGCAGACAGACAACAAAGTAAGCAGCAAACATCTCCATCATTTCTGTGTGTGCTTTGGATCTAAACACCCAAATCACAGATACCAATTGCCAGACGGAGACACGGAACAACAAACAAAAACTGGCAATAAAGCGTCTGATAGACAGAGTGATAAACAGACAAACACCCAGTCAGTCGCGTCCAAACACACATACACACATACAGTACAAGCATTCTGCCTGATGTACAGCAATATAAAGCAGCTCTGTATTGTCTCTGTGTGCTCTGGTCTAAAGCAAAGTCTGGGGTGATTTCACTGGTGTGTGTGTCCTGTCTGGCCACACAAAGAGAGAGAGAGAGAGAGAGAGAGAGAGAGAGAGAGAGGGAAGCTTCCATCAGCACTGCATTTTCTGAACTCACACTCCCTCTGTTTGGACAGATGGATCATTGCTGCACCGCTCACATTTTGACAAACGTGCTTGCATGTGAACCTGTGTGTGTGTGTGTGTGTGTGTGTGTGTGTGTGTGTGTGTGTCGGTGTGTGTGTGTGTCGGTGTCGGTGTGTCAGTGTGAAGAATACAAAGCTGTTGAATTATGCGGGAGCCAGTTCATTATGTGTAGCGTAATTCAACCATCATGAAGTTCTCCCCAGACAAAATCAATAGTGGTGTTAATATGATCCTCCCTGCACTCTTTACTGCAGGAAGACTTCCATTGATCAGTAAACTGACACCTTCACTCTAAAAAAGCAGGAGATGCAGAGCAGTGTGTGTGTCAGTGTGTGTAATGCTGTGTGCATGCATGCATGAATGTGCCATTATGAAACCACCAACACCATGGAGTGAAAAGCTGTTGACTCCGTTTATCTCAGTGCATTTTTCTGCAAGAGAACTTTGCACCCTCATTCGTCTTTGTGTGTTTTTTGTCATTTGAATTGACACATAACAGAGGCTTCTAGAGGCATCTGATCACCACAATTAAACAAACAGCATAATATTTCACTCAAATAATATAAATTTTGTGTTGTGCAAACATCAATTTCAACATTAAAATTCTACATTTGCAGGTTTTTCACTGCCACTGTGCAAGTTGTACCTCTAATTACATAACATTATATGGCAAATTCACATCATTTAGGGACCTTTGCAGAGATGCTTCTGTCTGACTGCATCTTTTTATCCACCTCACTCTGACATCTTGCTCATGAAACATACATAAATCTTGAAGGACATTAAACTGTCCCCAGCTTGTCTCTGCTTCTCTTGTTTGTCTTTTACTGTCTTCTCTCTCAGAGGTCTGTCTGCAGTTCTTTACTTAAGAACGATGGTGTACATCATTTCTGTATTGCAAGTGATTGGCTTTGTGCTCTTGAAAAATGGAATATATGATAATTTTTTGGGCAAAGAAGTACCTATACTTAAGATTCATGTATTATAAGTTCTTGTTTGATCATAGATTGTGAGATTTGGTTGGTGTCTGCAATGAATTAGTGAGGGTTGACATCAGTTTTGTTATTTGAAAGAATAACAGAGAAACATGTAAAAACGTGTGGGTAATAAGGCATGTTGATGATGCTAATGTTGGTCTGCACATCACTGTCTGTTCCTAATCAATATTAAAAACAGAAGAATTATGCTTTTTTTATCTGTTGCGAGCATGCATTTCAAATGTCAACATCATTTATCCCATGTTTCATTTTTTGTTTGGCTTCAAAGTTCCTTCTGCTAAGTGCCGTGGATGCACCGGTGTGTTATCCATCAACTAGTCCCAGGGTGATTACAGCATGTGTGTGTGCCTGCGTGCTGTGAATGCACTTTTACTGTAGGTGTGTTTCTGTGTGACTGTGCAGAGGTGTGAAAGAGAGACAGAGTAAGAAGCAGGAGTGGGAGCAGAAGGAGGAGGTGGTGGCGGAGGAGGCTTGTACTAATGCCCTGGAGATGATTTAGAGTTTGGACCACCTAACAGCAGAGAAAGCTCTTCCAGTTTTCTCCCACAGGACCAGTCGGTGGCTTGTTGTGAGTTAAAGAGAAAATAAGATCCACCAGAGATCACTTCAGGGAGATGAAAAAAGCAGTTCAAATGGTTTGGCTTTAAATCAAGTCATGGTCTGTTACTTTAAAGGCATAAAGGAAATGCATGTGTGGCCATAAATCAGGTTGTTTGTGGGTCTTTAAAAAGACATATGGATTTTTAAACAATCGCTCATAATTATTCAACTTCTTAACTGTTTCACCATGTGATGACAGGATTTCATTAGGGTTCGTTTTCATGCAGATAAAAAGTATTCTAAAATTCATTCAGTCCAGATGTAGAAAGTAGGGCAAAAATCAGGGGTTCACTGCATTTTGAACTGGCAACAACATAAAAAATATGCAATGAAAACCACATTGGACATCATTTAGATCCTTCAGTAGTCTCCCATCAAATATCTTATTTTTGCCATTTTGGTACACCTAACTGTGGCTGAAATAAAGACCAAGGGCGCCATAATGTAGTGATGGGGTCATTGCTTTGTATCACACAGAAGACACATGCCTTCCATGATTATTTTCTGGCTGTATATGTATAAGCTTTATGTTCTAAATGTGTAGCATGAGGGACTAGACTTTAATTTTCTTGTGCAACCATGTGTTACACAAGGAAATTAAACATATTTATCTGACCTCAGAGAAAGACAGAAACACTAAGGGCCCTATCGTACACTTTCAGCGGTGTACCAGTGGGTGCATGGCTGAAAGTGTACAATAGGGCCCTTAATGGGTGGGAAATGTTTAAAATTTATTCAAGTGAGTTTCCAGGTCAACCTTTGCCGCCTTGTTCCAGGAGCAGCAGAGGAATCTGCTTTGCCCCGCCCAATGTGCCACTGGTGCACAGCTGGTAGCCCAATCAGCTGTGTAGAATCATCTCATCAATTCAAAGGGGTTTCATCAGGGTTCCTCTGGCCAAAAATGCATGAACCAATCGGAGAATCCGCTCTCATTCCCTTTAAAGACTGGCTGAGCTATGCCCCACTGGCGCAGGCGTATTGCTACCTTACACCCAGCGCAAACAGCTGAACTACAAGGATTTATTTGTTTATTTATTTATTCATTCATTCATTTATTCGGCTGGACGGGGACAATGCTCAATGAATGTATTGTGTCAGACAGCTCTCAGCTAATTTCCCCCTTAAATCAAATCGAAAGCAAACATTTCCATATTTTGTCATTTCTATTTCTATAATATATTTTCGCCTGGACTGGCAAACGTGAACTTGCACAAGCACGCACACATGCATGCAGGCTGGCACACGCACACACCGAAAAAATTAAATTCATTTTGTGAGTAGAATACATATGGTAATAAATGGCTGAGGGACTGTTTTTCTCTCAGCTGCTTGTTGATATTGAATTCAAACGAAGAAAGGCGATTCAGCGGTGAGGCGACAGAACTCTTGTTCAGGGTTCATGTTGTAGATAATTTTTATTTAATCCTTGTTTTTCTGATCAAATAAATGTTTTACGTCTGCGCCTCCGTTTAGAGCAGATATTGGCTGCTCTTAACTCCTGGCGCATTTGACCTCAATGCGCTGGGTGTGCGATAGCAAACGCGCCAGAACACGGCTCCATTCTGCCTTCATTCTCAGACCTTACACTTGAAGCAAAAATGACGTTTGCGCCGGGTGTAAGATAGGGTCCTAAATGTTACCATAACTTTTGCTTGTTTACTACAAAACTTTTACAGCAAAATGAAACTAAGCTACAACAAAAGAATTCTCTGTAAATCAGTTAAAAAGAGAAAAGTATGAGTGATTATAACAAGAAATTGTTGAATAATAGCTTTTTTTAAAATAATGATAAAAAATGTAGATATATCAGATGAAAGAACTTTGGTTTGTGAACCTGCTGTGTGCATGTGTGTGTCTGTGCGTGGGTGTGGGTGTGTGTGTGTGTGTGTGTGTGTGTGGGTGGGTGTGTGTGTTTGTGCCATGTAAGAGCTGACAGGAGGTCGTGTGCAGGCCTGTTACAGAGGGAGTGAGGTCAGCAAACAGCGCACAACTCACTGGCCTCAGCTCCTGCTCCTGTCAGCAGCCCTCTGCATGTGTGTGTGTATGTGTTTGAGGGGGTTGGCTCTGTGTGTGTGTCCATGTCAATACTAGAAGTGGGACCAAGTAACTGTTTTGAAAGTCACAAGTATGTATGTTACAAGTCGGCTATCAAGTCAAGACAGACTTCCATGTCGTCATTTTTCATGGATAAAGTAAATTTTGGTATAATTTTTCCAACTGGAGCTTGGTAATGCTACATGTCTCTCTTGCAGCAGATTGGAAACTGTTGTTTTTTAAAAACTTTTTTAAATGTCATTTTTTTAAACATTTTTTAGATTTTGACACAGAGGAAGGTATCCAATATCAAAAATGTCAAAAAGCACAAGTCCAAGTCAAGTTATAAGTATTTTTTGATGTTTTCAAGTCGAGTATAAAGTCACAAAATATGTAACTCAAATCTTTTTTTGCTCCAAGTCCAAAACCCCCCATGTGCAAACATACTCTTGTACAACTAAATAATCTCATTCCAGTGTCCAAACTCATCTCTTTGCACAGCATGATGTATCCGCCCCCCTAAGTGAATGCAGACATTAAAGTTTAAAAGAATATATAAAGTGTGACAAAAAGAAAGTCCTAGTGAGAGTCTACCGGGGGGAAAATGACTTACTCTTTCTCAGCTGCAACAGGTGAAATGACTTTTATGGTGAGGAAAACATTAAAGACTGTCAAAGAAACAGGCAGACAAAGAAAAGTGACATGTAAAACGACAGGTTGACTAAAGCGAAACTGCGAAAGAGTACAGAAGCTGACGTGTGAACTGTCAAGACAAAAAAAGAAAGGCAACAAAGAGAGAGAGAGAGAGAGAGAGAGAGAGAGAGAACTGGCACCGGCTGTCACTTGCTCTCCCTGCTCTGGCTGACAGGTGTTTTACATTACTCTGTGGGTGAATAATAACCACATACATCCAGCTGCCTGTGCATTTAAACACAGGACTTTGAATGAATTCCACACAGGCCTCAAGGTCATGGAGCTTATTCATGCACAGTTAGGGCAGAGTAAACTTTCCATTGAAGGAGAAAATGAAATAAGAACACCATACTCACAGCATTAAGGTTTTCATTTGAAAGCTGGAGCAGAGAGGTGCCTTATGTTCTACCTCACAGCCACTCCAGCACGATGGGGGATTTCTACATCAGAGAGAGGTGGAGATGAATTTTGTCTACAGAGAGCCTCTTTCCTCCTTTTTTTTTTTTTTTGCAACGTACACATTTTCTCATTATTTGGCCGCCCTCCAACAACTAATAAGGTGTTCATAGTTTCTGCTTATTTGCGACCTACCATTCACACTTAATTACCTCTGTTGGTGGGGAGGGGTTGTTCTGTTCTTGCTCTACAAAGCACCATTTTCTGCCACTGACTGGACAACAAGATGAACCGTCCGTTTCACATACAATAAAATAATAAAAATGTTCCCAGAGTTCGGCTACAAGAAAGCTTTAGCAAAGCACTGCCTGCCATTATTGGCAATTTACATCCAAAGGTGTTCAGTATCTTTACGCTGCGCCACAGACACACACACACACACTGCTCAAAGTGTGGTGTACGGCTGGGGCGGCTTATTCCTTTGTTGCTCACAGCATGAATCATTCTTGGTAATAGCAACGCATAAATGATTAAAGAGGAATAACGTTGATGGCCGTGACTACTCATCAATTCACCCCCACAAAGAAAAGAACTCATAACCCACTGAGTTGTAAAAAGTGCTTTGCTTTTCTTGCAGCCAATGACTTTTCTGGGAAGCTTGAATCTGCCATAAGCATTATATATTAATTATGTCGAGCAATTTGAGGATTTGATTGTGAATAAAAACATATCAGATTTACAGCAGCTAAAGGGTTTAATTGACCCATGAGTGCACTGCAGCTCCACCTATATATATTAGTCACAAACAAATAGACTTTTAATAATGAATAACACATGAATGCACGTGCAAACATTCAGCTGCTCTTTGTCTTTACAAACAACAAAGCTCCTCTGTAATTGAAACAAAGACATGCAAAAAAAATGCACACACACACGCACACACACACATCCACGCATGAGGTAAAGCAGAGCCTTGTGTGATTCCTGCAACGGGTGTCAGAGGTGAGAGGTGTAAGTCTCTGGGTGTCGATGAGAAGCTCACATGCTGGTGTTGCTCAAAAAAACTCGTACACTTTTTTTTCTTAAACTGTCACACTCACTCTTCCTCGCACCTCTCCACCTCGTCATCTGGATTGGATTAAAATTCATGCAAAAATAGCTCTTTGTTTGAATCCAAATGTGTCTCTCTCTGTCCTCTCAGGTGTGTCTCTCCAATGCTCTTGGCCCCTGAGGCCTGAGGAGAAGTGAGCCAAGCCCAGGCCCCCATGGGACGCCCTGTTACCCAGCATGCACTGCTGCTGCTGCAGTGCATGCTGGTCCTGCGGCCTGGAGGTGTGGCCAGTAGGAGAGGGCCGGTGCTTCTGCCAGAATCGCCCTGTCACAAGACGGAGCACCCGCTCGTTCCACACTCAGGTAAGTGAAACATACATAAACATGGACACCAGGGTGGGGTGACTGATGCAGCTCATTGGGTTTCCTATTGTTTTTCATAAGTATGTGAATATTCTGCATCCTGCGCTTGAAAAATTATATATACTGTACATTAGTTTCCCCCTCCCTCCATTCAGTCACTCTAAGCTCAATTACACTATATTGTCCATCTCCTTTCCCTCCCTTCATCTTCACAAGGTTAGATTAATAGACCATACATGTGCAATACCTGGACTGTTTGATCGAGACATGTTGTTGTTGCTAGGAGACAAACACTCTTGGACGCATGTTGTCAGCTCTTAGTTGAAAGCAAATTGATGACCAAAAGAAAAAAAAGTACCTTGACATTTTTATTGGGTATTGGTAATTTATTGTTTCTCTGATGGCTCATGTCATTTCCCCCCCTGGCAAAGGCTGCAAATGAGATATTGAGTGAAATGTTTGGTTTGCAGATTGTTATTTGCAAAATTGAACATTATTAGTTTAGTCTTTAGAAAGTGGCAATAATAATATGGAGTACGCCCGAAAGTATAACTCTGTCCAGGTGAGAATCATTACTCACCTGATAAACATTGATTGTAATTTACAGGAACCTTAAAACAATTAGTCTCAATAACAACATTTTATTAAAAATGTAGACAAACTACCACTTCAAGCAGTCATTGTCCAATCATAGCTTAACAACCGTAACTCAAAATATTGTTGAAATACACTTATTTGAGGATATGGCTCATGATAAATACAAATTGTAAAAAACAGTTGAAAGAGATTGTTTTCTGCTCTTATATATAAGACACAGTCAATAGCATGTCTGAAGAACTAGCCTAGACCTCTTACTATAAACCTCAGCCTCAGTCTTAGCACAGTATCACATACAGCCATCAAGTGCATATTTAAGGCCATTTTTCAAATTCTTTTATCACTGAAAGTCAGCTATAGACTTGTCAACCCCCATTTTAGCTTAATTATGGTTGTGGTTGGTTAACAGCTAATAAATTCTGCAAGTCACGTGTCATTTCATCCAGCAAAATAGATGGTTGTCAACTAGAATACTGAAGACTGTTTTTATCAACCTCTGACTGAAATGAAGGATCCTTTGTTTAAGAAATAACTAAGATCCTTGAGTGGTAAATTGTCATGTGCAGTTTGAGTGGAGTAGCAGTTGGAAACTGAGCTTAGCAAACAGTCAATTATGGACTTTTCTGATTACTTCTTAATGTCAGAATAATATAATATTTATAAAGTTTTTAAGTTGTCGAGAAATGCTTTCACCTCCCGTCTTTTATTCCCCACTTTTTCCATTTATTGTCTTTTCTCCTTCCCTTGGGACACAAAGCAGACACAGGCTTCCTCGCAGGCCTTTAATTACTACATGGCTCGGCAGTTTTTAGATACAATATATTCCTCATCAGATTTCATCGTCCTTATCCTCTATCGTATATTGCTATTGAACAGCTGTAAAAACAACTGTAATGAAATGCTGCAAAACTTTGTAGAGAGAAAATATCAATAGCAATCAATGCAGTTCTGTCTACCTACTGCAAAGTAGCAAAATGTCGTTGAGATGTTTTCATTCGAGCAGAGTCCCAGTCAGATAATCACAGACAGTGGCATTCTGTCTGGGATGAAGCTGACTAGAGGACTAAAGTCACTGCATGTGTCCAAGATCAACATGCATGCAAAGACACATAAAAAAAAAAAAAAACTAGGACAGACATGAGGACTCCTCCTCCGCTCTCACTCCATCTCCCATCACAGTCTTTGTCACGTCACTGTTAGCTGAGGTGGCACTCTTCCCTCTGTGCCAATTGAGTGTAATGATGATGACTAACTGCCCAGCTGATGGGATAAGTCCCCTCCTCTGCTGTCTGCATGAGGAGGATCACACGCCGGCAAGTGGGTCAGCTGTGGTCAATTCATTTCTGTTCTCCATTGTACCAGAATGGCCCATTAAGCTCCAGCGGTTTCATGCTTTGGTTGAATTATAGGAGCATTAATAGGGTCGACAATACTATTAGCAATCAGACATGGTTTGCTAACACAAAGCCTAATGTAAAGAAGAAGAAAACATAAAGAAAAGGAGAACCCCATGAATTCAATGTCATGATACAATGGTTTAATAGTGGTGATGGTTACGGTTTAATATTCTGTGTGTATATTGCTAAAAGTCAGTTTGTCCAAATGACTAAAAAATAACTTTAAACTTAAATTTATTCACTTAGCTTTTGTGGCATCTAGCTACACAGATTTGGTTTTCTTTGCCAAGGTTTTAAATCTTTGAAAATGTAGTCGTTATGCCAGGACAATAAATTGAACTTGCAGTGCTCTCAGCATTAAAAAGTTTTTCCTCTTTGCCAGTTACTCTGGATGGTTGTACTGTGGACAGTTTTCTTTGGAAAAATAAAACTTTATGCAAACCAACAGTCATTACGAAAGTTTTAAATAGGTTTTTCCTGTCACTCTGACATATGCAGACTGATGTGGCAGGCTGTCTCATGCATCTTAACATCCTGAATCTTAAGAGAATATTCAGCTTTGAGCTGTAATTATTTCCCCCTGCTACTATTAACAGAGCACAACAAAGTAAATAATTTACAAAACTTTTTATCTCAATATATTTTTTGTTTTTTGCTGAAATCCCAGAAGAAAAAGTTCAAGTTGAACTTAAATCATAGAAAATCAGGATGCTGTTGAGCACAATGATTGGCATCTACTCAATTTTTGAAGTTTTGTTTTTTACTTATTTTCTTTCTTTCCTCACTTTTGAAATACTTTCATGTTTATTTGGGAGAAAAACAACTGTCCATCTGTTTCACAAGGGAATAAAAGTAATTGGCGGTCTTTTAATTGACATTCCCACGTGTTGGAGGGAATTATCTCATTATCTCAACTGTCCTAGGTCATTCAAATGGGCAACTTGTCAGTCTAGAGTTTTCGGTCGGTGCCAGTGTAATATTTTAATGTGCAGTTTAAAATGTAAAGCATCCTGTCATTCAAGCAGCTTGAACCCCCATTCTTGCTTATGGACTCATAAGACAGAATGGGGGTGAAAGCTGTTTGCTCTTTTTAGGTGCCACAAGCAACCAGAAGTGGTAACCTCAGGGCCACATAACTCAAATAGTTAAAAATGTGTAATAATTGCTCTTAAAATGGAAATTATATCATTGTATGTACAATATGCATTAAATTTTAGTGGCATGTTAAGGCTGTTGACGCCTGAAAGTTCAGCCAGAGTTTGTGATCTCACAAGCTCTTTGACTCTTACATAACGTTTTAAAGCTCTACAGACTTGCATGTCCAGAGTTTTGTTTTTCTGTCATGGCAGTGAGAAATCATCATAAGTTTTATCATTTTTATTTACTTTCGTCCCAATCTTGTATATTCTCACCTTGTGTGGATCTGCTGTTTCCCCTGTTTTCATGAAGACGTCCGCCAATCTTTTCCTACAGTTATATTTTTTGCTTAGTTTTTTAATAACATTCCTTTCATTGGCTGATGATAGTGTGCGTGTGGTTCAAACACATCTCATTGTTGTGAGTTGTACAGTACACAAAGCTTTTTTAGAGACTTTAAAATTACAGCCTTTGCTTTTTTGCAATAAACAGCAAAAAGCTGAGTCATTACAGAATTCGCAGTCGCATATACGCGTACGCACGCATATGTACACACGGGCGGTGCGTGAGGGAAGAGAAACCTCTCGTTAAACCTATTATCATTCTCTTTTGTGAGTCATTGTGCTCTGTGTAATGTAGTGTAATCCCTGGTTGTTGAGAATGTGAACAGCGAGGCTGCCATGGCTCCTGTTCAGCCGAGCTGGGAGGACTACAAACACACTGAACATACCTCTGAGGATCACAACAGCACATCACCCCCACTTTACCCCGGCAAATCTCATCCCACTGGACATACACAAACATACATTACCAGGCGTAGTTGGAGTCTTATAGGTTCTTCATGTAGGCTACAGCTGGTCTTAGAAATGTACAATCTTCTTGCACTTGTCGCTTGTTTGCCAAGTCTTATGTAAGACTTGGAAGAGGGGGTGCAATTAAAACCACAAATTGCTTTTCTAACACATTCAGTTTTGTACGACTTAGCAAACTGGATGGAATTTGTGTAATTAGTGAGCTACTTTAATGCTAGGCTAATCTAAGGGGCTGCTGGATAAAGCCACAACATATTTAGCAATAAGATACGAGATAAACCATTAATGTATCATTATTTATGACACAAGGTCGAACAGCAAAATTCATTTGTAGTCTTTTCATGCTGCTACTTAAATAAAAAACTAAAATAACTGATTAATATCAAGAAGTTAATAAATAAATAAAACTATTTTATTATTTTTGAGAGCAAGGAATGTGTCAGAATATGAGATCTTCTTATCTAATTTTCTGCAAGAAGGCAAACAACTTCTTTGTTGGAAAAAATTACAGTTAAAAAGAGAAAAGAGGGAAATTGATTGAACACATTATTTAAAAACCAGTCAGTCATCTCATTCATATATCAAGCAAAGATGTCAAAAATTATTCCGTTTCAGCCTTTTAAATATAATGACTCCTTTCCATACTTCAGCAAGCATTGTAGGATTTTGCATTGTTGCGAGGACTAAAAAAGCAATTTGATAACATCACAGTGAAACATTTCTTTTTTTTAATTTTGGGGGTTGAAAACAACTGGAAGAAATTTTAAACAGATCAATCACAGCAGATAGATTTATCTATTCCTTCATGATGTAGAAAGCCTGTTATCTTTTGTTTAAAGTTTGAGGTAACAGTGAAGGATGTTCACCAAAAGAGTGAGTTTAAAGCTGTGTGCTGCTTTCCTTCAGTTTTTAGTGTCACTGGAGCTGCTCACTGAACCAGCTGCCAGTGTCTGGACTGGTTAAAAAGGAGTTAAACAACGCAGGGCTCAGATAAAGGGCCATGACCCGGCGTGAGAAGCCAAGGTCAAGTCTTGTGTGAGTGTGTTCCAGCGACAGCGTTTTTTTTCCTCCCTGTGTGATTGTGGCCTGACTGTGGAAGGGTGTGGCTCACATGGGTTTGACCCCGCTGGGGATTGGTGGTTTTCTGACTTGGCACAACACTTGGCTGACAGAACTGCTACTGTGGTGCAAGGACGCTATAGTCTAAAGACCGCTTTCTGCTTTGTGTGGCGGTTTTGGAAATGTAGGGTTTCAGAAAGAAAGTACACTGTTCAGTTCAGCAGCTCGGTTCGAAATGTTTACTCAAAAAGGTACGCTTTCACGAAAAAACAGCTCTGAATATAGCTTCAGCAGACGTCCAATGTAAATGTGTGTAATATAGAATTATTTTAGGAGGGGCGCTTAAACACTTCGGCCCTATTCTTGGTTTTGGCATGAACTTCTGACCGAGCATTTGTAGTGTTATTGTAGCTTAAAGCCCCTGAGATATACTGTATTAATAAAATGCCGTATTTAACAAGTGTTCCTGCGTGTGGGCTTGAAGGCTTTTAAAGGTTATAAACTGTGGTGTAAACAATGCTTTCACAGGCCAAGCTGAGGGCCATGTCTCTGAGGAGAGGAGCCGGCAGACAGCCACAGACTGCGCTCAGCTTTTATCCCTCGAATGGCTAACACATCGCCAGAGAAAGGAGAGGAAAGCAGGAAAAAAAAAACGATTTCATAATTGCAACAGGCTACAACTGCAAGAGATCTTCTGATCAGTCAATTGAGGGTGATTAGTTTAAGTATAAAGTCCAATAAGGTCTTCGGAGCTTCAATTCAAACATTAACTTTGCTATATTCACGTCCAAGGTCAGCTATATTCTAGCTATGTTTTATTTTAATGGATGACAGGCTGCCTACAGCATGAAAAAGGGCCTGTCTGTATTTTTCAGATGAGCATGTCTTTCATTTACCCGCTGCAATAAAAGCCCCACATGTCATTTCCCAACCTATATATTTTCAGCTTTTTTTTTAATTTCTCGAATGGCCTGAGGAGATTTAGACATCCTGTTAAAAAGGTTGTCTTGTTTTCCGCGCCCCTAGAACCTGAGGACTTCACTCCTAAATACACAGTAGATTTAAATATTTTATTACACACTTATTTGTGGTTGCACGGTGGTTTGTTTTGCATGATTCACCGGCTGCCCCACGGGCCACAGCACTGCTACTACGGTAATTTGAGTCATGGGACTTTTAGCTGAAAAATGTGCTTGTTTTTCTTGCTCAAAATAACATAATAGGACGAAAACCTTCAAGCAAAGAAGAACCGCGTGTGAAGGCCTTTGCTGACCTTGCCTTTTTTTTTTTTTTTTTTCCGCTTCGGACATTCAAACGGAGCAGGTGTTTGTTTTCTCGACCGCCCAGCCAAGCTGTTCCCTCACATCAACTTGTCCGAATAGCTGCCATTCTTTTCTGCCCACTACCACAGGGCCGCATTTAGAGTGAACTGGCCCCTTCATTTATGCGAGCGCCTGCTGCCACACTCTATTTACACTACTCACAGTAAAACCATTCATGTTTCAGAATTGGTTCCACATGTTGCCATTGTTGCCAGCCTGGCAACGCTGTAGAGCACCAACTTTGAGCGCTGGCAGACTGAAGACTGGCGTGGCCTCTGATGCTGGGTGTAAATATTTATACGCCCTGTCATTTCGCCTTTGTGTCAACTGCTTCGTGTCAGAGCGGGAAATAGCATGCGGGATGTGAGTGATGGGCTGTTCTATTTTGGGGAGGAGGAAAACAGGGGTTAAGGGGATAAGATGGAGAGTGAGAATAACGGGGGGTGGGGGGGGGGGGGGGGTGTGTGTAAGTGTGTGTTTGCTGGTTTCGTGTTGGCTAAGAGCCCTGGCTGCTCTCTGAGTTTTCATCCTAATTCCTATGTGTGTGTGTGTGTGTGCGCGCGCGCTCACGCATGTCTGTGTGTGCGATTACGCCTTCGTCTCATCGGCAGCCAAGCCCCCTCTGATTCAGGCAGCTTCTGTTCAAGTGTGGCTGTGATGTGATTACATTATCACATGTATTTAAAGTGCAGCTGATATGAACCCATGTAACATGCAAAGCAGGCCTGAACTCTAGGAAAGAGAGACGGGGGAAGGAATTTGTTTTTTAGGGATATTTATTAGCAGGGGGTTGCCTCACTTTTCTTTTCAGCTGCTGGGTTAATCATAAGGTTGGTTTTATGGAAGCATAAAAATCTCCCTGGGTGCCCCTGAAATGAGCTATTACAACCCATTCAAAAACAAATAAATATCACAAGTTAGATCAGAGTTCAAATCAGTGCGATTAGTCCTGGTGGTGAAGTAAACTCGGTATCCAGCAGTGTTGTTTTTGTGAAATCCTTCTATGTGCAACCGTTTTGTTTCCCTGTAGTTAACCCAAACTATGATCTGCTGAACCCCCATGAGTCTGACTTTGTGAAGCGCGTTATGCTTATCTCCACAGCCTTGCGAGGGCCCATCCATGCTTGCTATGAATGTTTATGATTGGTCCTTGGCCTCGCCACAAAAGACCATAAATCCTTTGAGTGCTGTTATGTTCAATTAAAACCTTTTGCCCCAACAACTATTCTCTTTTCTCTCTCTCTCTGTCTTGCACACACACACACACACACACACACACACACACACGCTCACACACACGCATGCCGTCACCCCGTTAGCGAGCCTCCC